>WBMV01008456.1:1209-22897 GCA_013396655.1 Campylorhamphus procurvoides
GCTGCCCAGGGCAGTGGGCACAGCCCCGAGGCTGCCAGAGCTCCAGGAGGCTTTGGACATCACTCAGAGGGCACAGGGTGGGATTGTTGGGGTGTCTGTGCAGGGCTGAGGGTTGGACTCTGATCCTGGTGGGTCCCTCCCAGCTCAGGACATTCCATGAATCTGTGAACACCTGGCCTGGGACATGGGATGAGGAGTTTTATCTGAGAAGCTGATCCTTAAGTGGAGCAGAATCCCCTTGGCCTTCCCACCACTGGAAGGTGTCCCTGCCCATGAGTGGAACAAGCTGAGCTTTAAGGCCCTTCCCAACCCAAACCATTCTGGGACTCTGTGATTTATGGACAGAAATAGTCCTGCCCAGCACTTCAGGAGGTTCAGCTGCCAGCCTGGGGTGCAGAGGGGGGCAAACCCTGTCCTGGCAATAGGTTGGGAAACTGAGAAGAAAATAACTTCAGCAGTCAGTGAGGCTGAGGAGAGAATTACATTTAATTGTTTAGGGGGATTTTGTATGTTTATATGTTTATATTATAGAATCCCAGACAGGCCGGGGTTGGAAGGGACCTTAAAGCCCATCCAGTGCCACCCCCTGCCATGGGCAGGGACACCTCCCACCAGCCCAGGGTGCTCCAACCTGGCCTTGGACACTCCCAGGGATGGATCCAGGGCAGCCACAGCTTCTCTGCCCACCCTGTGCCAGGGCCTGCCCACCCTCCCAGCCAGGAATCCCTTCCCAATATCCCATCCATCCCTTCCCTCTGTCAGTGAGAAGCCATTCCCTGTGTCCTGTCCCTCCATCCCTTGCCCCAAGCCCCTCTCCAGCTTTCCTGGAGCCCCTTCAGGCTCTGGAAGGGGCTCTCAGATGTCCCTGAAGCTCCTCCATGTGAACACCCTCAGCTCTCCCAGCCTGACCCAAGAGAAGGGGCCAAATGAGACTCCTGATGATTTTAAGGACAGAGAGAAACCCCAGAGAAGGCAGGAACCTCAGCCTGGCAAAAGGAGAGAGAATCTATTTGTTTCCTTGTTAACATCTCAGCTTCAAAACAGCTCTGAAGGGAGGGCAAACAAAGCAAAAAAAGCCCAACCTCCCTCCAGAACCAATTTTTTTTTGAAGAAGAAACAGGGATTAGATGGCTCGTGATGGTTTTAAGATAAAGGTTCCTGATCCCGAGAACAAGCACAGTCTGAAGCAGCAGATTATTGGATTAATAGGTTCTTTCTGAATTATTTATACCTTAGTAAATGCAAATATTTTCTCTTCTTACCATAACTCTCCGAAACAGGAAGAAGGGACAGTGAGCAGCCTGCCAAGAGAAAATTACCCAAAGCTGGAGACCATCCCCCTGGACCCCCAACCAGTTGTGGTTGTCACTCTGGGTTTCAAAAGGTTTTTGTGCCCCATCACAAAAATATTCTGGTTGTCTCAGTGCTGTCAGCTGCTTTGCAACCCCTGCATTGCTTCAAGATCTCCAGTTTTCAGAGAAAAACATTGATTTATATGCTAATTTCTTCCTAATTATACTCTGGTGGCAGGTGAAGATCAGGCAGTTGTTGGATGTTTACTTCCAGCTCTTGCTTTAAAATGCCTTTTTGGGAGGTGGGGCTGAGATTGGATGAAGAATTCCCAGTCAGGCAAGGGGGGATGGATGTTTTTTATGTGGTTTTGCCCATTTCCAAAGGTCACAATGTCACCTGAGTCCAGACTGGCAGTGGGAAGTCACTCACCATGCAGGGATTGTGGATCTTTCCTCATTCCCAGGGGTCTGAACACACCTCTGGGTGTGAAAGATCCCATTGGAAAGTCCTTTCTAGACAGGATTTTGGTGTCCCATCCCAAGGAGCGAGTGCAGATGGCCCAAATGGGGACAGGTTTGAGTCGTGCTTCTTCTCCTCCTGCACCTGAGACCTTCTCCCTGCTGGTTCTCTGGCCCTGAGGTGTGTCAGGACGACCAAAAGCCCCCTGTGGTGGGTGAGTTGGGTGGTTCCATGGGGGGAGATGCCAGGAGGGACCCACTGAAGGGCATTGGGTCTCACCCCAAAATCCCTTGGGAGTGCTGAAAACATCCCGTTCTTGGTGCAAACCAGGACAGAATGAGACCCTCGAGGAGCTGCCACCAAGCAAGGTGAGGCAGAGTCCATGTGTCCCCTTAATGAAGGGCTTTAATTAGCTCAGCTAAGTGTTCCCATGACTTGCAGAAGGGCCACAAGGTGCTGTGTTGGAAGCTGAGTGGCAGGATGAGAAGTTTCAGGAGAAATGTGAAGCCAAGAGGAGACTTTGAGGGACTTCAGTGGAAGTTCAGAGCCAGGATCCAGAGGGACAGGTGCCCAGGGTATCCCATGTGACAGAGGACAAGGGACAAGGGACTGAGCAGAGCTGAGGGAAAAGCCTTTCGTGGCCAAAGGTGGATTAAAGTGGTCATGAGGCAATTTCTTCCCCATCCTCTTCATCTCACAGTCTTCTCCAAAGCAGGAGGACTCTGTGCCTTATCCATGTCTAGTCTGATCCAAAGGAGTTTTGGGTGATCTCATTGCCTGAACCAGAAGACCTGATGTTTTTGAGAAGACACAGCAGATATTGCTCCCCATAGGATGGCACGTGGAAGTTTCCAGAAGAACAAGAGGGTAAAACTCTCCCAAAATCCTAACCAAGGGTTTGATCTTTAAAAAATGTACCTCTTGGTGGCTTTGCAGATCCTTTTGCAGCTGCTCCTGGAGGGAGCTGCACATCTCCTGTCTCAGTTTCCTTCCCTGGTGGATAAATCAGGGCAGGAGCTCTGGGATGGGGACAGACCCATGACAGGGTTCTGTCCCACCCCATGTCCCCCAGCCGTGTGGAGAAGGGGACCTGTCACTGCAGTGCCCCATCCTTTGGTGCCAGGGTCCCCCTGGTGATGCAGGTGGCACTGGGAGGGCAGGAGGGGCTGGGCAGGGCAGTCCCCAGGGTGGCACTGCCACCTCCCTGCTGCTGCCTCTGTCCAGGCACCGGGGGCGACACGTCAGGACAGAGCAAATCTCAGGCTGAGCTGCTGCTTTCCTCTTTCTTCCCTCTCAGTTCTCCCCCAAAACGGGTGCTGGGGGCTCCTTGGGGACTCTGCACAGCCCCAAACACATCAGGGGGTTCTCCTGGAGAGACTCTGGTGGGGTCTGGCTGTGGCTGCCCCAGAATCCATCCTGGGCACCAATCCCATCTGGTTTGGTTTGGAGCCACTTCTGCTCTGTTGGGTGCAGGTTGTTTGACAACGAACACTATTTTATAGGATTGCAGAGTCCCAGAATCCCTGAGGCTGGAAAAGCCCTCCAAGGTCACCAAGCCCACCCTGTGCCCGATGCCCACCTTGTCCCTGAGTGCCACCCCAGTCCTGCCTTGGGCACCTGCAGGGCTGGGCACTCCAACCCTCCCTGGGCAGCCCCTGCCAAGGCCTGACCACCCTTCCCATGGAGAAATCCCTCCTGCTGTCCCCCCTGGCCCTGCCCTGGCACAGCTCGAGGATTTGTGCTGGGTTAGAGGCATCCCTGAGGTGTCTGAGGCTCCTCTTTGGAAGTGCCAACCGTGGTCTCTGCCACCCTGTGCCCCCCAGCCATCCCAACCCTCTCTCCATATCCCAGCTGACACAATAAAGATACTTTTGGGGATGAACTCAGCAAACGTGGGGTGTAAAAAAGCTGTGGAAAATGAATTCAGCTCATTTCAAATTCTCTGTGTGGAGGGAGCTGGTGTGGGAGTGCGGGGATCTCGGGATTATTTTGTATTTTTAGGTAGGTTTGATGGGTAATTCAAGGTTTTGGATGTTTCCATCCCTTATCAAGGCTCTTTATGAAATTTTTCCTCCATGTGGTTGAGAATCCCTGAGAAGATGCTGGTGGGTATTTAGCACTCTGTTCCAACACAGGTGCCTGAAGAGGATTTTAGAGCATCTTAAAAAATGACCTGATTTGGAGGGCAATGTGAAGGTTCAGCAGGGTGTGATGGGGTGGCTTTGGGAACGCTGTCAGCGAGCTCACCCCGCCCTCTCAGAGCAGGAGCTGCAGCAAAGCACAGGCAACAATATCTGGGAATATTCCATCTGTGCTTTGGGATTAAAAAAAGCTCCCAGTGACTGAGGAGATCTCGGAGCCATAAGAGGTGAAAAGCACGGGGGGTTTTACCTCAAACGTGCAGCTCAGTCAGAGAGGAGGGGAGAGCTCCTCATGGCTTGGGGGATGTCTCAATACATCAGCTGGATTTCTTTAGAGCCACGAAGGTGTCTCCATCTCTTTGTGAGGTTTTATTATTCCTCCTTCACAAATGTGGTTTTGGTTGGCAGTCAGTTGTGTGTTTGGCCACTGCAGTCCCTTCCGGAGCGTTCCCAGGGGAGTTTTCTGTGGTTCCACTTCTGACGTGCCTTGTGATGTCCCTGTTGGCAGCTGGAGGAGCAGGAGGGGGGTGAAGGGTGTGGGCAATGCCAGCAGCTCATGGGCATGGCCTGGAGGGCAGAGCAAGGGCTCCTGTCCCACTGCCCCTTTACTGGCAGGATGGAAATCTCCTCCAGTGCACAGGGAATTTTTATCTTAAAACCATCACGAGCCATCGAATCCCTGTTTCTTCTTCAAAAAAATTGGTTTCTGGAGGGAGGTTGGGCTTTTTTGGCTTTGTTTGCCCTCCCTTCAGAGCTGTTTTGAAGCTGAGATGTTAACAAGGAAACAAACAGATTCTCTCTCCTTTTGCCAGGCTGAGGTTCCTGCCTTCTCTGGGGTTTCTCTCTGTCCTTAAAATCATCAGGAGTCTCATTTGGCCCCTTCTCTTGGGTCAGGCTGGGAGAGCTGAGGGTGTTCATCTGGAGGAGCTTCAGGGACATCTGAGAGCCCCTTCCAGAGCCTGAAGGGGCTCCAGGAAAGCTGGAGAGGGGCTTGGGGCAAGGGATGGAGGGACAGGACACAGGGAATGGCTTCTCAGTGCCAGAGGGCAGGGATAGATGGGATACTGGGAAGGAATTGCTGGCTGGGAGGGTGGGCAGGCCCTGGCACAGGTTGGGTAGAGAGGCTGTGGCTGCCCCTGGATCCATCCCTGGGAGTGTCCAAGGCCAGGTTGGAGCCACCTGGGATGGTGGGAGGTGTCCCTGCCAAATGCAAGCCAGAGAATTCCACCCCATAATTCTTTCATTGAGCACTGGGTGTGTTTTTTAAAGATGGACTGAAAGAACCCTGTATTGAAGTGCCTCATTATTATTATTTTAATGCCTCATTTTCCTTTCTTATCTTTTTTTTCATTGGCATTTCTTTAGCTGACAGAGATGGGTCTGAACAGGGACCTTGAGAGGTGTTTTCCTTGGAGGAGAAAAGAATAAATCTGTGCCTTGTCTCTGACCCTGGCTGGGAAGAGTTTGGCTTCTTTTTCTGCAGCTGTTTCAGTCCTGGGGAAAGTCACACAATGTCTTCCTAAATTGTGGTCCCAGATGTTGATGACAGTGCCTCATTTTCCACTCTCAAAAACAGCATGTGTGGGATTTGGGGAATTATTCATTTGGATGCCCAGTGTGGGTCTGGAAAATCCCAACTGTGGTCCCAACAGGGGAAAAGAAGCACTTGCACTCTTCTTTTGTGCTCCAGATTGGTGAAGGGTTATTTGTTTAGCCTCAATTTCTCTGATTTAAAGCTTTGAAAATATCACACGGAACAGGATGGGGAAAGCTGCAGTTTTGGCAGCTGAAACCAGCAGGGATATTTGAGGAGAAAGTTGAGGGTTTCTGGCACAACCCCTGGATGGTTCTCCTGGGGTGATCATGAATTGAAGTACTTGGTGAGGTTGGTATTCCTGCTGTGAAAGAGGTTTCCTGGGGAGGTGCACAGGGATCTTCAAACTCCTCTGCTGGGTGAGCCTGGAGGAAATTAAAATAAAAAATATAAAGGATCTCTGCACTATGTTGACTGTATTACTCCTCCTAAGTAACAAGTCCTGGAATTATGGCCATTCCCAGGCTCTTGCCTGCAGTGGCCAAGTTCCCATCAGCATTTTCACTGCATTAGGAGCAGCAGATGTTTTATTCCTCTAAATAAAAGACAGCTAAGGATTGCACTGTTGATGAGGAACATCCCAGTTTGGCCCATGCTTCTGCCCCCAGCCCTGGCCAAGGTGCTGCAGGGGAAGATTTGGGGCTGCTGGAGATCCCAGCAAGAGCCTGGGGACCTGTCACACCCAGAGCTTGGGGTTGGGACAAAGACCCTCACTGGGAAAAGGATGGGCAGGGACCAAACCAGCCCTTTAATTGCCTGCCTTCTGTAGACCAGGGGGCTCCAACCAAACCTTGGACACTTCCAGGGATGGGGCAGCCACAGCTTCTCTGCCCAACCTGTGCCAGGGCCTGCCCACCCTCCCAGGGAACAATTCCTTCCATATATCCAACCTAAATTTCCCCTTGTGAAACAATCCAAGGAGCAAATATCAACTCATGGACTTTGGTTGAAATTGTGAGCACTGTGGGAATCAGAATCACAGAGTATTCTGAGCTGGGAGGGACCCCCAGGGATCACTGAGCCCAAATTATGGGAGAGGGGTCTGTTCAGAGCTCACAGGGAGAGCAAGAACAGGCAGGAATTTGTGCTGTGGGTCCTGTTCAGGAAAGCACTGAAATGTGTGGGTTTGAGATTAAGCAGATATTTATTTACTTAAGGGAGCCAGGGCCCCAGTGCAGACAAAGAGCAGGGCTCCAACAGCACAGGGTGCCAAAAGACTGCTGGTTTTTAACTGGTGAGGTGTTTCCTCCTAAGAAGAGCCTGACGTGGGATTATTTCCTTGCAGATAAGCAGGGGCAGCACCACCTTAAGGCTACAAAACTTATTTGGGGTGAACAGACACAAGTGACTTGTCTGGTAGGAAAGAAACCAGAAAATAGAGGGGTTTAAAACATTCACCAGATTTTCCTCAACCTTTCCCTGCCCACCCTCCCAGGGAAGGGTTTATTCCCAATATCCCACCTAACCCTGCCCTCTGGCAGTGGAAAGCCAATCCCTTTTGCCCTGTCCCTCCATCCCTTGCCCCAAGCCCCTCTCCAGCTTTCCTGGAGCCCCTTTAGGCACTGGAAGAGACTCTCAGGACTCCCTGGAACTGTTTTTACCCCCAAACCAACTTGGTCCCATTTGGGGGAGATGCAGAGTGCCAGAAGTGTGAGACAGAATCTGGAGATGTTCCTGTCAGAGGGGGATGTCACAGTGTGTGTTCCTGATAACCAACCCTGCCTGGAGCTGCAGGCAGGGGAGCCTCAAGTGAGCACACAGGTTATGGAGGCAGCTCCTTTTCCTCTTGAAAAAGGTTCTTTTGGGGAGCTCTCTCATGTCCTTGCAGGTAAGGCAGCAGTTGTCCTGCTGAGCATGGATGGAGGAGGGCACATCCTCCATCTGACAGTGTTTGCAACACATCAGCCAGAACTGACAGCAGAATTTCCCACTCCCTTTTCAGGGGCATGTTGGACCCAGGGTGTGGAGATGTGGCAAGGGCAGGCCTTGAGGTTCATCCTGCCTTGAAGGTTTTCCTCTGGCCAAGAGCTGACCTGAGAGAATTCCCTTGCTCAGAGTGTGGCACTTCATACTGAAACAGCACAGGGGCTCAGGCTGGTCCAGAAATACATCATTTAAGCAGACTCTACTGAATTCTCGCCCACCCCATTGTGGGGAAATATATTAAAAGCAGAAATGCTCAACCCAGGATGCATTGTGGATGCCAGAGCCTGATTCTGCAACGTTCTGTGGGGTTTTAGCCACTGTTCCAGCTTTCCTGTGGCGTGTGCTCGCTCTGTTGGGCCTCTCCTGGCTCAAAAAGGAGCTGCTGTGAAATGCAGAACAGCAGGGCCTGTAATTTGTGGGCAATTCTCTCTATTAATGGAGAGATCTCCAAAGAAACCGTTCTCTCTGTTGTGTGTCAATTGTTAATAGTCCTATTGCAGGACTAGTCCTATTGCAGGGAATAATCCCATTCCTTTTGTGGCAAACAAGGGAAAATGCTCTTCTAATTTCATTGTGAAGTCCCAGTGCTGTGCAGATTAGGCAGGAGGGGTTGGATCTGCAGGCGTGGGGCTTTCAAAGCTGCCTGTCAAAGCTTTACACACGGGGGCAGCTCAGCAGAGCCCTTGGATTCAGTCATCTCTTAGGCAAAGGAAAGGGAAGGTTCCCCAGCAGGGGCAGTGCAGCAGAAGAGCAGCTCAGTTCTGGGGGAGAAGGAGCAGTTTGGCAGGGTTTGGAGCTAATTAAGAGGCTGTGATCAGCAAAAGGGGCCAGCAGCCAATTTGGGCCAGTGGTGGCCCCCCAGAGCAGATCCTCTCTGCTCCAGATCCCACAGAATGGCTTTATTCCCACATCAGAGCTTGCCCTCTCTGCTCCAGATCCCATGCAGATACACAGAATGGCTTTATTCCCATATCAGAGCCTGTTCTCTCTGCTCCAGATCTCACAGAATGGCTTTATTCCCATATCAGAGCCTGTTCTCTCTGCTCCAGATCTCACAGAATGGCTTTATTCCCATATCAGGGCTTGATTTCCAGTCTGGGTCTGTGCCAGTGCTCCACCAGCAACACTGAGGTCACAAACCATCAGCTCTGGCTGATACTGCCCCAAAATGGAAATCAGACCGTGCCTCCAGCCCTTCCCCTTCCACATCCACCAGTTCAAATCACTCTCTGGGTCATTTTGGCATCATTTTGCACCTTTCCAAACATGCAAGGAGAGCTGAAATGTAACAAAGCATTCAGCATTAATTTCAATAAGAATTTAAATACAAATTCCACAAAACAGGGCCTTGAAAGGGAATTTTCTGAGCGTAGATGTGGATTTTCAGACATAAGTGTTGCCTTGACTTTGTGGAGTATTTTGCCCAGAGAAGCTGTGGCTGTCCCATCCCTGGAAGCTCATAAAATGAGCTTTAAGGTCCCTTCCAACCCAACCCATTCCATGCTCCTCTTCATGACAAACACTCTTAATAAAAAGTGGAGTTTGCCATGTTTCCTTGGGGCAGAAAACCTTCACCATCTTCTGTGACCCTCCCAAACCCTGTCTGGGTAAGGACATGTCCCCTCCTCACCTCCACAGCCAGCTCTTGGTANCCCTGTCCTGGTTATCCCGAGGGTCCCAGCGGTGTCCCCAGCACTGGAGGTGCCCCAGCCCTGCCCAGCACAGGGACAGGCCCTGCCCTGGTCCCACTGGTCAGACTGGTGCTGGGCCCAGCCAGGTGCCTTTGGCCTCTTGCCCACCTGGGCACCCCTGGCTCACGTTCAGCACCCCCAGGGCCTTTCCCAGCCAGCAGCTGAGGTGTTTAGGGCAGTAGGTTTAGAGAATGACTCTGCCTCTGTCATATATTTCTCACACCACATTGTTTGTGTGAGTTTTTATGAAAATCCCNCCACCAGTTCAAATCACTCTCTGGGTCATTTTGGCATCATTTTGCACCTTTCCAAACATGCAAGGAGAGCTGAAATGTAACAAAGCATTCAGCATTAATTTCAATAAGAATTTAAATATAAATTCTACAAAAGAGGGCTTTGAAAGGGAATTTTCTGAGTGTAGATGTGGATTTTCACACATACTTGTTGCCTTGACTTTGTGGAGTATTTTGCCCAGAGAAGCTGTGGCTGTCCCATCCCTGCAAGTGTCCAAGGCCAGGTTGGATGGGACCTGGAATAACCTGGGCCAGTGGAAGGTGTCCCTGCCCATGGCAGGGGATGGGACAAAATGAGCTTTAAGGTCCCTTCCAACCCAACCCATTCCATGCTCCTCTTCATGACAAACACTCTTAATAAAAAGTGGAGTTTGCCATGTTTCCTTGGGGCAGAAAACCTTCACCATCTTCTGTGACCCTCCCAAACCCTGTCTGGGTAAGGACATGTCCCCTCCTCACCTCCACAGCCAGCTCTTGGTACCCCTGAGCTCACAGGAAGGTTTCCCTTTGCCAGGCTGCAGGTGCTGGAGCAGCAGGGGGTTTAGGGGGAACAGGAGACAAACAAGGACCTGAAGGAAAAGCACTAATGCTGGAAAAGATCCACGGATCAGCAGAGGGTGCAGCTGGGGTTGTGCTGCAGGGATGCAGTGAGGAGAGCAGTGGGCAGGGCCCTGGAATGTCTGTGACTCCATCCAGGATGAGGTTCAAGCCAGGAGCAATCTGCAGGAGAAGGTGCAGGAAAAGACAAAAGGGCAGCTCCTTCCTCCTTCATGTCCCTATTATTTTTACATTACAGAATCCCAGAATCCCNAGCAGCTGAGGTGTTTAGGGCAGCAGGTTTAGAGAATGACTCTGCCTCTGTCATATATTTCTCACACCACATTGTTTGTGTGAGTTTTTATGAAAATCCCAAATGTAAAAACCCTCAGGGTGGGAAATTAAAGCTCTTGAAACGCCAACCCCATGTGTTTGAAAGGCTGGGCTTGCAGCAGGTGGCTGGAGTGGGATGTGTTGGGATGGGAGGGATGTAACTCCCTCTATTCACCTACAGATCTGGTGCAGCTCCTGCCAGAGGGGAAGGAACAAAATATAAAAGCAAAGCTCTTACAGTTTGCATTTAAAATCTTCATCTGAAAAATGAAGATGAAAAATCTTCATCTGAAAATCTGAAAATCGGGTTTGCTCTGGGTTTTTTTGAGGCAGAACCAGAGGAGCTTCAAAGAAAGACTGTACATTTGTGTGTACAGTCCCAAATCTGCATGTGAAGGATTTGTGTTTGGGTACTTAGGTTATCAAAGAAATATTGCACCTTTTAAATGAAATTAGGAACTCCCAAGGGTTTGTTATCACTGGACACCAACGACATTAGGAAGAGTCACTTCAGGTCTGTTCAAAACTTGGCACTGTGGAGAAACATGAGAAAACTCATTAAAATGGACAGGGAATAATCTCTGCACAGAAATCTCATCTAATTTTTAACTCAGAAATCTTTCCAAATATTGAAGGTTTCCTGTGTGTCTTTCCGTCCCTCTGCCTGCCAAATTGCTGTGCTCCCAGTAACTCTGGGTCTCTCCCCTATAAAATCCCAGTGACTTGTTTTGAGTCCCAGCCCTGGAGATCCGAGCCCTGCAGCTGGAGTTTGAGCTGGGGAAGGTGGCTCACCTGAGCAGTGACACCTGGAGCTCTGCCAGCAGCTCCTGGGGCAGGTGCAGCTCCAGCAGCCTGGGGAGGGTCAGGGAAATCCACATGGGAGGAGGAAACCGGTGCTGGAAAATTCCAGAGCCTGTCAGTCAAAAACACACCTGCCCACAGGTAAGGGGAGGGTGCTGGGGTAAGGGAGGGGGCCAAAGGTGAGGGGATGGTATCACAGGGGAGGGGATGGTATCACAGGGGAGAGGATGGTATCACNGTAAGGGAGGGGGCCACAGTGAGAGGATGGTATCACAGGTGAGGGGATGGTGCCTCAGGTGAGGGGATGAAATCACAGGTGAGAGGATGGTGCTGCAGGTGAGGACATGGTNGGGGAGGGGATGGTATCACAGGGGAGGGGATGGTGTCAGAGGTAAGGGGGATTGTGATATGGGTAAGAGAATGGTGCTGTGTGTAAAGGGAGGATATCACAGGCGAGAGGATGGTACTGCAGGTGAGGACATGGGGCCACAGGCAAGGGGATGGTGTCTCAGGTGAGAGGATGGTATCACAGGTAAGGGGCATCGTGATGTGCGTAAGAGAATGGTGCTGTGGGAAAAGGGAGGATATCACAGGTGAGAGGATGGTGCTGCAAGTAAGGGGATGATGCTGTGAGTAAGAGGATAGTGCTGTGGGTAAGGGGAGGGCACCACAGGTGAGAGGATGGTGCTACAGGTGATAGTGCCACAGGTAAGGGAACGGTACCACAGGTGAGAGGATGGTCTCTCAGATAAGGGTGATGGTGCCACAGGTGAGAAGATGGTATCACAGGTAAGGTCATTGTGCCTCAGGTGAGAGGATGGTGCCTCAGGTAAGGGGGATTGTTCTGTGGGTAAGGGGATGGTACTGCAGGTAAGGGGATGGCACCACAGATGAGAGGATGGTCCCCAGGTGAGAGGATGGTACCTTACCAGGTGAAGAGGACTGTGCTGAGGGAACGCTCTACCCCCACAGGCCTCCCCGCGTCACGACAGCGCCTTGTCGCGACACCGCCTCACGTAGCTGTCGGCCGCCGATTGGCTGCGGGGCGCCCGGGGCCGACGCTGATTGGCTGCGGGGCGCGCGGCGCCGGCTCTGATTGGCTGCGGGCTGCCCGCCCCTGAGGGAGCCCCGCCCTCCCTGCCCGCACACGGTGCCAGGGCCCAAGATGGCGGCGGGCGCGCTGTGNGAGGTAAGGGGGATTGTGATATGGGTAAGAGAATGGTGCTGTGTGTAAAGGGAGGATATCACAGGCGAGAGGATGGTACTGCAGGTGAGGACATGGGGCCACAGGCAAGGGGATGGTGTCTCAGGTGAGAGGATGGTATCACAGGTAAGGGGCATCGTGATGTGCGTAAGAGAATGGTGCTGTGGGAAAAGGGAGGATATCACAGGTGAGAGGATGGTGCTGCAAGTAAGGGGATGATGCTGTGAGTAAGAGGATAGTGCTGTGGGTAAGGGGAGGGCACCACAGGTGAGAGGATGGTGCTACAGGTGATAGTGCCACAGGTAAGGGAACGGTACCACAGGTGAGAGGATGGTCTCTCAGATAAGGGTGATGGTGCCACAGGTGAGAAGATGGTATCACAGGTAAGGTCATTGTGCCTCAGGTGAGAGGATGGTGCCTCAGGTAAGGGGGATTGTTCTGTGGGTAAGGGGATGGTACTGCAGGTAAGGGGATGGCACCACAGATGAGAGGATGGTCCCCAGGTGAGAGGATGGTACCTTACCAGGTGAAGAGGACTGTGCTGAGGGAACGCTCTACCCCCACAGGCCTCCCCGCGTCACGACAGCGCCTTGTCGCGACACCGCCTCACGTAGCTGTCGGCCGCCGATTGGCTGCGGGGCGCCCGGGGCCGACGCTGATTGGCTGCGGGGCGCGCGGCGCCGGCTCTGATTGGCTGCGAGCTGCCCGCCCCTGAGGGAGCCCCGCCCTCCCTGCCCGCACACGGTGCCAGGGCCCAAGATGGCGGCGGGCGCGCTGTGGGTGTGGGCGCTCCTGGCGGGGCTGGCGGCGGCCGCTGAGGGGGCTCCCCGCACGCTGGTGCTGCTGGAGAACGGGAACCTCCGCGACACGCACTCCATGTTCTTCCGCAGCCTCGCGGGTACGGGGGGAAAGGGGGGAGAGGACCACGGGTTGGGATGGGGGAGGAGGTTGGGGTTGAATGAGAGGAAGAGGGGTGTTTGGGGTGCCGTGGTCACTGTGAGGGGTTGAAATTGGGGTTGTCTGAGGGGAAAGGCGGTGTTTGGGGTTACCTGAGGGAAAAGGGGGGGTTTGGGGGGCCGTGGTCACTGTGAGGGGTGAAATTGGGGTTACCTGAGGAAAAAGGGAGCGTTTGGGGTTACCTGAGGGAAAAGGGGGTGTTTGGGGTGCCCTGGTCGCAGTGAGGGGTGAAATTGGGGTTACCTGAGGGGAAAGGCGTGTTTGGGATTACCTGAGGGAAAAGGGGGTGTTTGGGGTGCCCTGGTCGCAGTGAGGAATGAAATTGGGGTTACCTGAGGGAAAAAGGGTGTTTGGATTTCCCTGGGCACTGTCAGGGAGGAGATTGTGGATTTCTGAGGGAAAAAGGGGTGTTTGAGGTTCCCTGGTCAGGATGGGAGAGAGGATTGGGGTGACCTGAGGGAGAAGGGAGTGTTTGGGGTCCCCTGGTTGGAATAGAGGAGGAGGCTGGGGGGATCTGAAGGAAAAGGGGGTGTTTGGGGTCCCTTGATCAGAATGGGGAAGGAAATGAGGGTCCTCTGGCCAGGCTGAGGGAGGAGACAGGGGTCCTTTGGTGGAAAGGGGGGTGTTTGGGCTCCCCTGGTGTGAGGGAGGAATTGAGGGTCCCGTGGGGTCAGGGACCCCAGGTCAGGCTAGGGGAGATTTGGGATCCTGCACCAGGCAGAGGGAGGAGATTGGGGGTCCCCTGGTCAGAATGAGGGAGGAGTTGGGGGTCCCATGGAGGAGAGGGGAGTGTTTAGGGTCCACTGACTGGGCTGAGGGAGGTGACTGTGTTGGTCTGAGGAAGGAGACTGGGGTCCCCTGGTCAGGCAGAGGAGGAGTTTGGGGTCCTTTGATTGGAGAGGGGGTGTTTGGGTCCCCTGGTCAGAATGGGGAGGGAGACTGAGGTCCCCTGTGCCAGGCTGTAGGAGAAGGTTGAGGACCCTGTGCCTGGCTGAGGGAGGATGTTAAAGACCCCTGAGAGCAGAGGGGGTTGTTTGGGTTCCCCTGCTCAGAACCAAGAAGATTGGGGTCCCCTGGTGAGGATGAGGGAAGTGATGGGGACCCAACACAGGCCTGAGGGAGGAGATTGGGGTTCAGTGGGGTGAGAGGGGGTGTTTGGAGTGCCCTGTTCAGGCAGAGGGAAGAGATTGGGGACCCTGTGTTGGGCTGAGGGAGGAACTGGGGGTTCCCTGGTTGGAGAGGGGCGTGTTTGGGGTCCCCTGGTCAGAAATGGGGAGGAGAGTGGGGTTGTTTCCTCAGTTTTCCCTGTGTTTTGGGTCCCCTGCAGTGTTAGTTCCCATTAGATGTGTGACAACATCTCAGCATTGGAGCTCTTTGGGGGATCCACCCCCTTGGGTTTATGTGGGAACCCCCTGGTGCTGCTCCCAGAGAGCCCCTAAGCCAGTTTTCCCAAAACACCATGTTTTATTGGGGAAATCAACATCTGGATGGTGCCATGGAAAAGTTGTCCCCTTTGTCCCCTGGCTGCAGACAGGGGCTTCGACCTCACCTTCCGCACCGCGGACGACGCCGGCCTGTCCCTGATCAAATACGGGGAGTTCCTCTACGACAACCTCATCATCTTCTCCCCATCCATCGAAGGTCAGTGCAGGAGGGGAAACCTCCAGTGCTCTGGAGCTTGGTGGTATTTTTGGAAGGGGGTTTTGTGGATTTCAGTGAAATCTGATGCTTTAGATGTACCCAGTAGGGAACTGCAGCTACACCCGGGCTTTGAACATGGTTCTTTCACCATGGGAGGAGTGATTTGGGCGTTTGCTGTGGTTTAGTTCTGCCAGGGGGTTATTTCTGAGCAGCAGTCATGAATTCTTGCCGTGTGCCTTCAGATTTTGGTGGGAACATCAACGTGGAGACCATCACTGCGTTCATCGACGGCGGTGGCAGCGTCCTCGTGGCCGCCAGCTCTGACATTGGTAAGTGCAGCTGTGCCTGGGGGGAATTAGTTAATTAGTGCAGGGCAGCCACTGAGTTCCTGCAGCAAGAGCAGTGAGCCAGCACAGCTGGGCACCTCGAGGTGTGTTCTGGAAGGAGATGGGTGATAAATGAGTGACATGTTCAGGGGGAGTTTAGCTGGGGAGGTCGTGTTGCTCCTCGGGGTTTTGCTTGTAGAGGATTAAACATGTGAATTTAAAGCTGAATTTATTGTTATTTTGGAGTTCATGTGTGGTGTAATGGGGAATCTGGTGTGGGCCTGCAGGTGACCCCCTGAGAGAGCTGGGCAGCGAGTGTGGGATCGAGTTTGATGAGGAGAGGACAGCAGTGATTGACCATCACAACTATGACATCTCCGACCCTGGGCAGGTAAAGGGGTTAGGCTGCATCTCTGAGGCAGCTTTAACTGAAGAGTAAAGGTTTAGGATGGATCCTCTGACCTTCTTCTCCCTTTTTTCCTCCATCCCTTTTCTGCTCCCCCACCTTCCTCCCAAGGAATTGGTAAATACTTCGTTCAGATTCTTCAGAGTGTAGTTTCAGATTGTCACCGTGTCCCAGGCAGTGACACTGAGATCCACACTGGTTCTGGACCCCCCTGAAGTGTGTGGGGGCATTTCACCTCTGGGTGAAGTGTGTCAGACCCTGAGTGTGACACTTCAGATGTGGGAGGGGAGATTTTCAGCCCCAAATTTTCACACCGAGGTTTTAAGATCAATTATAAAGATTTTCAGCGGTTTTCAGATCAGTATAGAAACACACACATTTTTACAATTTTTTCCTCCTCATGTCATTTAGCACTTTAAAATCTAAAGATTTAAGACCTGTACTAAAGTCTGAGCTTAATATATTCTGCTAAGTTTTAAGTTAAACTGTTGAAGCAGTATGTGGATTTGAGGATCCTGATTTAAGATTTAAGGATTTAAGAATTTTATCATCCTGCTTTAAGGATGAACGTTGCTGAATACAGGGAAGTAAAACTGCAGGTGTTGTTCTTATCCAAGGGCAGTTTATTTTTCCTCATGGATCAGTATTAATTTAATTGGATCTGTATTAAAAGCTCTGGGTTTTTTCTTTTTAATTGAACTGCAACGTTCACCCACCAGCTGTGTCTGTCTGTGAGAATAAAGTTGACTTTTAAGTGAGGAGCTGCTGCCTGTCCTGAGAGCCTGACAGCAGCTGACAGGGCTCTCTGTGGTTTCCCAGCACACCCTGATCGTGGCAGACACGGAGAACCTGCTGAAGGCCCCCACCATCGTGGGGAAGGCAGCCCTGAACCCCATCCTGTTCCGAGGAGTTGGGTGAGCAGCACTGGGGGCAAGGGGGTTGGCAGGGAATCCAACCCTGGGAGCTGAGCAGAGGGTCAGCACTGGCACTCCTAAGGTGGGCTTCACAAGTCTCTCTTGACTGCAGACAAAAATAGAAGGAAACTCTTCAAACAAGTTTAGTTGTTCACTTAGGAGTGGCTCCCAGCAAATTAGTGGAGTTTGACTGTAGATCTTGAGGAAATATTTAGTTTCTTGGCATGTGGAAGTTGTCTTCCTTGTCCAAAGGATGAGGAGGTCTGTGGGTTGAGTGGGTGGCTGGACATTCCTCTGGGTGTGGGGGCCCTGGGGGGTGATTGAGCTGCTCACTGTGGCTTTCCCTGCAAGGATGGTGGCTGATCCTGACAACCCACTGGTACTGGATATCCTCACTGGCTCTTCCACCTCTTACTCCTTCTTCCCAGACAAGCCCATCACTCAGGTATGTTCCCTCACCTTCTCTCCTGTACTGCCACAATTAAGTCCCCCAGATTTCAGCACCTTGGGAGAATCCTGGAGTGTTTGATCTTCTGATTGATTTCAGTCAGGTCAGGCTGTTGGCTGCTTCTCAGTGTCGCTCTGGGAATCTCCCTCTCTGCCTTCTGCAGGTGGGAAGGTGTTTTATGTGAGGCACATGTGTCCTCCATACTTTGGAGGGGTGTCCAGCCTAGATCCAACCATCTCCTGGTCCCATCCCCTCCAGAATGGAAATCCGAATCCCATTCCTGCTTGTTCTGATCCTCTTGGTTTCTCCATAGCTGCACCCTGTGCTCCTTACACCAGACCATCCCACCCCCCAGAAACCTCTTCCCTGCCCATGTCCAAGCTGTCTGACCCCCTGTGTCCCACAGTACCCTCACGCCGTGGGGCGGAACACGCTGCTGATCGCGGGGCTGCAGGCGCGCAACAACGCCCGCGTCGTCTTCAGCGGCTCCCTGGATTTCTTCAGCGACGCCTTCTTCAACTCGGCCGTGCAGAAAGCCACTCCCGGCTCCAAGAGGTGCCCTGGCCTCCCTGCCTGAGAAATGGGGTTTGGTTTGCTTGGCTTTGGTCTGGGCCTGCTAGGGAAGTATTCCACACCATTCCTTCACGGAATCAGGAGTGCAAAGACAAGGAGGGAGGTTCTGCTCTCTCCTTTGGGGTGTTGGGACAGCAGGTCTCAGTGTGTTGACTTCTCTCTTGTCTTTGTGAGCTGAGGCCTCTCTGAGAAACTTGTCCTGAGCCACACAGAGGGGAAGGAACTGATTTATTGAGGGGAGTTGGTGAGAGTTTATTGTTAGTTACTTTATTGAGCTATTCCCTGAGTTTTTGAGTGTGTATATCTGGTTTGGTTTGGTTTTACCCATTTTTGTCCTTTTTTCCCTTTCCCCCTTTTCCCTTTTGGGGTTGCTTGGGATTCTTGTTCTGTAAGTACATAGTGTTTGATAGTATGTAACTAATAGGAATGTTTGGGGAGTGGTTTGGTGGCAGAAGTCCTGGGAAACAGGCAGCAAATGTTCTGTTTTGGGGAGGAGCAGAAAGCTTGCAGTAAATTGGGGGTGATGTGTTCCTTTGGACTTGGGGAACAATGTGCTTTGGGAAGCAATTCCCTCTTTCAGCCGCAGCTCACCTTGTGTTGCTGCCCCCTCTTTTCTGGTTTGTTGTGGCACGTGGGGCATTTCCTGGGCCATCTAAGCCTCCCTTGCCCCGTAGGTACTCTCAGACAGGTAACTACGAGCTGGCCGTGGCCCTGTCCCGCTGGGTGTTCAAGGAGGAGGGCGTGCTGCGTGTCGGGGCCGTGTCCCACCACCGTGTTGGAGAGCTCACCCCTCCCAACGCCTACACCGTCACCGACCTCGTGGTGAGGCTGCTGGCGTGGCACGGCCAGGGGGCACTGCCCTGGGGCAGGAGCACCACCTGGGGGTGCTGGGCTAACAGTGGGGGCAGGCCTGTGCTCAGGTGTCACTTGTCCATCTGTCCCAGGAGTACAGCATCGTCATCGAGCAGCTCGCTGACGGCAAGTGGGTGCCCTTCAACGGCGACGACATCCAGCTGGAGTTCGTCCGCATCGACCCCTTCGTGAGAACCTTCCTCAAGAGGAATGGTGGGTGCCCCTCAGGAGGAGCAGTAGGTGCCCCTCAGGGGGAATGTAGGTCCCCCCTCAAGAGGAATGTAGATCCCCCTCAAGAGGAAGGTAGGTCCCCCCCAAGAGGAATGTGGATCCCCCTCAAGAGGAAGGTAGGTCCCCCTCAAGAGGAATGTAGATCCCCCTCAAGAGGATTGTAGGGCCCCCCAAGAGGAATGTGGATCCCCCTCAAGAGGATTGTAGGTTCCCCCCAAGTAGGTCCCTGTTTTGCCAGGGCAGGAGGGTCAGCACAAAATACACAGACACCAACTTTTAAAGAGTAAGTGTATAAATTTTCTATAGTGCAAAACAGCAAAGAATTACAAAAGAGGCAAAGTATTACCAAAGGATAAGCTTAGCAAAGCACCTGATCTGTACTACAAAGAGTGTCTAACTGATTAAAAAAGATCCATCCCCAGTTACCCCATTAATATGTTCCCATCATCCAGACCCCTCAGCTGCGGAGCCCCAATGAGAGGGAAGGGTCAGAGAACCACTTCTGGGAAAACTGACATCATTTATTTAGTGCAGGAAATACCTGGCTTTCTTCTCTCCTTGGTTTTCACCCAAAGCCTGGCCAGGACTTCAGAAGAAAATCAGGGGCCCAATCTGGACCAACTACTGTTGAACAAAGATAGATACATTCATATCTGATAAGGCCAGCCCTGTACCCCCATGGCCTTGACCAGTGGCTGAATACAGAACTGTAGATACATTGTAACAAACACTAATTAAGTGGAATTTGGCTAATAAGCAGATTCATGGCTAAATATACCATTAGGTTGGAAGGTTCATCTAGAGGTCAGCTCTGGCTCAGGGCCTGTTCAGTGTAGGGGTGGATCCCCCTACAAAGGAGCGGTGGGTGCCCCTCACAAGAGCATCGAGTGCCCCCAGGAGGAGCAGAGGGTTCCCCCCGAGGGGAGTGGTCAGTCTGTGTTGCTGCCCCAGCCCCACTCTGGGGGTGTTCCCACCTTGCACAGCTTCTCTGTCCCCCAGTGTCACCCCTGTCCCCTCCTCAGGTGGCAAATACAGCGTGCAGTTCAAGCTGCCGGACGTCTACGGCGTGTTCCAGTTCAAGGTGGATTACAACCGGCTGGGCTACACCCACCTCTACTCCTCCACACAGGTGAGTGGGTGTGTTGGGAGCCACCCCTGCCCTGCCCCAGGGGGAGAGGCCACCAGGCTGTCACACTGTCTGTCCCCAGGTGTCGGTGCGGCCCCTGCAGCACACGCAGTACGAGCGCTTCATCCCCTCGGCCTATCCCTACTACGCCGGTGCCTTCTCCATGATGGTCGGCCTCTTCATGTTCAGCATCGTCTTCCTGCACATGAAGGAGAAGGAGAAATCCGACTGAGCTCCCTGTGGGAGGAAGAGCCTTTCCCTGGTGCCTCCCGTGTGTCCCTGGGAGGGCTGCTGGGTGCCAGACACGCCGTTTGGTCTTTTTATTTTGACACCTGGAGGGATTTAATAGGAATGAAAATTAAATCTAAGGGGGGGAATTCATTGCTGAACTGTCTGCAGACTCAGGACTGGGATGTCCCTGGTGAGTCGTGGTATTTGTGTCACTCTGCCATGGGAAGGGTTTGGGTTGGAGTTGGATGGACTGACTGGGGTTGGAGATGAACTCCCTGTCCAAAATAAAGTCTCGTTCCTCTCGCCCGGGATGTGAGAAAAGTGGATTCACGGTGTGGGGTGTTTGGGTGTCCCCACATCACCCTCACCTGCTCCAGGTGTTCCCCTGGGTGGGAACAGTCAGAGGGAGCTGAGGCTGGTGAATGGTGAAGGGCAAAAGGGACAATCTGGGGTGCACGGCGGGGCTCAGGGCACCCCAAAAAGCACAACAAAGGCTCCAAAGTGTCACCAAAGGCACACTGAGGAGGACAGGGTGCCCCAAAAAGTGAACAGGCAGGTTCAGGGACACCCCTAAAGGTTCACCCAGGACCTGGGACAGCCAGGGGGCACAGGCACACCTGGGGGAAGCAGGGACATGGGGACCCACAGGGGGTACAGGGGTCCCTGGGACACAGGGACACCCCCANCCCTTTGGTGACAGACCCCTTTGGCGACACACAGGGTCCCATTGGTGACACACAGAACCCTTGGGTGACACACACAGACCACTTTGGTGACACACAGAACCCCTTAGGGATACACACAGACCCTTTTGGTGACACACAGACCACTTTGGTGACACACAGAACCCCTTAGGGACACACACAGAACCCTTGGGTGACACACACAGACCACTTTGGTGACACACAGAACCCCTTAGGGACACACACAGACCCTTTTGGTGACACACAGACCACTTTGGTGACATACAGATCCCCTTAGGGACACCCCCAGACCTCTTTGGTGACACCCCAATTTCCTCCCCCCCCCCTGATCCGCGCCCGTGCGCGGTGGGCGGAGTCTCGGCGCTGTCGGCGCGCCCTGATTGGCCGATGCGCGGTGGGCGGAGTCTCTGTGCTGCAGGCGCGCCATGATTGCCCGGTGGGCGGTGCCTCGGTGCCGCCGGCGCGCTCTGATTGGCCGGTACGCGGTGGGCGGTGCCCCAGCGCTGCCGACGCGCCCTGATTGGCCGGTGGGCGGTGTCTCGGTACCACCAACGCACTCTGATTGGCCGGCTCGAGGTGGGCGGTGCCTCGGCGGTGTCGGCGTGCCCTGATTGGCCGTGTGGCGGTGATTGACGCTTGGCGGNTTCTGCCTGCGCCGCGACCGCTCCGAGATCACCTTCAGCCTCCAGGTGGACGCCGACTTCGAGCTGCAGAACTTCCGCGCGCTCTGCGAGCTCGAGTCCGGCATCCCCGCGGCCGAGAGCCAGGTCAGGGCCTGCCCCCGCCGCGCCCAGCGCCGCCCCCGGCCGGGCCCGGGCGGTGCCCCCGGGGCTGGGGGGACCCGGGGCTGGGGTACCGGGGTGGGAGCGGCCGTGTCCCCTCTTCTCACAGGGTTTGGGGTACCCTGGGCTGTGTCCCCCTGTTCTCACAGGTTTTGGGGTCCCTGGCCTGTGTCCCCTCTTCTCACAGAGTTTGGGGTATCTGGGCTGTGCCCCCTGATCTCACAG
>WBMV01008456.1:23853-49190 GCA_013396655.1 Campylorhamphus procurvoides
GTTCCCCCCTGTTCTCACAGGATTTGGGGTCTCCTGGGTGGGACCGGCACTGTTTCCCTCTGTTCTCACAGGATTCGGGGTCCCCTGGCTGTGCCCCCCTGTTCTCACAGGGTTTGGGGTACCTGGACTGTTCCCCCCGATCTCACAGGATTTGGGGTCTCTTAGGTAGGAGCGGCTCTGTTTCCCCCTGTTCTCACAGGATTTGGGGTCCCTGGGCCGTTCCCCCCTGTTCTCACAGGATTTGGGGTCCCTGGGCCGTTCCCCCCTGTTCTCACAGGATTTGGGGTCCCCTGGCTGTGCCCCCCTGTTCTCACAGGGTCGGGGTTCCCGGAGCCCGATCCGGAGTTTGGGGGTTGTTTGGGGTCTGTTGGGGGGTCGGGGTCCCTCCCCCGCCCTCCTGTCGGGTTTGGGGACAAACGCGTCGCTTTTCGCTCAGAATCCCCCTGTTCCCCCCCGGGAAAGGGCTCCGAGTGCCCGGCGAGCCCTGGTCCCTCCGGGAAGGGCTGGGTCTGGCCCTGCTGAAAGGGGAAAAATATCGAGGTTTGTTGTTTTTATTGAGGTTTCGTAGGAATTTTTTGTTTAAACGGGGCCGGATTTGGACGAGGGGAGGGGAGGGGAGGGTGGTGGGCCCTGGGATCCTCAAACCCCTGAAATGTTTGGGAAGGGGTTTGTTTATCCCATCAAACCCCTGCCTGGTCTGGTGCGGAAAGGCCACATTGAGGCTTTTCCTGCCTATTTTCCACCCACCCAGGTGGAAAACCCGTGTGGTTTTCCCAGCAAACATTCCCCCCAGCCCAAATTCGGGGCTCCCTCGTTGCCAAAACAGGGAGGGTGGGGGCGGCCCTGGGCCATCTGTCTGTCCCTCGGGGCCATCTGTCTGTCCCTCGAGGCTTTCTTTGCTCCTGCTTTGGGTTCAGTCCTGCTGTTTTGGCCATTCCTGATGGTTTTTCCCGGGCAGGGTGGTGTGGGCTCCTTTTCTCGGCTCTGGCCCTGCCTGGCAGAGTTTGTGGAGTTTACTGGGGATGGGTTTTGCTTCCTGAGCCTTTTCCCATTAACAAAGTGCTTTTCCAGCCAAGCCAGGATTAGTCAGCGCTGGAAGGGCTGCGGCAGGGGCAGCCCTGGAGCTGGAGTTGCCCTCGCCCAGCAGGTTCCCAGTGGGGTTTGGCTTTTCCTCTGCCTTGGGCAAGCCCTGTTTTTTGGGATGGGAGGTTGGGGTTGAGGGGAAAGCGGTCCCAGAGCAGGGGCAGTGTTGGGATGGGAGGTTGGTGGTGACGGGGAAGTGGTTTTGGAGCAGGCATAGAAAATCCAGGTGAGGTGGATTTTCCTTCAGAGAAAACTCCTGATTTTGGGCCAGTGGTGGAAGGAGAGAACTCACCTCACATAAAGATTCTGTGCTCCAGCAAACCCCCCGTGTCTGTGGCACAGCCCCAGTGAGCTCCTGGATTTGGGGACAGATGTGGGAGTCTGCAGTGGCTTTGACATCTCCAGACATGACCCAGAGCACAAACCCTCCCTGTCCCCTGTGTCCCAGTGACCTGCAGCTCTGGGTTAGGATAATGAGGGGTCCCTTCTCTGCTAGTCCTTTGCTGGAGTTCCCTGGTGGGAGTTTGTCCCCCCCAGCTGACCTGTGCAGGGTCTGGGTGCTGCCAGCCCCAGGCGAGGGAGCAGTGCTGTGCTTTTGTAGCCACCTCTGCCTTCCTTCTGCTCCTCCATCTGCCACTTGTGCATCATCCTGCGCCGCCTCATGCTGTGCTTTCCAGGCACTTACTCACTGCTCCTTCCTCTTCCCTTCCTGCCCTGTGTTTGTGAGGTGCTTTAAGGATCTTTAGTGGGGAGAACAGGGCCAGGTGGGACAGCAGGAGGAATTTCTCCATGGGAAGGGTGGTCAGGGCTTGGCAGGGGCTGCCCAGGGAGGGTTGGAGTGCCCAGCCCTGGAGGTGCCCAAGGCAGGACTGGCCGTGGCACTCAGAGCTCTGGGCTGGGGGACAAGGTGGGCATCGGGCACAGGGTGGGCTCCCTGGGCTGGGAGGGCTTTTCCAGCCTCAGGGATTCTGGGATTCTGTGCAAAAGTTATGAAAACACAAGTCATCAGTGATGCAACTCGTTGTGTGGAAGGATTTTCCATTCTCAAACCACAAACAGGCAGTTTCACATCTGTTTCTGCCCTTTCTCCACGATCAAGGCGTGCGTTGTGTTGAAGGTGTTGTGTTGGCACAAGAGAGGATGAATTCCACTGTGAGGGTCGTGCAAGGGGGAGGAAACCATTCCTGTGTGTGGAGGAGGGTTAATGCCAGCCTTGTTCTGGTTTGGGAGGTTCATTCCAGGTGCTGCCCTGGGGGGTGGAGCTGTGAGGGGTCACAGGTTGGTGTGAGATAAACAGAGGCAGTGCCGGGTGGCTGTGCTGATAAGAGGAGCTGGGTGAGCAGAGAGGAGGTAACTGGGCTCCCTGTGGTCTCCTCCAGGCACCCAGGAGTGGTTTCTCAGGAGAAGGGGCAGACAGGCTCTTGGCAGAGCTCTGCTCTTCTGGCAGCACCTCACTCCCTTCGTTTCTCTTTCTCTCCATGCCCTCCATCTCCAGTTATTTGCCATGATCAGGAATGTTTCTGGGTTCTGGGTTTGGTTTGGTTACTGGCTGCTGGTGGTGTCCAGCACTCCTGGCTGGGGTTCCCTGCCCCATGAGAAGGTTCTACCCAATGGCACCATGCACGATGGATCCAGCAGTGTATCCCCACCCAGTCTCCTCCAGAAGAACCCAGGTCCAGAGCCTGCCATCCTGCAAAACTGCCACAAAGCAGATCATCAAAAGGCAGCAAAATCCAGTGTGATTGAGGCTTGGAGCAGAATGGGTCAGGAGTGGATTAATCCGGGCTCTGATGGATGTGCCACGAGTGCTGGGCGCTTAATTCATTGTCTGGGATGTGAGGCTGAATACTCATAAATCCAACCCCGGCAAGATGACAGAGGTAAAGCCTCACTTAAACTGATTAACTGGTCTCTCCCCGAGTGTCTGTGCAGGGAATCTGCCATTCCAGATTTGGGATTTACGACGAGCTCGCTGTGGCTGCGGCTGCACCGACCCCGGTAACGTGAGAGGCCGTGCCGGGCTCTGCCAGCACGGGCTGACCTTGGTTATCCTGCTGCTCTGGGGTGGGGGAGAGACCAAACACCTCAATATCACTGCTCCCCACCCTGGGGGGCTCTGAGGGACCCAGGCCAGGCGGTACCTGCAGGGGGGTGTCAGTGAGAGGGCAGGGGAAGCTCGTGTGTGTTTCCTGCCCTGTTCCTGGGTGCTGGTTTTTGGTGCTCCTCCTGCTTATCTTGCTGTGGCACTGCTGCTGACGATGGGTCTCTGCTGTTGGAATGGTCTGGTGAGAGTCTGTGTAAGGGTTTGGAGCTGCTGGAATGAAGCAATCGATGTCTAGACCTTCAGACACGTCGTGGTTGGGGTTTTGGGAGCGTGTTGGGTCTGCTCCCTGTGATAACATCAGAGCTGCAGCCACGCCGGGACTGGGAAAGCTTCTCCCACGTGGCTCGGCCAGTCCCAACCTGTGGCAAACCTGTTCTTGCTGAACTGGCCTTTTCCAGCCCCAGAGAGAAGCAGTTTGGCTAAACAAGGTGGGAAACGTGAAATCTGATTGTGTTCTGGAGGGGTTTAGGCCAAATTCTCAGGCCCTCCTTGCTCTGGGCTCCTGCCAGGGGCTGGAGGTGGTGGGATCCATCCACCTGGTCTTGCTGTGCTCTGAAGAAGGCACAGAAACCTCTGCCTTGGGAGGTACCATTTCTGGGAATATTTATTTATTTTACTTTTCCCACTTCCCTGTGATTCAGGGCGTCTGTGGGTGTTACAGGTCCAGTGTTAATGGAAATGTTGCAATAGGGATTATTGACCTTTATCTCAGTGTTTTTATGTTTAACCTGTGGACCCTTCATTAAGTCAGGTTATCAGAACAGAAATGGATGTGACTTTGTGTTGTACAGTCACAAGAAGTTCATTCCCACCACGGATTGATGGCAGGGTTGGGAGCGATGCCTTTGGGTGCCCCAGCTCTGGGTAGAGTTACATCACTGGGGTAAACTGGGAAGCACTGAGGGCCCTGTGGAACTGGTTATTCTGGGGAGCTGCGCTGTGGGAAGAGGCAGAGCTCGGAGATGTTGGGCTGGATCATCCATGGATGTCCTGGATTGGTGGGGATGGAATGTCCATGGGTGCTGCCCTGGGGGCAGGTCACGCTGCAGAAACATCCCTGACTTGTGGAACCGTTTGGAAATGTGGGTAGACAGTCCTGGTCAAGGCTTGCTTCCCTTTCATGATCTTGGCCTCCAGTCAGTCAGCACAGGCCAGCCCTTCTCTGAGGGGTTGGGTGTTGGAAAACCACTGCTGAACCTCAGCAAGTCCAACCCTGTGTTGAGACTCAGACCTGTGGGAACATCACACCTTCCCTTCTGGAGCTTGACGTGGGTCTGGAGGATTTACTGGAATGCTTTTTTCCCCTCCCAAAAAATGACATTTTGCCTGTTTTCTCCCCTTCCCCTCTGCCCTCTGGTGCTGGTGGCTCCCCCAGATCGTCTATGCAGAGCAGCCACTGACCGACAACAACAGGTCCTTGGCCTCCTATGGGCTGAAGGATGGAGATGTGGTGATCCTGCGCCAGAAGGAGACGGTGGAGCCCCGGCCATCCATCCGCTTCCCAGGTGAGGGGGGCTCTGTGCCAGCTGCTGCTCTGGGCACACAGAGCTTCCTTGGGGTTTATCCGACACCAGCTCCTCTGACACCCCCATGGGTGAGGGAGGGAAGTGACTGCAATGGGGCAGAGGGGCTTTGAAATTACCTAAAGGGGTTCTGATGTAACATTTGGTTGGTTCTGAGGAAGCCAGTGCTGTTTTACTGTTGTTTTGGGGAAATGCAGAGGCAGCGAGGAGGGTTCAGAACAGGTTTGGTAAAGGTGGTTGGGTTTTCCTGTGACCACTGGTTCCCTTCCCACTGGGCATGATGGCACAGCCATGTCAGGAACAGCCTGTATGGATGTGTCCTGAACCTGTCCCATGGCAAATTCCCTGAGGAGCCACATCTGAGCAAACCCAGTGGCACAATCATGTACATGTGAAAGGCTCCTCTGGGAATGCCTGAGTGGAGCCCTGCACCTCTGTCCTGCCTTCCACAGCCATTCCAAGCAAATCCCAGTCATGAAATATCCCTGGAAAAGGTGCCACAGGCTGGGAAGGGCGTGGGAGCCTTGCTGAGGTCCTGCTCCTGCCTCAGCTGGAGGATGGGTACCTGCAATGCAGGTCTGCAGGAATGGCACTACCTTTTTTTTTCCCCCTGCTTTCTTTTAACCCAAGAGACTCCGAAGTGCCTGCGAGCCACTTGGTTTAGCCCTCCAGTCTCTCCAGGAGGGATTCACATTTGGGAAGCTGGGAATAACTAGTCAGCAAGTGCATTTCAGGGGATTAAAAATGGGGCAGACAGACAGGCCCAGTTACATAAATACAGCGTCGTCCCTAACCCAGTAACCCGGGGCCGTGGCTGCGCTTCCGACACCAACTGCAGCTCCCAAAATGCAGCTCTGAGGGCAGCTCATCCTCCCCGTGGTCCTCCAGCTGAGCTGTGACCACAAAGCACCGACCCCTGTGTGTTCCTGCCCCCAGGTCTGCCCAGGATAGACTTCAGCAGCATCGCCGTGCCCGGGACGTCCTCGCAGCAGCCGCAGCCGCCGGCACCGCGGCCTCGCCCGTCGCCTCCCGATGCTCCGGCCTTCCCACAGGGCCTGGACAACCCGGCCCTGCTGCGGGAGATGCTCTTGGCCAACCCCCACGAGCTGTCCCTGCTCAAGGAGCGCAACCCACCCCTGGCCGAGGCCTTGCTGAGCGGGGATCTCGGTGAGGAGGGCTGGGAGGTGTTTGGGCTCTGATTGAAGGGTGTTGGACAAGCTGGGGTGCCTCGTGGAGGGGGTGGGGAGAAGGTGCAGAGTTCCTCTCTTTCTGGGTGTATTTCCTTGCTTGGCTTCTTTAATATCCTCTGTCCCCTGCCCAGAATCACCAGATGCACAGATAAGTCGTGTCTGTGAACACGAGTGACTCAGCTCCTGATTGTCACAGCAAGGCTCTCCCAAATGCACCTTTTCCAGTAAAGGTGGTGTGTTTGCTGCATCCCAGAGCCCCCTGGGACTCAGCAGGGAGCAGCACACTCCAAAACCAGCCCTGTCCAAAGGTATTGCTGCTGTGAAATGAACCTCAGAAAGGGAGAGGGAGAGGAACACACAAACAGTGTCTTTTGGGAACTTTTTCTATAGCAACAGTCACAAATGTTAAAGTTTCTGTTACTGTTGGAAGTGTCCACGTGTTTTGGGCACAGGTGAAGCCTTGGACCTTGTCCTTCACTTCCTCTGCAGGTGAGCTGATGTTGGTCTCTTGTTCTTCCTGCAGGGAAAGCTTTGAACTCTTTCCTTTTGGTATGAAAAGAGCAGAGTTTGGGGCATCCACATGTGCCTCTAAACCTCTGCAGGATGTTTAGGTGGGAAATACATCCTGTTGAGTTTGGAGGAGTGAGTGAAGAGAAGGAGCTCTTAGCAGGAGACTTTTTCCCACCTTCAAAGTTATGTCCAAGTGATTTCTCCCTATTAAAGGAAGACAGAAACTTCCTTGGGTGTTGTCAGCCTATTTAATTTTTAATTCTGTCTTCAGTTCATATCCAGAGATAAAACCACGGGCTTTGCATTCTCAGGCTTCTTCACGCTTCTTGCTGGGAGTTTTTCCCATCACCTTGAAGTGATGCACAGGAAACCAGAGGTTAAGCCCAAGACACCCAGAAGTGGCTCCTCTGCTGCCCTGCCTGGTCTGTGCACACCAAACTTGGGCTCAGATGTCCATTTTCAGTCCCAAATGGGTGCACTGGGCTCTCAGGAGGAAGTGGTTTGCTCTGGTCCTGCCCTTGTGCTGCTGTACAAGGTGCTCCTTTTGGTGTTTGGGCACAGATCCAGTTCAACTCGGCTCTGATTCCCAAATGTCCACATGGATCCGTGCCCTGTGGCTGTGCTGGATGAAGGCACCTGCTGTACAGAAGCCTAATTTCAAAAATCCAAACAGCAGAAGGCACCCAAGGCCTCCCTGAGCACGTAACAGCCCTGGAGCCAGAGCTGCCTCCTGGGAGCTGCATCCCTGGAAGTGCCCTCCATGTGTACAGACCTTCATGGACTGTCAGGTCCTTTTGGGGGGGTGTGGGATCCCATCCAAGTGGTGAAAAACAGCCAAAGGCCATCCAGAAAGTGAGGATCTAAAAGCTGTGGTCTTCAAATGTCCATCTAGACGTAGAGCCTGGCCTAGGACCCCCTGGTTCCAGTGGTGGCCATTCATCTTTAGGAATTAGAATCTCTGGCTTTGGTTTACTTGGGTTTAAAGGAAATATTGGTGTCAGCTGTTTTTTTTAATTCGTTTTCCCTGTAAAAATGTATGTGCCAGGAAGCTGAGTTTGATTGGGCAGGGTTTGGGTAGGGACACAAGGAGAACAAGCTCTGTCCAGTTGCTTTTCATCTCAGCAGGTTCCCAAACTTGCCCCCAGTCCTTTGAGGTCCATCCACGCTTCCTCCTGTGTGCTGCTGAGTCTGCCCCTCAGCCCTCATCAAAGGAAGCGTTTGCTGTGCCAGGATTTGATTTGCAAGAGTAATTTCCAGTAAAAAGCATTTCTGTCTCTGTTCCTGCAGAGAAATTCACCCGGGTGTTGCTGGAGCAGCAGCAGGACCGAGCCCGGCGGGAGCAGGAGCGGATCCGACTCTACTCCGCTGACCCCTTTGATCTCGAGGCACAGGCCAAGATAGAAGAAGACATAAGGTAGCAAGCCAAAGTGGCTTTGCAGGATTTGGGGATCCTTCCTGGGGAAAACACTGCTGTGTGCTTCCCTCTGTGGTGGTTTGTCCTTGGAGGAGGCAGAATCTGAACACACTCCTTGTATCAAACACATTTGCCTGCAGGGCCATGCCCTGGACCACGTGGGAAGGTTGGGATTTGGGATCTGTAGGTGCACCCCATCCCTTAAGTGTGTCCAGCTGAGCACAGAATGTTCTTCCCTGTGAGGGTGGGCAGGCCCTGGCACAGGTTGGGCAGAGAAGCTGTGGCTGCCCCTGGATCCCTGGAAGTGTCCAAGGCCAGGTTGGAGCCACCTGGGATGGTGGGAAGTGTCCCTGCCCATGGAATGAGATGATCTTTGAGGTCCCTTCCCACCCAAACCATTCTGTGACTGTGATACGAGGTGACAGCCCTTAGACAGGTGCGTGTGATGTCCTGGAGCTGCCTGAGCTGGCCCAGTGTGACACTGGAGCACCTCTGGAAGGCACATCTCCTCTTGCAAGGTGGAGCTTGGGGTGCCTCAGCTGTGTCTGAACCCGATCTGGGCCAGTGCTGGTCTCTGAGCTGAGCTCAGCACAGTAATGTGGCATCACTTCTCCCAGCTGCCCTTGAGGTTTGGTTTCACATCCTGCTAATTGTTCTGTGTCTCTGGCTAATTCCAGACTCCAGCATCTCTGCTGAACCACATTCTGCTCATCAGCTCCCTCCCCTTGCTGCTTGCCAAATGTAATTGCTTTGGACTGAGGCTCGATGGCTTCAGTTGAGTGATAAACCTTTGAGTCAGGACGTGGCTGGTGGTTCCCCCCCAGTAACCAAGTGTCTGTCTGGTACAGCCTCATCCTTGCTCAGGACCAGAACTGAGTGGTGATAAGAGTCGTTCTCACAAGGTGTTGGTGCTGGAGAAATACTCAGCAGTGCAGAAAATAGAAATTTATAGACAGTGGAATGTTGCTTGGAGGCACAGGAATGTTTTCCTTCTGCTGCAGACGAGGGGCAGAGAAAGGGGATGTGCCCAAGGCTGTGAGGCTGGTTGGGAACAGTTTGGGCTGAGCAGTCCCCACATTTCACACCCCACCCAGCAAATAATGAACTGGCATTAAAATGGGAGCCCTTTTTCCTTTTCTGGGAGATAGATTTCACTCTTTCACGTGCAGTCACTGTGGATAACCATCATTTCCAAGATTACACTGGAGGTCATGAGGGGCTTCCTGAAGAGCTTTTCTTCTCTTGGCTGGAATTTGCACCAAGGGCTCGTCCCAGTGGTGACTTTCTCACTGTGGTTTTGCTCCCCTCCCTCCCTTCCTGTGCCTGGAAAAGGAAGGATACCAGGGAAACGGGAAGATTTTAATGTTCAGCTGCTGTGTGAGATTCCAGGGCTGGAGCTCCTGGCAACGTCTCCGTGTGCCCTCGGCATGACTAATGAACACACAGGGTTTTTGCTGTGAATCCTCCATGTTAATGCTGTGGTGTCAGGTCCTTCTGGCCAGCACAAGGTCAGCAGGAGCTGAGGGGGGAGTTAGGCAGGGCTTGGAAGCAGCAGTGGCTGCCAGGGAACAATTTGGTGTCTCTGGAATACACTGAGATCATTCCTGGTGCTCCCTCAGCTCCGAGGTCTGTGTTAGCTGTGGTTTCAAGGTGGGTGGCAGCAGGTGGGATCTCCAGGTCTGGCTGTGAGTCAGAGGGGTGTCACGAGGCCTGGGTGGTGGAAATGCCAATTTTTCTCTCTCCATGAAATTCAGGCAACAAAACATTGAAGAGAACATGACAATAGCAATGGAAGAGGCGCCCGAGAGCTTCGGGCAGGTGGTGATGCTCTACATCAACTGCAAAGTCAATGGACACCCCGTGAAGGCCTTTGTGGACTCAGGTGCCCCATTTTCATTTCTTTCTCCATCCACACTCTCCTTCACTGAGGGTGACAGTAAACAATCCAGTAGTTTTCCCAAAAAATCCCATAGCAAAGCACTTCATGATGAGACACTGGAGCACCTTGCTAGACCCTGAGCACGGCCTGAGTGTTGCTGAAGGTCAGCAGAGCAGAGAGTTGAGAGAAGCAGCGTGTGAACACCCCGGGTCGGGGCTCCTGTGAGAGCCTTTGGGGCTCCCTTTCCTGGAAGGTCACAGCCATGTGTCTGTGTCTTACCTCATTTTGCAGTCGGGGGGTTTCACACACCTTTCCTGTGGTGGTTCTATCCACAGTTCCCCACAGAGGGGAAGTTCTTGGGGTTGTCCCACCTCTGCAGTGACAGTCATTGCTTCCCCATGTGTGGGATCCCCAGGAAGCCTTTGTGCCCAGGGGCAGCTGCTGAGTGCCAGATTTTAAGCTCTTCCAAGAGAGAATTTTAATTTGTGATGGGGACTTAACAGGAATTCTGTTGCTGGCAGGTGCCCAGATGACCATCATGAGCCAAGCCTGTGCTGAGAGGTGCAACATCATGAGGCTGGTGGATCGGCGGTGGGCTGGCATTGCCAAGGGCGTGGGCACACAGAAAATCATTGGCAGGGTGCACTTAGGTAAGTGCTGGCATTTTTGGGGCAGCTGTAGCAGGTCTGACTGCATTCTCCCCAGCCTTGGCACCGAGGAGTGTCTGGTTCGGTGCTGGAACTCCCGCAGAGTAAAATCAAAGTGCATCTGCAGTGTGTGTGTTTGTCTTGGGCATAGAGCTCTGTTTTCTGTCTCATTTAATGCTTTATTTTAATGGAATTTCTGTGGCTCTTGGAGGTGAGGGAGTCCCCACCTCCTGCAGGTGTAGAGAACATGCTCTCTGGGGCCAAAACCAGAGGGGAATGTGGAACACCCTGACCTTTCCTGTTTGGGTGGGAGTGCTGGGCAGGGAGAGCTGCTCATGGAGGGCTCCAGCACAGGGCAGTGTGTGCTGTTCCTTTGGGAAGAGGAGCCTCTCTGTGCTCTTGTGCAGCTTTTTTGGATGGACAAAATTGTCCTTATTACTGAAAAATCAATTCTGTTCACTGTTGCTGCTGCTCACACTTGTGTTCTAATGAGCCATTTGCAGATCCTTGAGTTCAGAGAGTCAGAAAAGCAGGACTTGAGGCTTCTGAGCACGTCAGCTTTTGAAATAATTAAGCTGGGACCACGACAGGCCTGGCAGGCCCTGGGGCTTGCACAGGGCTGGACTTCTGTGGTCAGAGCTCTGGTTTCAGATGTGCTCAGACCTTCCCCAGGAGGTGGAAGAGCAGACAGCAGGTCTGTTGGGCTGCAGTGGTGACTCCTCTCCCTTGTGTTTCAGCTCAGGTGCAGATCGAAGGGGATTTCCTGGCGTGCTCCTTCTCCATCCTGGAAGAGCAGCCCATGGACATGCTCCTAGGACTGGACATGCTTAAGAGGCATCAGGTATCAAAACCTCCTCTGAAACAGTTACTGGCTGGTCCAGGTTAAGTGCAAGTGCAACATAAGTGCCTCACCTGTGAATTAATTCATTAGGATTTTCCTGGGGTTGAGTCGATGGTGGAATATCCTCCATCCTGGAAGCATCTACACTCCATCCATCACAGCTCCAGGGTGTCTGGCTGTTGCCTGAAGCTTTTTGCTCTGATCAGAGATGCTCAAAGCTTTGTAACTGAATGATTGATTACAAATCAAGTCAGACAAGGCCCTTTGCTTAGAGCTGATGCTCCTGGCCTGGCATGACCTGCTGGGAGCTGCTCCCGTTGGCACCGGGTCATCTCACCCCGTTTCTCTGGGACCCGAGGGGCTCTCCCAGCAGCCCTGACTCTTTCACAGTGTCCCTGTGTCCCTGCTCTTTCCCAGTGCTCCATTGACCTCAAGAAGAACGTCCTGGTGATTGGCACGACGGGCTCGCAGACGACGTTCCTGCCCGAGGGGGAGCTGCCCGAGTGTGCCCGCCTGGCCTACGGGGCGGGCAGGGAGGACGTGCGGCCCGAGGACATCGCCGACCAGGAGCTGGCAGAAGCAATACAGAAGTCCGTGGAGGAAGCAGGTACCAGGAGGAGACCAGCTGGCACAGGAGCCTGCATGTTGTTTAGCTGAGTGTGGGAATGTGAGCCAGTTCCCCTCCCAGCTCCTGGAGTGGAGAGAAGGGGCTTTATTCGTGCTCCAGGTGCACTTCTCTCCCCCTTTCTGGACAGCAAAACCTGCATGAAGGAGGGTTTGCTGTTTAGTTGGTGCTTTGCTTGCAGCTTCCCACCTGCTCTGGTTTCCTGGCCCTGAAGGAGGGGACATGAATGGCTGGCTGTGGCACCTGGTCACTGGTGTCACATTGAAGGGCCTGGCAGGGAGGTGGCTCAGTTGTTTCAGCAGCCTGGTGTAAGCACAGCTTTGGGGAGGCCTCCTAAACCCTGCTCTTCATGGCTGTACCAAGGAAAAAGAGCAGCTGTGGCAGTGGCAAAAGGTCCTGCTAATTTTTAGAAACTAAAGATGCACTATTGCAGCATTTTTCCCTGGAATGGGGGAGTTGTTTCCTTGCACTTGCTCTAAATTTCAGACACCGAATTCACATCCCGATGTGCAACCTCAGCCTTAAATGGGATCTGCAAAGGGAGCTCTCACCTCCTGTCCTTCTGTTCTCTGTGCCCCTGGATCCTTACACTGCACAGATGGGGAAGATTTTTGTGGCTGCAAAATTCAGTGAAGTCATTTTATTTTGGGCCAAAATAGCTGAAAGCTGAGCTATGAGCCACATGGTCTGAAACTCACATTTTCTGTCCAGCTCCTCCCCTAATTCAGCTTTTGGCTAAAGGGAAAATTCATTATTTTTCCCCTGCTGTTACAGGGAAGCTGTGAATACCTCAGGGTGTGTTCCTCAGGCCTTTTCCAAGACTTTTAAAAATAACATTTTGTATCCAAGTGTTTTATAGAGACCTTTGAGTTTTCCTGCTCATTTCTGCTCTGGAAGCACACAGCAAATTCTGCTTCCCACACACACACAGAACTCTTGCTGGATCAGATTTAAGCTGATAAAGTTGATTTCAACATTTTTATTGCTAATTTTTTAAGACTCTAGTATGCTTATATTTAAAATTGAAGTGAGATAACAAGATTTAACTATATTATATATATATTTAACCACATATATATAACTAGTTGAAATGCACTGAAATTTAACACTTCCCAGTTGCTGCTTGAGAGCCCAAAGTGAGTCACAAATAATGAAGTTTATCCTATTAAGGGGAGCACAGAACTGCATTTATTGCTCCCTTTGTCCCATTTTCTTCCATCCTAAGTTCTTCAGAGAAGTAAAAACTTCAGGTCTGCCTTTAATGAATCAGCAAGAAACAGTTCACAAGTGTGACTTTTCCAGCCAAATTTGAATGTTTGTTAACTCAAGTTGCAGCCACTAGAGAGAAACACAAACATGGGTTTGACCTTCCAGTCAGGTTTTGACATTGCTAAAGGTCAGACTCGGTACCTTGGGCTTGTTCCTCTTCCCACAAGCTGCCAGGTGTAAATGTTGGCTCTTTCCCTGTTCAAACCTGAAAGCCTGGGGTGGTTTTTGGAATATCTCTCCACTTTGGATGAGACTTTGCAGACATTATAGTTGGTTGGGCTTCGTGCTCTGCTGAAAGGGTCAAATAACAAGCCAACCTCAGCCCAAACCATGAGTCTTTACAATAAAAGCATTTTAGTCGAGTGTTTTAAAAAGAAAAGTGCCTGAAATGACTTAAATCCAAGCTGCTTATGCACCTCCTACAGTTCTAAGGACCATGTGCTAGTCAGCACTCGGCCACTTGCCCTTGATGCTGAGCCCTAGAGGAATGTAAAAGATTTAAGGGCATAGGAAATCCATGTTGTGTGTTCACTTGCTGCTTGTAGCACACCAAGGCACAGCACTGAGGTGGGTCTTGTTCAGACTGACTGGGACAGTCCTGACACAGGCCCAGCCTCTGGCCCACAGGCATTTGTTGGCTGTATCCTAAAATGTCAGCAAATTCCCTCTTTCTCTCTTCCAAAACTTGAGTTGCTGCCAGGTGGTACCAAGAGAGCCAAGAAGGGAAAGAACAGCAAACGGAAGAAGCAGAGAAAGAGAAGGTGATGAAGCAGGAGAGAAGCTCAGCTCCCCCCAGGATGTGTGTGCTTTCCTAAGAGCTGGAATTTTTGCTGCCTTCCAGGACATGGTACCACACAAGTGGCTGTGTGCACCTGGAGGCTATTAAAGTGCTTGTTTTGAATGCACCTGGATTATCCTTGAGCTTTATTTAATCCCTGAGCCCACTTAAGGGAGCCTCATGATTTCTGTCAGCTGAGCTGCTGCTGGTTCAGAAGGCAGCTGAGGTGGTGCTGGAGGCCTGGTGTGGTTCACCTGGATCCTCCTCATTTATTCCTCAGGGCTTGATGCTCTTTTGTGCCGATTTCACATCAATTTTCCATCCATTTAGAAACCTGGAGCTGTGTGAGGAGGAATCAGGGAAGTGCAGTCAGGCAGGTCACCCCCCAGCCAGCTTTCCATCCAGGCAGGCTCAGGCCAAGTCGCTGCCACCACAGCTGGGGCTGTTCCTGGTGGAGAGGAATTTATCCCTGATGCTGCACTTTGTGTGCAGAGTTTGTTCCTGTATTAGCTGGATTGATAACCCTGGTGGGGCTGGGACAGCACCTGTAGGTGCCCCAGAAGGATGGCACAGAGCAGTGCTTGGCAGAAGACCAGCTCCTGCTGCTGCCTGAATGCAGCTCCCTGAGGTGTTTGATCAGATCCAACAGTTCTGCTTCCTCCCTGAAGGGTTGGTTTGGGAGCAGAGTGTGTGAATGTGATCCTTGCATGTAGAAACAGGAAGGATCTCTCTGGTTTTCATCCGTATCCTGTGTCACAAGGCTCTTTTCCCTTAGGAATGATGAGCAGTGCATCGATCCAAGGAGTGATATCACTGATACTGCACCAGTTTAACAGAATGAAAGAAATGTGAGACTGAGAAAGGCAGATTCTACATTGTGGAATTTAAAGGGAATCCTGGCTGTAGGTGTGGGCAGGGTGTGCCCCAGTGCTCCTGTGAAAAGGGAAAGACTTCAGGAAAACCAGTGTTTAGGGCCACTGAGCTTGGGAAGGGAAAGGGAGCTCACACAGCACAAAATGTGGATGTGTGACCTGGGAGCAGCAGGGCTGTGGTGGCAGCAGAGGTCATGGGAGTGATTGAAGTGAGATCAGACTGTCAGCAAGATAAGGTCACTTGTTTAATCTCTCCTGATAACCAGAGCCAGTGTTTGGTGCTACTGGTAGAGATCTGCAGTTCACCCACTCTCGTGGGGAGAAGGAAGCAGCAAGCTGGGCTTGACTTCTGCCTGTTTCTCCTTTGCTTTGCCCTTCCCAGCAAGCTCAGCAGCAGCTCCTTTGGGGGATTTTTTGGCAGCAGGCTGGTGTTTGCTCCCCTCCTCTTGTCTGTGATGGCAGTGCTGGGAGCACAACCCAAGGATTGTGTAGCCATCTCCATTCACATATCCCTGAATCCCCCTGTCTCCTGAGTATCTCCAGCCAGAGGGGGAGCAGAGCAGCAGACACACGCCCTGTGCTGTGTGTAGTGTCACCCACAGATCACTCTGCAGCACAGACAGCACAGAACCACCTTTAAATTGTTCTTTGGCAGAGTCATCTTGACTCGATGTCCTGAATTTCCCAGGCAGAATCCTTGTGGAAGGCAGGAGCTCCCTCAGCCTCGCCCTGGACAGTGGGGAGGGGAGCTGTGACCGTGCATGGGGTGTGCTCTGACTGCTAACACGAGTTTGGTGTGTTTGTTTCCTAACCCAAACAGAGCGTCGGAAGCCTTGATGCATGTAGTGTGTGTTTACTGCAGCTGGAGTGGGCCACAGACCAGGTATTTACACTGCCTGATTCGGGTTGTGCTGCCACGGGGCAGACGGTGCTTCTGTCGTGTCCTGACTGCTCCTTTCCTTCTGTCTTCTCCAGAGAATAGTGACAGAGAAACTACCTCACTGGAAACGCCCTCATTACCAGCTTCTGATGGGTTTCAAAATCCAGTCCAGTCTTCAGGACTAAATTCCAAGACCTGTAATCCCACAAATCAATTACTTGATCGTTCTGTCTCTGCCCCTGCTTCAATTTGCTCATCCCAATCCAGCCTCGCAGAGCCCATTGATCCCAGAGCCGTCAAGACTTTTGGCTCTTCACCTGAACCCCAGATAACCCTGGAAAAAGAGCATCCTCTGGTATTAGAGCATCTTTCCAATAGCTCTTCCTTGGCAAATAATGACCCCTCTCCCCACACCGGGGAGGGAACCTGCTCCGATCCAGCTTGCCTTTCACAGAAGACATTTATCGCTGACATTTTAAAGGAATGTAACACTAAAGGACAAGACCACAGTCAGGAACATCCTCTGGAAGTGACAAAAGACAGTTTGGTTGATGCTGCTGCCAAGCACAGGCAGGATGAAGATGTCTGTCTGCCTTTGGAGCAAGAGCATGAGCTTCCCACAGACCATCGGGCATGCAAAGAGCCAGAAAAGGAACACCTGGAGGAGCAAACTGAGACAACTGACCCAGAACCTCCTTGCCATGTTGGTGGGGTTGAGAAACCTGTTGTGGGAGAAGCCAACCAGCCAGAAAGTCCTCCCCTGGAAACGAGAGGTGGAGTGGAGAGAGCAGGTCTTTCCTGTGCAGGAGGCATCATCCAGCTGTCAGCCTCCTGTGTGCACATAGAAGCCTCCATGGAAGTGGATGCAGCTGAAGGGCAGAGCTCAGCAAGGGAGCAGAACCAGCAGACTGAGGACAGGGGTGTATCTGGCCTGAACTCAGACACCTTTTCCATGGAGGTGGAGTTGCTGAAGTCTCCATCCTCCTCGAGGGATCCGCTTCCCACCACGGATGTCCCGCAGTCTAAAAGCACTAGTGAAGTCCCTGCAGAGTCATCCAGTTTGGTGGCTGAAGTCAGCTCTTCCCCCTCCAGCATCCACCAGCTGGACACAGATCCAGGAAGACCTTCAGAAGAGCCGTGTTTCCCTCTGGCATCAGCCTTGAAAGAGCTGCACAAACTCTTGGTTAGCAGTCGGAAAGGGGAGTGTAAGATCCTCGCCTCTGAAGAAGTCTCCCAGCTGGAGATGGTTCTCAGAGAGCCAGCAGTGGTGCAGAAGGGGCTCCCTGAAGGGGAGGGGGAAGGCTCAGATCCAGCCAGGCAGGAGCAGAGCTGTTCCTGCCATGAGGTGAGGTCTGAGGGGAGCCAGCCGTGTGATTCTGGCAGAGAGCAGGGCAGCACCGGGCACCCTGCGCTCGGGGAAGGGGCTTTAGAGGGGCAGAAGGGTCCAGGTAAGAGCCATTTGGCCCTGGAGAGTTCTGCAGCCACACCTGGGCAGCAGCAGAGCCCAAAGCAGGGGGAGGCTTTGGCAGAAGGTTCTCAGAGTCCCACCAGTCCAACTTTGGAGCAAAACACACCCATTCCCTCCACACCTGCCTTGGGTGAAGGTGCAGCTCGGGGTGCTCAGGGTCTGTTCACGGGAGCCCCTGGGAGGAGCAGCAGAGCTGGTGCTGAGGGTGGGTGTGAGGAGCCACCCCTGGAGCCCCCAGCTGCCCACTCCACACTGAGCAGGGGGGCTGTTCCTCCTCCTGCTTTCCCTGCGGCCGATGTGGAGCGGATCCTCGGCGCTGGTTTCACCCCCAGGGAGGCTCTCGAGGCCCTGGAGCAAGCGGAGGGAAACGCAGATCTTGCTCTTCTCATCCTGCTGGCCAAGAGTATCGTGGTTCCCACGTAACAGGGAGCTGGCTGGGGGGCTGTTCTACAGGATTTATCCCAGTTCCACACCACAATGGACGAGCAGAATGTCGAGCCAGGTTTTTTTTAATGATTTGCAGCCAAAGTAACTTGTCTCTTCTGTTTCACCCGTTAGATTTGGCCTTTGAGAAGAAAGAAAACATCCTAGCGTTGTGTGGACAGGATAGCTTTTAATTCTGCATACTGGATGAAAATTTCTGGGTTTATTTAAATGTGCTATTTTAGAATAAGCTCCAATGCTATGAGCAAAAAGCAGAAGCCGCTGCACTCACTGCCCTTTCTGGAGCAAAGTGGGTTTTGATGGGAATTTGCCATGGGATGGGAGGTGCATGTGGAGTCCACACAGACTCTGGATGTGTTGTAGCTCTTTGTAACCCAAAATCCAGCTGTTGAAACTACCCTGGCGGCTACTAAAGGTGTGTAGATGCCCATGGGTGTGTAAGGCTTTGCCAGAGGGGCGTGGGGTTTTTTGGGAGCGTGTGTTTTCGTGTGTGCACAGGGAAGGCTGATGCTTGTTTTTGCCAAACCTTTTTATGCTGATTAGAGTTGGACTCGATGATCCTTGTGGATCCCTTCCAGCTCAGAATATTCTGTGGTTCTGTGATGCTCTCGGGCCAGTGTGTTCCAGTTTACAACATGGGGATAGAAGAAGGGAAGGGATAGAATTTGGTGCTACCAAAACTTAAAAAGAGACGTTTTAACTTATTTGGAGATGTGTTGGTATTAACTGCAGGGGATGGGGGGAGGGAAAAGGAGTATTTGACATTTATTTTGTAGCTTTGCCCACATCTCATTTCCCCCATGCAAAAAGAACAAGCTCAACCACTTTAAGGCAAAACCTTAACCATGAATTTGTTTAACAAACCAACCATGTATTATAACTCCAAATCCCCCTCTGCCTGGGGAGGAATGAACTTCATCTCAGTGGCTGCATTCCCTGTGCCCTGAGAGGGGCTGGGATTGGAAGAATCTGCTTTGCACTGGTTTGTCTGGATGTCTGGAGATGATCAGCCTCTCACTTGGGGGCTGCTGATCTCACATCTCTTCAGGAGTGAGGGCTCCCCAACAGGATTCATGAAACAAATGCACTGATGTGGCTTCTGTGCTGCAACCACTGTGGCCTTTGGGACATCCCTGGTGACTCCCTGCGTGGTGAGGCCTCACCAAGGCTGTCCTCTAGGAAGCCCTTTCCAGATGCTTTTTTTTTGGAAAATGAACTCCTTTGCAATGTTCTGCAAAGCCCCAGAACTCTGGGGGGCTGGGGAAGGAGAAGGAAAGCGTGGCTGAAACCAAATTTTAAGTAGGAACTTTGACTTGGTCCCACTTGCAAATCTCAGAAGTGGCTTTGTGTCAGGTGTTCATCCTGAACTTGCTGTGCTGAGCCAAGCTCAGAGTGATGGTTCAGCAGCACCAGACACATTTTTGTTTGTGGCTTCCATGTGGTGTTGTCATTGTCTCGGGCCTGTGTCCTGGTGTTTCATGTGCCCTGTTGCTTCAGCAGGTTTCCTGCGTGTGTGCTGGGCTGTTTTCATGCAGGTGGCATTTAAAGGCAACACAGATTTGGTTTCATCTGTCACCTCGCAGGAGTTTGTGCTGTCGGGGAGCGCTGGTGTCAGGTTTGTCTCAAACACTTGGGCAGCCAGGAGATCTTAAGGGCCTTAAGGCATTCCTCTGTCAAATGGAGCTTTTCCACGAGCTGGGGCAGTCCCAGCTGGGCCTGGAGCTCCCAGACAGGTTTGGCTTGTGTCCCTCTGCCTGTGATGTGGGAAGCAGTGCTTGGTTGTCTGGGAACCCCTTGCAGAAGCAGCTCCAGTGACTCACTTGAGACTCAAACTGAGCTGCTGAGGTGACCTGCAGCTTTCCCACCTTCACTGGGTGGGTGCTGGAGTTACCCCTGCTGAAGGTTGGGTTTTAATGTTCTTGCAGTGAGCACGTCAGACCAGCAAAAGCCCCTCTGTGAAGGGCAGTGCTCGGGCTGGTACAGGAGTTCAGTGTCATCAGGTCTCCAGGAGCCTTAGGATCTGTCAGACCCATTCCCATGTGGTTCACTATCAGAAGTAACACTGAGGCTCCCAGCTCTCAGATCCAGAGGGACTTTGGATGGCAGAATCTGCTCCCAGTTTATGCCATGGGGCTGGGTGAGGTGGTCCTGGGAGCAAGGGAGTGCAGGTACCACGTGCAGGTTGGCTCTCTTGGATGGAGGAGAGCTGAACCTGCACCCTCAGTCTGCACGTGGATCTACTGCCAGCTGCTTGGAGCACCAGATGTTGGCTATCAGTGTTAGCCCCTTGTGCTCACCCTTTCTGTCCTAGCAGCTCTTGCTCCCAGCTCCCAGGTGGTGCTGCTGCTCTGCCCCAGGCTGGTGACAGGCTCTGGTTTCACAGCCACACCGACTTCGGCTGCGCTTACAGAATTTATGCTGCAAAAGCTTTAGAGCATCAGCCAATCTGCTTCAATGCTCAGTTTTATTCCTCAATAAATAGTCAAAAACAAGTTTGGAAACCCACCCTTCTGCCAAAGCATTTATCCACAGTGCTAGAATTCCCTGGGTAACTCTCCAAACTGCTAGAAACAAACCCTGACCCCTAACTGGTAAATCTTCCTGCAACTCTTTTATCAAGTAGGTCCAAGCCTGGTGATTTAAATCTCCTCCTTTGCGAGCCTTGCTTTGAGTGAATGGCTTCATGCTGCTAAATTAGTGAATCATTTTTAGGAGCAAGATTTAGGAGAACATTGGGGCAGTGGTGAGTATTTAAGGTTAAAATAAAGTGTAACAGAATGTGTGTTTAGCGAATGCTGTCCAAAAGTTGTCTTTGTCTCAATGTGTGTCCTCCCTGCTGTGTGCACACACATCCCCTGCTCAGCCTGCAGCAACCCCTGAGCTGCTCCCTGTGTTGACCTGGTCCACAGAGTGGGAATATTTCTGTGGAAGGAGGGATGGCAGAGCACTGGGGCTTGGTGGGGCACCACCAAAAGCTGTTCAGGTTTCCAAGGAGCTGAGTATCGTGGCCTAAAATCAGGCACGTCGCTCTCTTCTCTTCCTCCTCCTCATTAATCACTGCTCCAGTGTCCTCATGTCACCTCACAGAGGGATTTCACCATGGAAGTCCAGCTCTGGAGATTAAAGCAATGCTCAGAAGCTGCTTCATGAAGCTGCCAGTGCCTGTGGGACCCAGGTGGGTCTGTGGAGCTTTGTTTCTGGGTGTTCTGGAGCCCCTGTTGGTTTCTGAGATGAATTATTTTCCTTAAAGACATGGAAAGGGTTGGCTTGGCCTCTGGCTGGGCCTGTGTTTCTCTGCACGAGGCCAGAGGTGAGTGATGTTTAGTGGTGATGTTTAGTGAAATGCCAACATCTGGAAGTTTCTGGGCACAGATGACCCTGACAAGAGGAGGGATTATTCCTGCTGATGGTCCTTGGCATGTTTTCCTGCTGCTGGACAGAGCTGAGCTGTGCTGTTACCCTGACAATCTCTGCCTCGCTGCTTCATGTTTGACCTTCTGCGTAGACACTTGGTCTCCAGGACTGTTAACCTTGGACCTACTCTGTTCCCTCCTGCTGTCTTTGTCTCTCCCTCCTGCCACCTCCTCTCCTCAACAGTAGCAATATTTAAGTGTACTTGCTGAACGCTCGACTTCAGTTCTCTGTAGGAAGCTGTGCCATTGACAACAGGAGGAGCAGATTCGAGAGGTTTCTTCACCAGACTTGGACTTCTTGCCAAACAGCTCCCCAGAACTTTAATAGGAATTCAAAGAGGAGAAGTGCAGAGGTATTTTTGCCTGCCCCTCTCAGAAGTCAGCTTGGAAAACGGGGTCGCTCTCGTGTCCATCATTCCCCTCTGGAGCGTTCAAGAGATTCCTTCCCGCACTGTGTAGATGAGGCTTAGTCTGTGACCCCAACATGCAGCAGTTTGGGTCACACTGGGATGCTTTTCAGCTTCAGAGTTTTACACATTCACTTAGGGAACTTGAGGGAATCAATACTCAGGAATCCTAAAGCTGGTTGCATTTGTGTCATTGACTTGTGGGCTGAACACGCCGTGGCTGGAGGGAGGAGTGGGGGTGTCATCAGTGGGATGTGGTTCTGCCCAAAGGAATACACACTTGATTCTTTTTTTGATTTTTTTTTTAATATCGGGGGACTGTTTATCAACAACATTGATGTGTAAAAAAAAATTTGATATTTAAAAAAAAATGAATAAACACTTTATCATAATGTTGCTTGGTTGGTCTGTCTGTATTTCTGGAGTCAGCAGCTCCACACTCAAATCCTCTCTGCCTTTTTCCCAAAGCCAATGGATTTTTCTTAATGTAAATTTTGAATTTCAGTAGAAATCTGTGGGTAAAATGATTCCAGTTGGCGAAATTCCTGTATTCCCCTTCTTTGGGGAGGGGCTGGTGGGTCCTTCAGGCACAACATAGAAGTGGAAGAGCATCAGAGTGAACACAAAACTTGGACACAGCCCTGTCTGCTGAAAAATGAACAGGGCACTCCTTGTCTCCTACCCAAATACCTCATTTCCAGTCTGGTTAGGAGATGGTTTGATGGTCCTGGAGCTGCAAGCTAATTTCCTGTGACATTAAAAAAATTGGCATTTCTATCCCTGGAAAGCTCATGGCAGTTGTAGTTAGAACTAACTTTTCTAAGCCCCGTTCTCAGTGTGGGGTAGCAGAGCAGGTTTTAGAAGGGAGGAGCAGAGGATGTTCCTCCTCTGAAACTTGAGGCACAGTCATCACTAACCCTGAGGTGCAGCATTTATCTCATGGAGCAGCAATTCCTTTTTCAGATCTGAAGAAACCTCCACTTTTCCTTGAGACTACACAGATTTTGACTATCTCAAGTCCTCACTATCAAAAGCTGCCCGTGTTGGTACCAGATGAGACTCAGACAGGGGGGGTTATGGATCAGTTGCTAATTGTGACTAATTAAGCAGGAGTTTCCTTCTCACATGTTCAGAGCTCTGGGGGTGTCATTGTTGGAGCCAGGCGAGGTCATTAGGGTTGTGAGATCGTTAATTAGGGGGCAAAACTACATTTTGAATTGTGGTCTTGGGGTGAGGAAGAGGAAGGTTTGATGTTAGGGCTGCTACAGCCCCATCATCCATTGCCCAAAGTGTTCACTGTGATTTTTTTCAGCTGGGAGATGATTTATGGACTAAATGCCCTGGTTCAGAAATATTTTGAGCACTTGGGCCTTGTTTGTTCTGCCTTATGAAGGTGCCTTTGTTTTGGTAACACGTAAAAGTGAAAATTAACCACAATTATGGTTGTGTTCATGTTTGGGATTGTCCCAGAGCTGGGAATGAAAGCTGAAGGGGGGTAGGTTGGCCTCCCCCTCCTTGCAAGTGTCCAGAGAGGTTGAACAGGGCTTGGAGCAACCTGGGCTAGTGGAAGATGATCCTGCCCGTGGTGAGGGGTGGGATGAGAAGATCTTTGAGGTCCCTTCCAGCACAAAGCAGTATGGACATCTGTGAATTTGAATTCTGAAATCTGCAGCCTTTATCCAGCCAAGAGAGGGGCAGACCCTGTGCAATAAATGCCAAGCTGCTCCAAGCTGATGTGTTTTCTGTTATTTTCTGTGGGCCTTTAGGAGGAATCTCCTAAAAACTCCACACAGAGGTCTGGAGTTTCAAAATAACCAGAGGGTTTTTGGGGCAGCCACGTGGGTGCTGAGGCTGCCTGGAGAGCAGGACAGAGAGGTGAGTGCTGCATGATGCCCTGGAACAGTCAGGGCATGGTCAGCACAAGGAGCCTGAGGGAGCCACAGCTCAGGAATCCTGCAGTGGCCTCTCTGCAGTCCCATGGCCTCAGCATCTTCCTGGGGTGGCTTTGCCAAGGGAACCACTTTTGGGGCACATCTGTCACCAGAACGGGATTTGGGAAATCCTGGCCAGCCTGGTTTTTGATTCACTGTGTCCTTACACCGATTGTCTGCTCTGCCTCATTCCCTGGGGGCACCCCGGGGGTGCAGGACCCCCTCAGAAGCATAACCTCTCCACTGGGACATAATTACCTCTGACAACCACGCGAGCTAATTACAGGATGCTGCAACGATTGCCAATAAAGCTCTGAGTCACCGGGATGTGAGTGCTGGTGATTGAAATCCCTCCCAACACCCACTGCCAAAGGAGTGGCTGCTTCCCAGTCCCTTTGTTAACACATGGAAATGGGAAGGGGTTTAAAATCGAACCACTGGTGTCTGGCTGTGGAAATGGATGTGTGGTTCCCTTATCCCTATAAACCAATGGTTTCTTCTGGTTTTTTTTACTAATACTAAGCTTTTTCCTGTCTGGACCTATCCTGCTACTCCTGAAATGTTTCTCGTGCCTCTTTAATTTCTCTCTAGGTCACTGGCAGCTTTATGACTGCCCTGCATTAGGTGGTATCTTAGGTATATCCTGCATGTAACACACCTTGCTCAGGAGGTGATGCCCTTGTGTCCTTCCTCACTCCCAGCCATGACAATGCCCAGTGGCTCCTCTCCTTGTGGATCATGTTCTCCATGCCAACTTCAGCCTGCAAATAATGACCAAAGAGTTAAAAACCTCTTGGGAAGACGGTGGGAAGCAGCCCAGCATGTAGTGGGAGTGAGATGGAGCCTCCCAAGCTTGTCTAAGGAGAATGGGAGCTGTCTAAATGCTGGGAATGAGGAATTTTCCATGTAAATCCCTAATTGTGTGGTGGGTGCTTTAAGGGATTAGAACCAACTCTTTTTCCTGAGAGTGAAATACTCGGGGCATTCAAAGCATCCAGGAAAGCTGCAGCAAACCAGCAAGTCTGTCCTCCCCTGAAATCCCAGAATGGTCTGGCTTGGAGGGGACCTTAAAAACCATCCCATTCCAACCCCCATGGGATTATACAGGTGGAGATGCTGCACCTGGTGCCTCCAGAGCAAGGAGGAATGCAAATGGATGCACATACCTGCTGCTGCTGTACAGCTCATTTTCCTTACACCTTATGCTTGAAATCCTAAAATTCATAAGGAAGGAATATAACAGTGCCTGGGATCTGATGGGCTGCTATAAAAGAAGCTGACTTTAGTCTCTCCAGTGACTTACTGGGGACCAGGCTTGAACGTTTCATGCTCAGGACTGCAATGGAGGAGTTGTGTAGGGGTTTTAGGGGGGTTCTGTCCTTCTAATCCCCCCCCAGTTCAGCAGGAGAGTCACCTTCCTCCCCAGGTACCAAGACAAGCTCTGATCCTTGGGATCTCACTTAACACAACCAGAGGCTGGTGGGGAGCTGGAAAAATTAGAATTTTCTGGTTTGGCTCACTTTAACCCAAGCACTAAAGACCTGCACTCTCCCTGGGAGTTTCTCCCCTGGTTTCCAAAGCTGTTAAACTGGCTGGGCTGTTCCTTCAGGGAAAGAGCAGGTTTGGCCTGGCGTGGTTTCTCCATCCAAGTCCTTGCTCAGCCCTGTCCCTCGCTGCCAGCAGGTGATTTAGGGAAGGGGTGGGAATGGCAGGGAATTCGCTCCTGGGAGCTGCTGCATTTTCCTTTAATTGCTTTTATTTTCAGTTCCATTTTCAGTTCCAGGGGCAGGTGGGGCAGGTGCTAAGCCAGCCCCAAGTCCCAACCCTTCACCTCAATCTCAGGAGAAGAGTTTACTATTAATTTTATCTCTTATTTCTTAGTCCCCCTCCATCAAACCTTTGCACCAACTCCTACCTCTGTCCTGTGATGGCAAACAGGACTTATATTTGGGGGTTTTAGGAGATTTTTTTTGAGGCTGAAACACTTCAGTGGCCCATTTTTGGTGCCACAAAGAGCTGGATCCCCTGTTTCAAGCTGCTGGAGTGGGACTGGAGGAAG
>WBMV01008456.1:51120-68257 GCA_013396655.1 Campylorhamphus procurvoides
TGGGGACAGCCCTGTGCTGGGGATGCAGGGGTACGGACAGCCATAGGACTGCCCTAAGGATCCCCCCTGTGCTGGGGTAGGGGACAGCCCTGTGCTGGAGATGTGGGGTTGGGGACAGCTGTAGAACAGACCTGGGGACACCCCTGTGCTGGGCATGCAGGGGTGGGGACAGTCATAGGATTGCCCTGAGCATCCCGCCTGTGCTGGGGTGGAGACAGCCCTGGGGACACCGCTGTGCTGAGGATGCAGGGGTGGGGACAGCCATAGGACAGCCCTGAGGATCCCCCCTGTGCTGCCCTGGGGACAGCCCTGTGCTGGGGATGCAGGGGTGGGGACAGCCATAGGACTGCCCTGGGGACCAGGGTAATGGCCTGGGGACAGCCCTGGGGACTCCCTGCCCTGGCTCTGTTGGGGATGTGGGTCTGGGGACACCCTTCTGCCTGTGCTATGGGCCTGGGGACAGCTCTAGGGTTAGGGGACACCTGTCTGCTGGGGTATAGGGCCAGGGACAGCCCTGGGGACACCCTTCTGCCTGGGGGTGCCCCTGGGGACTGCATCTGCCAGGGCTGCAGGGCTGGGGGACACTCCTGGGGACTCCCCAGACATATGTCACTGCCAGGGATGTGCAGCTAAAGGACAGCCCTCGTTGTCACCTGCCTGATGTGTAGGGCTGGAGGACAGTCCTAGGGACCCCCCACACCCAAAGCAGGGGGCTGGGGACACTGCAGTGACGCTGAGGGACTCTGTATAGGAATGTGGGGGTCAAGGACACCTGGCATCCCCTTTTCCAGATGCAGGGACACCTTTAAGGCTTCTTCTGGAGGGCTTTGGGGTGTCCCTGGAGATCCCTGTGCTGGGGGTGCAAGCTTGGACACAGCCCATCTGCTGATGGGGGTGGCACATCTGGGGGGTCACCCTGCCAAAGGGACACTGCCAGGGTCACCCCCAGGCCCCTCTGTCTCAGCTGGTTGGGATGTACCAGGATTCTCCCAGCTGGGGTTCCTCCTTTCCAAAGGGTTTCTGTCTCCCGTGGACAGGACTGGGGGGGATCCCTTTTCCTGGGGCTGTTCTCAGGGGGGATCTGAATGAGTCCAGCCTAAAACCATCTTTCTAGAGGTCCTCCCTCCAGCCAGGCTTGTGCAGGGCAGAGCAGCAGGACCTGGAACCTTCTCCCCATGGATACAGTGAATGTGTGGGTCATACCTTTGTGCCCTCAAAATGAGGGCCCTGAACACGTGTGCCTTCATCTTCATCTCTCACCTCCTCCTCCTCCCCCACTGAGCATGAGATTGTTCTTAAAGCCCATCCTGGTGGTGGGGAATGTCCCTGGAGGGGACCACAATGCTGGAATCTTTGGGAATTCCACTGGAATAAGTGATAAGGACATGCTGGAAGTTTTGGGCTGGCCCACACGTGGACTTCAGCCACCTTGAGAAAAACCCCCTGCTCCAAAGGGACTTTTGTTCATGTTCGTCTCAAGTCTGGGGGAAAAGGAGGTGTTCTGGACTCACTGTTGTTTCTCCAGTTGTTTGATTTCCTCTGCCTGATGGAATAGGAGTTTTCCCGTGCTCTGCAACGTGTCCTGACACAGATTCATCCATGAAAACTTGTGTTAAGATGACCAGCATGAGTGGATTCCTGGTGCTTTTAAGAAAGGGATGGCTGGATGTTGCCTCTGGGATGTAGGATGGATGTGCAAACCTCTCCCAGCCTTTTTCTTCCATGGATGGCCGTGACCTCTGGTCTCTCACCTCTCTGTCCTCTACAAATGAAGGATAATCCTGTATGTACATGGAAATCAGTGGATGTTGAGCCTGCCCCAAGCTCTGTTCCCAACGCTCCTGCCTCAGTTTCCCTGGAAACAGCTTCCCACACAGGACTTGTTGGACATGATTTATTTGCATTCAGAAAATCCTCAGAGGATCCTTGTTGGAAATGCTAAAAAATCAACGTGGTGTTGCTTTTCATTATTATTGTGATTGAACAAGACTCTTCAGCTCCAGTTCTGCCAACAAACCTTGGCCTGCCTGATTCCTGCCAACTCCTGCCTTGGTCCAGCACTGAAAATTTGGGGATTTTTGCGTTCTGCCTCTTTGTTCTTGCTCAGAGAAAAGCTCAGGGAAGTGTAAGAACCTGTGTGTACATTCAGGCTGATGGAATAATTTCTGCCATCCCAGTGAAACCAAACTCAGCCCGTGCTGAAATTCCCACGTGCTTTTTACCCCTGGGATGCAGCTCTCCTTCTTCAGGGAAATTGCTATGGAGCTGCTCACTTTTCCTGGCACTCACCTTTCAAACTTCAGCCTCAAATCCCTCATATTTGTTTTTCCCTGTAAGTGGGAAGAGTAAAGCAGTACTTTAGGGGAGCAGCTGGCCTGGGAATTCCTGCTCTGCTTCGTCCTGCTCTTGAGTAACTCCTTGGCTCTGGAATTGCATCATGGGGCCTGGAGGAGTTTGCCAAGCATCTCTCCTGCAGTTTTGCAAGCTGCCTCGCTGTGTGGGTTCTCCCTCCTTACTTTCACCACCAGTGCAGGTGTGGGTTGCAGAGTGGAGGGTTTAGATGTGCCTTTGGTGATTGGCACATCCTGTTTTCGTGGAGTTCCCCAGGGAAAAGCAGCCCGTGCTTGGCAGCTTCCCTGTGGGAATGGCAAGGAGCAGCAGCACAGCCCTGGGTGGGGTTTGGCACCTGTGCTGTGACTGGACCTGGCTGTGATTTCAGTGTTTGCAGAGGGTTTTGGAGGTCAGAGCACAAGCAGTGGGGGAATTCTACACAAATCCACAGCACAAAAAAAGCGCTTCGATTCCAAGGGAATCCCTGAAACCTCAGTGGATAGAACTGGTTGTCTTATTTTTGGAATCCCTCAAACCTCAGTGGACAGAACTGGTTGTCTTATTTTCCTGGGAATATATGAGGGATGGATCATGGATGGAGAAGGCAAACCTGCTTGGAGGGGGTAATTCCAACCTGTGTGGTACCCAGGTGCCAGTGGGAGAGCAGTGGTGGCTCTGCCATGGACTTAGAGGTGTGAGGTCAGGTCTCCACTGCAAGGAGGGAGGCAAAACACCTCATTTAGGCCAAATTGGCCCTCCAGCTGGAAAGATGTCAAGAGCTTTCTGCTCTTGGTGGCTTCAGGAGGGTTTAGGAAAGCTCAGCACTGAGGAGCTGGGTCCCTGCTTTGAGTCCAACACAGATCCAGTGAATTGGGACCATTGGGTTGATTTCTGATCTCCAGCTGGTCCTCTTGTCCTCCCTGGGAGTTGTAAATTGGTTCCCAGGGTAATGATTTCTGCACACAGGGGAAGTGTTAACTTTGTCTGGTGATCTTTTCTTTTCCCTTTCCCCACCCAGTTCCCCCTCATCTCACTCTCTGCTAAGAGGGCTGTGCTCCAGCTCAAATTCCTGCACAATTGTTTGCCTAATCCCTTATGTTTTTTAAAAAAAATTGGGGTTTTATTGGGGCAGAAGGCTGGGGGTGGAGTTATGGCTGAGTGTGCAGGCCCCTGTTCACTGAAGTGCTGGTTTCCTTCTGTGTGGCAGCAGTGGGGTGAGAGCAGCCTCCTGCTTGGATTCCAGGCACACCAGAAATGCCAACAGCTTCATCATCTACCCTTGGCCAACATCTCCTGGGAGCCAGGAGCTGGCCCAGGGGACCTGGTCAATGGTGAAACTGCTGGCATAGGTGGATAGTGCTCTCTTGGGTTTCCCTGGGCACTGCAGTGGGTTCAGGAGAGGTTTTTTGCTCTCCCACCTGGGATTGGGTGTTAAAAATGCAGAGTCCTTAAACAGTATTATTGTTGGCAGTTCCAGAACCTGAATGTAAAATCAGAAAAGAGGTCAGAATCCAAGATTTTGGGGCTCCCCTCTGGTTTTCAGGCTGCTCTGCTGGCTTTGAAAGGACACACATTCCCATGAACTCTGGAGCAGCTGAGCCTTGGTGCATGTCAATCAGGTGCAGCAGTGGGTTTTGCTGACACTGCAGGAGCTCTTGCCAAAAGCTCTGGCTCTGCATGACTTTGGGAAGGTTTCCACTGCCCTCACAGCGAGATAATGCCTTTGCTGCCTGTCTCCAGCTTGGGTTTTTAGCCCTGTCCCTTTGCAATGCCCCTTGCAGTCTCCCATGCTGCTGAGCTCTGCCTTGTGCCAGCTCTGCTTCTGCATGGTGAGGATTTGGGGCTGGCTCAGTGCCCACTGTCCTGGAGAGGAGCAGGGAGCACTGGAGTGGAGCATCCCTCCCCAAATCCCATGGGGAATGTGCTCATCTCTGCCAGGCTGCATTTATTTAGCCCTGCACAAAGGCAGCAACACTGGAGATGTGAGAACAGCCAAATAGTCTTTTGCCTTCTGCTCCCTGTTGAGGAGCACCTTGCTGGCTCAAAGACCACAGGGGTTTTATCTCTGCCAGGATCTTTCCTCTCACTCAGGTCCCTCCAGGCCACATCCAGGGTAGTCCTGCATGTCCCTTTGCCACCTGTGCCAAGTTTGCCAGCTGCCAGAAGCCTGTGGGTGAAGGTAGGAGTGACCTCATGGAGCTCTTGAGTCGTCCACAAAGGCACAAAGGTCACTCAGGTGCTTTTAAGAAGTCCCACAAACATCTGCAACTCCAACACTGCATTTTGGTGATCCCTGAAGGGCTCTGTCTCTGTGGTGCTCTGGTTCTGCTCTCAGCATAGCCATGTTTTGCTCGTGTTGCTTGAGTATTTTGGGGTTTATGTCTTTAGAAATTCCTCCTGCTTCATCCCAGTGTTCAGGAAACTTCCCTGTCTGCCCATCCAGGAGCCACCCCAGTACTCACACTCAAACCACCACAGGTCTGGTGGTGATCTGAGGTTCCCCACAGTTTCCAGGGGATTGGGTTCTGCTGTTTAGGAGTGATGTTTGCCTCTCTTTGAGCCCCCAGATCAGGTCTGGAGCTGCAGGAGGACAAGGCTGTGATAACCCTTTGAGAAGGACAAAGTGCTGCTTGTTCCCCTCCCTCTAACCCAAAGTGTTTTGCTGGGAGAAGGGTCGGTTTGGGAGGGTGACTTTTGGCAGTGGGTTTGCCTGAGGAGCTGAAGCAAAGGCTCCAAACCTCTCCACCTCTGTGCCATTTCAGTGGCTCTTGAGTGATTTCAGCTTCCCCCAGTTGTGGTGAGCTGGTCCAAGAGCAGTCCAGGAACTGAAATAACCACGGGCTGGAGGAACAGGATGGGTGTGGAGGGACTCAGAGCAGCAGACACCTGATGTGTGAGGGAGGGCAGCACCTCACCTGCCTTTGGTGTGTTTGCCACCAAACTTGGATTTTAATTCCCATCAGATTTGCTGTTATTGCTGTGCTGAGTGTGTGCCCTCCCCACCTGTGCCTTTGGGAAGTGCAGGGATCCTGTTCTGCAGCAGCTCCATGCCCTTCCCCTGCTCTGCTCATCGTGGTGGAGCAATGGGATTCTCCCCCTGACTTGGAAACATCCCCACTGGGAAAAAACCCTCTCCTTGACTGAGCCACGCCTGCTGCAAGCTGTGCTGCCCAGAAATAATGAAGGAAAGCCCTGGGAAAGCCTTGGAGGTGTGAGAGCTGAGGAGTGTCCCAGGAGGTGACAACCTTGCTGGCACTGGAGTGGGAATGCCTCAAAACCCAGCATTTCCAGCATGGAGCAGCTTTGCTGAGGGTTTCAGCTCCACCTGTGCCAAGCTCCTGGCTCTGCACATCACAGTTTCTCTCCAGTCTGCTCCAAAGTCCCTCATGGTGCTGATGCTCTGAGTGTATTTCATCAGGAAAAAGCTCCAGGATCCAGGAATATTGAGTCACATCGTGTATGTGGCCCCCAAAACACCCTGCTGGAGCTGGGGTTTTAGGGCTTTGTGTTGTACAAGGACAGGAGAGAGAATAACACCCTTACCTTGAAATTCAGCCTGGGTTTAGGGGTGGTGTGGAAAACCAGGAGTTTTCCAGGCACAGGAGTNGAAGGACACACATTCCCATGAACTCTGGAGCAGCTGAGCCTTGGTGCATGTCAATCAGGTGCAGCAGTGGGTTTTGCTGACACTGCAGGAGCTCTTGCCAAAAGCTCTGGCTCTGCATGACTTTGGGAAGGTTTCCACTGCCCTCACAGCGAGATAATGCCTTTGCTGCCTGTCTCCAGCTTGGGTTTTTAGCCCTGTCCCTTTGCAATGCCCCTTGCAGTCTCCCATGCTGCTGAGCTCTGCCTTGTGCCAGCTCTGCTTCTGCATGGTGAGGATTTGGGGCTGGCTCAGTGCCCACTGTCCTGGAGAGGAGCAGGGAGCACTGGAGTGGAGCATCCCTCCCCAAATCCCATGGGGAATGTGCTCATCTCTGCCAGGCTGCATTTATTTAGCCCTGCACAAAGGCAGCAGCACTGGAGATGTGAAAACAGCCAGATAATCTCGTCTTCTGCTCCCTGTTGAGGAGCACCTTGCTGGCTCAAAGACCACAGGGGTTTTATCTCTGCCAGGATCTTTTCCCTCACTCAGGTCCCTCCAGGCCACATCCAGGGTAGTCCTGCATGTCCCTTTGCCACCTGTGCCAAGTTTGCCAGCTGCCAGAAGCCTGTGGGTGAAGGTAGGAGTGACCTCATGGAGCTCTTGAGTCGTCCACAAAGGCACAAAGGTCACTCAGGTGCTTTTAAGAAGTCCCACAAACATCTGCAACTCCAACACTGCATTTTGGTGATCCCTGAAGGGCTCTGTCTCTGTGGTGCTCTGGTTCTGCCCTCAGCATAGCCGTGTTTTGCTCGTGTTGCTTGAGTATTTTGAGGTTTATGTCTTTAGAAATTCCTCTTGCTTCATCCCCAGTGTTCAGGAAACTTCCCTGTCTGCCCATCCAGGAGCCACCCCAGTACTCACACTCAAACCACCACAGGTTTGGTGGTGATCTGAGGTTCCCCACAATTTCAAGGGGATTGGGTTCTTCAGTTTAGGAAACTGGTGTTTGCCTGTCTTTGAGCCCCCAGGTCAGGTCTGGAGCTGCAAGTGGACAAGGCTGTGATAGCCTTTTGAGAAGGACAAAGTGCTGCTTGTTCCCCTCCCTCTAACCCAAAGTGTTTCACTGGGAGAAGGGTCGGTTTGGGAGGGTGACTTTTGGCAGTGGGTTTGCCTGAGGAGCTGAAGCAAAGGCTCCAAACCTCTCCACCTCTGTGCCATTTCAGTGGCTCTTGAGTGATTTCAGCTTCCCCCAGTTGTGGTGAGCTGGTCCAAGAGCAGTCCAAGAACTGAAATAACCACGGGCTGGAGGAACAGGATGAGTGTGGAGGGACTCGGAGCAGCAGACACCTGATGTGTGAGGGAGGGCAGCACCTCACCTGCCTTTGGTGTGTTTGCCACCAAACTTGGATTTTAATTCCCATCAGATCTGTTGTTATTGCTGTGCTGAGTGTGTGCCCTCCCCACCTGTGCCTTTGGGAAGTGCAGGGATCCTGTTCTGCAGCAGCTCCATGCCCTTCCCCTGCTCTGCTCATCGTGGTGGAGCAATGGGATTCTCCCCCTGACTTGGAAACATCCCCACTGGGAAAAAACCCTCTCCTTGACTGAGCCACGCCTGCTGCAAGCTGTGCTGCCCAGAAATAATGAAGGAAAGCCCTGGGAAAGCCTTGGAGGTGTGAGAGCTGAGGAGTGTCCCAGGAGGTGACAACCTTGCTGGCACTGGAGTGGGAATGCTTCAAAACCCAACATTTCCAGCATGGAGCAGCTTTGCTGAGGGTTTCAGCTCCACCTGTGCCAGGCTCCTGGCTCTGCACATCACAGTTTCTCTCCAGGCTGCTCCAAAGTCCCTCGTGGTGCTGATGCTCTGAGTGTATTTCATCAGGAAAAAGCTCCAGGATCCAGGAATATTGAGTCACATCGTGTATGTGGCCCCCAAAACACCCTGCTGGAGCTGGGGTTTTAGGGCTTTGTGTTGTACAAGGACAGGAGAGAGAATAACACCCTTACCTTGAAATTCAGCCTGGGTTTAGGGGTGGTGTGGAAAACCAGGAGTTTTCCAGGCACAGGAGTTTGGGCTCCTCTTTATCCATTTACCACTGGATGTCTGTACTCCCTTGAGCAGGTGTGAGGGTGTCAGTTGTGATGTCTGTGCTGTCTTTTCCCACTGCTGCTTCCCCTGGTGCTGAGCTGCCAATGCTTGGGACAAGCTCAGTCACTTGTCACCCTTTATGGCATTCCCTGGAGCTCCAGACTTGCTCCTGAGGGTGCTCAGCTCTTCCAGCTGGGGAAAACCCCTCACCAATCCATGTGTGGGTGGGAATGGGAGTTCTGCAGCACCTTTCCCCTTTCCCATCCTGGTTCAGGAGCTGAGGAATGTAAGGAGTTTGTTGTTTTATGTTTGTCCTGCCAGGGAAATACCAAGCAGAGCAAGGGAAATGAGCTTGGTGTCAGAAAGCTGCTGCTGAAACATCTGCAGGGCAGATTTATGGAGGGCAGATACAGACTCAGCTGGGCTGTGGCCAGTCCTGAACAGCTCAGGACACTATTCCAATACTTTAATAAGTTTTTAGAATTACTGGAGGGATTTCAGAGGAGTCACCACAAGAATTAGGTTTGGGAATGGGCTTCCCAGCACACCTCCACGATGGTTTATTGGCATCCCTCACCACACAGGAGCTCTGGGCTTGGAAAGCCTGGAAAGCTTCACCTTGTTGAGAAGCACTGCAATTAGTAGGTCATAAAATGGAGCAGGGAATGGCCTCTGTGGTGTGTGCCAGCACGGGGTGGGGTATCCCTGCCAAAAAACCACCTCGTGATTGATAAACAGCAATTAAATCCTCCTTCTGTGACTGTTCCCCCCTGTGCCAGCCGGGCTTGGGGACCTTGGGACAAACATCCTTCTGCTCCAGGTTCTTCTGGGCATGTTGAACTCGTGGTTGGGCTGGTGGGACCATCCCCTGGGGCAGGGTCTGTCCCACCCTGGTGCTCAGAGCCCTTTGGGTGGGTGGTGGGAATGCTGGAGGGTGGGAATGCTGTCCACATGCCAGCAGTGCTTATTTTGGCCATGGGAATGTCTATAAATAACCCCAGGTCAGGGCTCCAGACATTTCTAGTGCCCCTCAGGAGTCCTCCATCCAGGCCAGCCTTCAGCCCTTCCTCCTGGCTTTGGAGCATGGAGGAGAGGAGGGGAAGAGCATNCAAAGGCTCCAAACCTCTCCACCTCTGTGCCATTTCAGTGGCTCTTGAGTGATTTCAGCTTCCCCCAGTTGTGGTGAGCTGGTCCAAGAGCAGTCCAGGAACTGAAATAACCACGGGCTGGAGGAACAGGATGGGTGTGGAGGGACTCAGAGCAGCAGACACCTGATGTGTGAGGGAGGGCAGCACCTCACCTGCCTTTGGTGTGTTTGCCACCAAACTTGGATTTTAATTCCCATCAGATTTGCTGTTATTGCTGTGCTGAGTGTGTGCCCTCCCCACCTGTGCCTTTGGGAAGTGCAGGGATCCTGTTCTGCAGCAGCTCCATGCCCTTCCCCTGCTCTGCTCATCGTGGTGGAGCAATGGGATTCTCCCCCTGACTTGGAAACATCCCCACTGGGAAAAAACCCTCTCCTTGACTGAGCCACGCCTGCTGCAAGCTGTGCTGCCCAGAAATAATGAAGGAAAGCCCTGGGAAAGCCTTGGAGGTGTGAGAGCTGAGGAGTGTCCCAGGAGGTGACAACCTTGCTGGCACTGGAGTGGGAATGCCTCAAAACCCAGCATTTCCAGCATGGAGCAGCTTTGCTGAGGGTTTCAGCTCCACCTGTGCCAAGCTCCTGGCTCTGCACATCACAGTTTCTCTCCAGTCTGCTCCAAAGTCCCTCATGGTGCTGATGCTCTGAGTGTATTTCATCAGGAAAAAGCTCCAGGATCCAGGAATATTGAGTCACATCGTGTATGTGGCCCCCAAAACACCCTGCTGGAGCTGGGGTTTTAGGGCTTTGTGTTGTACAAGGACAGGAGAGAGAATAACACCCTTACCTTGAAATTCAGCCTGGGTTTAGGGGTGGTGTGGAAAACCAGGAGTTTTCCAGGCACAGGAGTTTGGGCTCCTCTTTATCCATTTGCCACTGGATGTCTGTACTCCCTTGAGCAGGTGTGAGGGTGTCAGTTGTGATGTCTGTGCTGTCTTTTCCCACTACTGCTTCCCCTGGTGCTGAGCTGCCAATGCTTGGGACAAGCTCAGTCACCTGCCACCCTTTATGGCATTCCCTGGAGCTCCAGACTTGCTCCTGAGGGTGCTCAGCTCTTCCAGCTGGGGAAAACCCCTCACCAATCCATGTGTGGGTGGGAATGGGAGTTCTGCAGCACCTTTCCCCTTTCCCATCCTGGTTCAGGAGCTGAGGAATGTAAGGAGTTTGTTGTTTTATGTTTGTCCTGCCAGGGAAATACCAAGCAGAGCAAGGGAAATGAGCTTGGTGTCAGAAAGCTGCTGCTGAAACATCTGCAGGGCAGATTTATGGAGGGCAGATACAGACTCAGCTGGGCTGTGGCCAGTCCTGAACAGCTCAGGACACTATTCCAATACTTTAATAAGTTTTTAGAATTACTGGAGGGATTTCAGAGGAGTCACCACAAGAATTAGGTTTGGGAATGGGCTTCCCAGCACACCTCCACGATGGTTTATTGGCATCCCTCACCACACAGGAGCTCTGGGCTTGGAAAGCCTGGAAAGCTTCACCTTGTTGAGAAGCACTGCAATTAGTAGGTCATAAAATGGAGCAGGGAATGGCCTCTGTGGTGTGTGCCAGCACGGGGTGGGGTATCCCTGCCAAAAAACCACCTCGTGATTGATAAACAGCAATTAAATCCTCCTTCTGTGACTGTTCCCCCCTGTGCCAGCCGGGCTTGGGGACCTTGGGACAAACATCCTTCTGCTCCAGGTTCTTCTGGGCATGTTGAACTCGTGGTTGGGCTGGTGGGACCATCCCCTGGGGCAGGGTCTGTCCCACCCTGGTGCTCAGAGCCCTTTGGGTGGGTGGTGGGAATGCTGGAGGGTGGGAATGCTGTCCACATGCCAGCAGTGCTTATTTTGGCCATGGGAATGTCTATAAATAACCCCAGGTCAGGGCTCCAGACATTTCTAGTGCCCCTCAGGAGTCCTCCATCCAGGCCAGCCTTCAGCCCTTCCTCCTGGCTTTGGAGCATGGAGGAGAGGAGGGGAAGAGCATCTCCTGGAGCAGCCAGAGATGACCAACATCATGCTCAGTTAATGCTTTTTAACCCAATTACTCATCTCCTTCCTGATTCCCCAGCTCCAGCCTGGCTCACTGCCCAGGAATGGCAGGCAGGGAGCTCGTGAAGTTTGGTCACCACCTCCCAGACAGGTCCAGCAGCTGCCACGAGGGAGGGGCCAGTTCAATTATCCACGTGTGTTTTATAACAATTTACAGGAGACTCTGTATAAACACTCCATAAAATGCCACTTTTCAGGGCAGTGCCACATCATTCCTGCCATCCCCACGATCAGGGGCAGGTGCTGGGCTCATCCTCTGTCCCACAGTGCTCATGGCCATAATTCCTACGAATTTTCAGCTGTGTGGATCTTGGAACATTAGATCTTTGGGAAATGATGCAGCTGGATTTTGTCCCCAGTTGGAAAAGCTGTTTCATCCTTCCTTTCCTCCATGTGTCTTCACCCCAATCCTCCCCATGAGCTTCGGCAAGTCTTTCCCCACCCTGGCTGGAGGGCTGACTCCACCCAGGAGATCCCAAGGCTTGCTCTGGCTTGTTTCCTCCCTGGACACGTGGGATTCACCTGGCTGAATCTCTTGGGAATTGTGCTCCAGCCTGTCCTTGGGAATGGTGCTCCAGCCAGTCCTTGGCTCAGAGCTGGAAATCATCTGTGTTTGTTTTGGAGCAGTGCTGGAAGCAGCACCATCCCTGGGTGCAGCATCATCTGGGGAATGTTGTGGCACATCCTGGTAGGAGGGAGCCCTTTTGTGCTCCCCCTGTGACCCGCAGCTCCCAAAGGGCCGTGACTCAGAGGGCCCAAATCCCAATCCCAAACTGCTGAGGGTGCGTTTCCTGCTCACCAGTCCCACGTGCTGGTGTGACCCCGTGACTCTGAGCAAAGCACAGTCACACCAGCTCATCCTCTGCTCCTGCTGTGCCAGAGGGACAGGCCTGAGCCTTTTGGGAAGGGTTTGCTGTGGGTATGGACATGGATTTTCCAGCAGCCTCCCTAGGAGGAGGGTGCAATGCAGGTGGAGCTGGTTTGTGCAGAGCAGGAAGCTCAGTGCTCCTTTCAGAGCAGCTAAAAGGGACACCAAGCCTTGGGGTAACACAGAATGGGCCCTTCAAAACCTAAACCCCTTCCTGAGGGAAGATTGGGCTTTTCCAGAGAAGATAAATCCACTTTTCAAATGGAGACAACCAGTGTTTGCTAATGGTTTGTGTCCTTGGATGGTGGGAGCAGGTCGGTCCCTGCAGCCACTGAGGGCTGGGAGCTGTGAAGTCACTGCAGCAAAGAGTGTGACAACGTTCTGAGTTATTCTGGGAGAAGGAAGGAAAGAAAAAAGAGGAAATACTTGCATTTCTTCATCTCTTTTGCTGCCCAGGCTTGTCTCTATCAGGGGGAATTCCTCCAGTCAGAGGCTCCAGGTCCCCTCCACACTGACCTCCCCAAGCTCTGCCTCCTTTTTTGCAGTGCTGAGCTAATGGAGTGCCTCGTTTATTTTTGTTTCCCCCAGCTCTCCCCCCACAGCTGCATTTCCCCAGTCCAGCACAGAGCCTGCAGGAACACCCAGAACCTCCTCTGAGGGTGCCCCAGCTCCCTTCACAGCTTTTTTGGGACAAACTGGGAATTTCTGCCTTCAAATCCTGCCTCGTGACCCATGAGGTCTTTGCTTCATGCCTTAGTTTCCCCAAAAATGGAATATTTCAGTGAGCTCCAGCTTTTAGCAAGCATCTTCTTGGCTCCATCCTGAGGGGTCTGGCTCTAAATGATGGGTTTATTTCTTCCTCTGGTGTCCCTTGCTGCAGGTTCAAACACTGGAATTGTTCTTGAAGACTGGGATTTTAGGGCATTCTCCTCCCTGCTTCGCTCTGGGCTCCCTGTTATTAGTGGGAATCTTCTGGAACAGGTTCCTCCCAACAATGGGTAGGAGCTGCTGAGCTGAAATGCTTCAGGTCTCACTTGGGTGTTGTGAAGAACCCTGTGGGTCTCTGGAGCACCCATGGGTGCCTCTGCAAACACCACCTTGTTGCATCTTCCCTTCCTGAAGGGATTTCCCTGCTGGAATCCACAGGGCAGGGACAGGTGCTGTGCCATGGGATGAGGGAATTTGGCTGGGTTTCCTGGGGCTCAGCAGCTTTTTCCCACAAAAGGGATGGGAGCAGCTCTGTGCAGGAACATGCCTGGCTCTCCCCTCTTACCTAAGAGCTCCAGGATTCAAGGTCTTCAAGCCAGGTGGGTGTTGGAGCTCAGTGTGTTCATATCTGACTGTTTGGTAACTTCACATTGAGACTGGATGATTTTTCTTAGGGATCTTCCCTGGTAATAATCCAGGAGGAGAAACCAGTGTCTGGGGGCAGGTTGGACTCGACAAGCACGATAATATCAAGTTTTGGACTTTTTAAATCTCATGTAATCAGTGCAGTTTGGAAGAGGCTTATCAGGTCACTAAAATAACACCTGTATTGTCTGTAACACTGTTGTGGCTCTGCTGAGCTGCTCCTGCTCGTTGCCAGCAAACAGCCATGGCATATCCCACTGGGATTACATCCTGGGCCAGTAATCTCCCTGCCTGGATGCCAAGTGTGTGTGAGACAGGACCTAAATAGATCCCTAAGCTCCAGGGGCAGCAGGAGGCCTGTGGGTCAGCTGGGAGCGGATACAGGGTTGGGTGCAAGGGGATTTCTAGGATTTCTGGTGACTTTTGCAGAAGCAGAAAAGCAATTTATGCTGTGCTGAGCCTGTGAAGGCCAGGGCTGAGTTCAGGGGTTAACCCAGGGGGAGGCAAACAGGCCTGGGCTTTGAGAAAGCAGCACATTGCAGGGATGTGGACACCTCTGGAAGTGTCCAAGGCCAGGCTGGAGCAACCAGGGCTAGTGGAAGGTGTCCCTTCTGGTGAGATTTCACCCAGATTTGGCACAGAGTGATCATGCAGCAGGAATGAACCTCCTTGACTCACCTTTTATGCCTGGAAGCAACATCTCTCCCCAGCCAGAGTTTCCCATGGCAAGACCCTGTGACCAAGGAAGGGCCTTGTCCATGGCAGAGCCAGAAACAGAACAGAGCTGGGGGTTGTTTCTCTGCTGAACCACTTGGCAATGGCTGTAGAGGAACCACCAGACTCCACTGTGAGGGAAAAGGGAAGAGGCTGCTCAGGGAACAGGGAAGTTGGTTGTGCAGCCACCACCACACTGCTGGGCTGTCTGAGATGTGGGTGAGACTGGGAGAGGTTCCCTCTGGAGTTACTGCCTTTAGGGGACTCTTGGGACCCAGAGCTACACCCTGTGAGGAACCTGCTGAGAGATAAAAAGCTGTTTAATGCTGTTTATGGTCATGTTGGCATCTCCACCTTCTCCTCAGGGGGTGCAGAAGGGCATTCCAACCATCCCATCTCTTCTCTTTGCAGCTGCAGAGCTACTTTGCTGCCTGTGAGGACGAGACCCCAGCCATCAGAAACCATGACAAGGTCCTGCAGAGGCTCTGTGAGCACCTGGACCACGCTCTGCTCTACGGGTGAGCCTGGAGCCCCCTCTGGGATGCTGCTTTTCCCATGGGAAAATCCCTGTGTGGAGCCTCAGCACGGGGAGACCCTCGTGGCAGGAGCTGGGGTGGAGACCACGAAGCTTTGGCCTGATTTTCCTCTGGGCTTTTGCTTCTTGCAGCCTGCAGGATCTCTCCTCGGGGTACTGGGTGCTGGTTGTCCACTTCACGCGCCGCGAGGCCATCAGGCAGATCGAGGTGCTTCAGCACGTGGCCACCAACCTGGGACGCAGTGAGTGCAGCCCTGGCCTTGGGGACACCTGGGGGGGCCCAGGCAGGTTGTGCTGAAGGGCTGGGGGAGCCAGCACGGCCCAGGTCACTTGGCTCAGGCCAAGGAATCATGGAATCATTGAACTTGGAAATGACTTCTGTGATCACTGAGTCCAGTTATCCAACACTGTCCAACACTGCCAGATCCACCACTAAACCTGTCCCCAGGTGTCACATCCACACCTTTTGAATGCTCCCAGGGATGGTGATTCCACCACTTCCATGGGCAGCCTGTTCCAGGAAGGTAGGAGTCCTGCCATAACCACGTGAGGTCCCTAGAAATAATGTCCCTGTGCCTCAGGCTCAGGTGCTGAGGCTTCTGCTGCCCTGAAACCCATGGGGCTGTGGCCTTGGGAAGGATTCCTGGAAGATGGGAGTTCTATGGGGCCATGCTCTCAGGAAGGGTCCCTGGGAAACGGGAGCTCTGTGGGGCCATGCTCTCAGGAAGGGTTCCTGTCAAAAGGGAGCTCTGTGGGGCCATGCTCTCAGGAAGGGTTCCTGGCAAAGGGGAGCTCTGTGGGGCCATGCTCTCAGGAAGGGTCCCTGGCAAAGGGGAGCTCTGTGGGGCCATGCCCTTGGGCACAGTCCTGGGAAATGGGAGCTCTGTGGGGCCATGCTCTTGGGAAGGGTCCCTGGGAAATGGGAGCATCCCCTCTTGCCCCATAAGGTCTTGCTGTAGCTGTTGTCCACGTGATGCTGCATTTTCCCTGCTGTGAGCTGTTCATAGTGGATGTTTGGGACCATCAAGGCCACTCTTGACACCTGACAGTGCCCAGATCCTCTCTGCCAGATTATCCCAGCAGCCACCACATCCCAAGCCCCGTCCTGGTGAGAGATGAGCACAGACTCCACCATCACCTCTCTCTGCACCAGAACTGGTGCCAAATCACACCTGGGCTGATTTGGAGTGATTCTCCCTCCACCTCTCCCATCTTCTGGCATTTGCAGCAGGGCTCCCACCTCCCCAGAGACACACAGTTGTGTGGCTGGGTCTCAGCCAGTCCCTTATTTCCCTTCCCACTCCAAATCATGAATCTCTCACTGGAATTTCCCCCACACACAGATTTCTCCCACTGTCAGTTGCTCTCCTTAAATGATACAAATGGACAGTGTGACACATTTTAACTGATTTCTGATGATTTCTAGGCTTTTTTCCACTTCTCAGGTGTTTCCCCACAGGTAACTCTCTCTGCTGCTCTGTTCTCAGGCCGGGCCTGGCTGTACCTTGCCCTCAATGAAAACTCCTTGGAGAGCTACTTGAGGCTGTTCCAGGAGAACCTCAGCCTGCTGCACAAGTACTATGTCAAGTGAGTATCCCAGCTCCTTCTCCTTGGGCACTAGTTGGCATCTCTTCTTGTCAGAAGCCAGCCCAAATTTGCCAGTGGGGAACAAGAAGTTGATCGGGGTCTGAATTTATCTCCCTTGTGGGATCTACAGTTAAAGGTCCCAGATGTGGACAGACTGTCCTCTTATACAGACCAGAGACTCTGCAAGCATCTCTCCTAGTTCCTGTTTTACTCTGCAGTCCCCTTTATATTTTCCATGGTTTCCAAGTAGCTGCTGAGCCCTTCCCCAGGATCTCAGCTCTGGTGGACACCTGGAAATGTGTCTGGAGCTCTCTTTGAGGACAGCATGAGTGGCTGCCTGAGCTCCAGGGCTGTTGGGAGCAGCTCAGACACACACCAGTGGGGAAACAGAAGGGCCCTTGTAGCTGCTTCTGCTCCTTCCCATATCTCTAGAGCTCTTTTGTTTTGCCCCCTCTGCAGGAATGCCCTGGTCTGCAGCCACGATCATCTGACCTTGTTCTTAACACTGGTGTCTGGGCTGGAGTTCATCCGCTTTGACTTGGATCTGGTGAGTGTTTCATCTGTTCTCAGCTCTGGGAGGGTGGGAATGTAGAGCAAGGCAAAACCAGGGGGGGAGAGGGGCCACCACTTGGTCCAGGGTGCATCTGGGGAGGGTTTGATTTGTACTCTCAGCTCTGGGAGGGTGGGAATGTGGAGCAGGGCCAATCCAGGGTGGGACAGGTCCCACCTCTTGGTCCAGGGTGCATCAGGGGAGTGTTTGATCTGTACTCTCAGCTCTGGGAGAGTGGGAGTGTGGAGCAGGGGGAGCTCTGGGTGGGACAGGTCCCACCACTTGGTCCAGGGTGGACCTGGGGAGGGTTTGATTTGTACTCTCAGCTCTGGGAGGGTGGGAAT
>WBMV01008456.1:68785-82687 GCA_013396655.1 Campylorhamphus procurvoides
TCAGCTCTGGGAGAGTGTGAATGTGGAGCAGGGGGAGCTCTGGGTGGGACAGGTCCCACCACTTGGTCCAGGGTGGACCTTCATGTTGGACTTCAGCTGAAAATGTGATGCTGATGCTTTTACAGAAGACTTTTAGGTCTTTGGGGATCCAGCAATGGAATTTACTCCTATTGCTCATTTATCCCTGTCCACTGTTGAGAAGAGGAACAAGGCAGCTGTGGGGCAGGCTGGTGGGGATGAAAGAGCTGAGCTGTGGTACAAGACACTGGTGTCCCTCCAGGACCCACAAAACCACCAGATAACCCTCAGTGTCCCAGTGGAGCCACCAGATTTCCTCTGAAATGGACCCTCCAGGGCCAGTCCCAGCAGCTGGGGTGGCATTTCCCCAGCTGTGCCAATGGCAGGGACTGGGAGCCTGGCTGACCCCACGCTCTCCCCCCTGCAGGATGCCCCATACCTGGATCTGGCCCCCTACATGCCGGATTACTACAAACCTCAGCACCTGCTGGACTTCGAGGAGAGGCTGCCCAGCTCCGTGCACGGCTCCGACAGCCTGTCCCTCAACTCCTTCAACTCCGTCACCTCCACCAACCTGGAGTGGGATGACAGTGCCATTGCCCCCTCCAGCGAGGGTCAGTGGCTGTTTGGGGGGTGCAGGCAGGGCTGGGGGGCTCCACATCCCCCTGGGAGGAGGTGGCCAGTGAGACCAACATGAGAACCCCAGCAGCCAGGCTGCCTTAAATCCCTGGGGACACAGGGCAAAGGGGAACTGTGTGAAACTGAAAGAGTTTTTAACTGTAAGAGGGGGAATTTAGATGGGATATTGGGAAGGGATTCTTGGCTGGGAGGGTGGGGAGCCCCTGGCACGGGGTGCCCAGAGAAGCTGTGGCTGCCCCTGGATCCCTGGAAGTGCCCAAGGCCAGGTTGGACAGGGCTTGGAGCAACCTGGGCTGGTGGAAGGTGTCCCTGCCCAGGGCAGGGAGTGGAATTAGGGGATCTTTAAGGTCCCTCCCAACCCAAACCATGCTGAGATGATTCAATGGTAACAGCCCCTTTGCCTCAGACTGGGAGAGAAGGACTTTCCCTGCCACTCACCCAGGCCACATTCCCATCCTGGGGATTTGTCTTAGCAAGAACTGGAAGAATTTCCCCATGGAGTGAAGGCCCTGCCTGTGTCTGAATGTGGCCCCCAGGTCAGAGCAGGCACACAGGGCTGCACAGGAATGTTTTTAACTGCTTGTTTCCCAATCTGGAGACCCACCAGTGCTGGAGGTGGTGGGGAATAATTTTCAGAGCCTTATCCATGTCTGCAGTGTGGGAGAAAGGCAGCCAGTGCTCTCAGAGGTGCTGGTTTCTCCTCTTGATGCATCTTGAGCAGCCTGAGAGATTGTCCTGCTCACCCTTCTCCCTGTCAGACAGGCTGGGTGTTGTTCCTGATGAGCACACACCTCGTGTCTGCCCCCCTGACCCACTCCAGGCCAGAGCAGGGAGCTCCTATCCCACACCAGCAGCTCTGCTGCTGCTCCTCCTAATCCAAAATCATCAGCTCTGCCTTGTTTTTCATGTCAGTTTGAGCAAAGGGGATTCTGGAATTGAGTTGGAATGGAACAAACTGTTAGTTGGATGCAGTGAATTCAGGACTGAGCCCACACACAGGTGGGTTCCCTCAGGGCAAGGGGCACCAGTTGCCTTTTATATGCAAGACAGAACCTACAGATATTAAAGATGATGAGAAGGAGCATCCTGGGATGGGCATTAGAGTCCTTTTAGAAAGGACTTGGGAGCACAGCACTGGTTTGAGCTCATCCACCTCTGCACTCATGAAAGGGTTTGATTTGGGGACCTGCTTATTGCAAGCCTCCAGCATCCCAGGTAAGCTGGAGACAGCACAAGGAGCCTAGAAATGGAAATCAGAGTAGAGATCCAGGAGATTTGGGAGCTGCATTTTGGGTTTGGCATCATCTCAGGTTCTGGCTGTGATCTGTGTCTCAGTTTCTCCATGCACAGAGGGCTTTGGTGCTGATGTAGGAATATTGGACCAGGACCCAGGAGGGCAGGAATTGCTGCTGTTCCTCAAGTGTGGAGGAATCTAATTCCAATAAGAGTTTCCCTGATCATCATTTCAACAGGGGCATCTCTCTATTCCAAGAGTGTAGGTGGAGCTAGGGATTTTAGGATCAGAGGCCAAGTTTTCCCCTGGCTTTGCAAACATTCATCAGTCAAACATCCCAGTACCTATGGGAGGTAAGTGTGAAGTGGGGGAAACTGAGGTACAGGGTGATTCAGTTGCTTCCCAGAGGAGATCAAGCCCTGGATGACATTGTTTTTCTGGTTTAGCTTCCCAGCAGCTTGAATAATTGGGCTTTGATCCTTCTGTGGTCCCACTGTAGCTCCCATAACACAACCATCCAGCAGGAACAACCATGATTGCAGCTGATTTCCATTCACATCCACCTTCCCTGACAATTTTCTCATGCATTTCAGATACCAGTAGATGATTGTTTTGTTTCTCCCCACTCCCATCTCCCCAAACCCCCTTCACACTCTCCCCTCTCCCTCTTTCCCTCCCCACTACTTGTGTTTCTAATCCTGAGTTTTATCCCTCGTTTTTGTAGATTATGATTTTGGAGATGTCTTTCCAGCAATGCAGGCCATGCCCAGCAGAGACTGGGAAGGTGGGACACGCTCATCTCTTACAGCATTTTGGTTTCCTCTCTGCATTGCTGCCACCTGAGCTTTGCTGCATGTTCCCCCCCTCATTTCTTTAATAACCCACTGCCCCATTTTATGGAATTCTGTACAGGCAGAATGGAGTGGAAAAGATCCCCCCAGGTGGGAGGGTGTGGGTCTCACCTGTGAGGCCACGTGCAAAGCTTCCCCCAGCTCACCTGGCTGTGGATCCCAGAGCTGAGGGATGTTTTGCTGCATCCAGCAGTGCCTCCCTGTCCAGGTTACAAAAGAAAAGCTGGAAAAGTGTCCCTGCAGTGGAGCTGGCAGCAGGGAGCAGTGTCCACCCAAAAGGTGGGATGTGCCAACTGCCCTCCCTCTGGGGATTTCCTCCTTGGGGTGACATACACAGGGTGCTGGCCAAAAGAACTGACCCAGCATCACTGATTTCCTGGAGTTAATTCTGAGTTAATTCTGCTGCCTTTAAATTTGGTCCTTTTGCAGGGATTAATTTGGGAGGTTTTGTTTTCCCAGGACCCTGTGCCAAAACATCTCCCATGAAACCACAACATCCAGCACGTGGCCGTGCTCAGTTTGGGTCACTGCACTGCTTATTTTTATTTATTTTACCACTCTTTAAACCAACTTGTCAGCTATGTCTGCTCTTTATGGCCAAGAGCACATGCCCAGTGTAGAGGAATTTGTTTTCTTTCCTCCATGTGAAGTTCCTATGAGATTCCTCTCCTTGCCACAGGAGCAGGACTCTCTTTACCCCTGCAGGAAACACCCAAACTCCATCCTTTGCAGCTCCAAGCTGGATGGAGCTTTGGCTCTGAATTGCCTTGGTAACCACCTGAATATTTGGGGAAATCTGCCTGAATTCCATGGGGGTTGTTCCTGGGCTCTAACACCCCCCCTCTCACCTTCTTTCTTACCCCAGATGCAGGGATGTCACAGACATGGTTTGATCTGTCCCTGAAGGTACAAACCACATTTCCAACCCCAGCTCCACAGTGGGTGGTGGGGGAGGCTGGAGAAGCCAAGGGTTTTTGGGGCAGATTCCTGTGGATTTGAGCACACACAGCTCCCATGTGCAGGTCCTGGTAGCAGAGGGGGATCCACCACTGCTCCAGGCTGAGTTTCCTCAGCCACGGGGGAATTGTCACTGGGACCCCCACCAGGTCACCTCACTGATGGATTCCTTGCTGTGGGCACTCAGAGCAGAGGTTTAGGAAAGTTTGGGCCATTCCCTGTTTTCAGCAAATGCATTTTGGGCTAAAATTCTCTGTTTTGGACGAAGATTCTTCTGTCTCCACAAAACCAGCAGGATTTAGGCCAAAGAAGTGGTGTTGGATTGGTGGTGCAGGCTGGAAGCCCGGGGCTGAAACAGCTTTTAAATGTTTTATTTTATTAATGGTTGGACTTTAAGGTCTTAGAGGTCCTTTCCAGCCTAAGTGATTCCATGAATTTCCCTTTAATGCAAACACTAAAAGCTTCCCTGGTACAGCCCACACCCCCCACACTCCAGGGCAGGAATTCCAGCAGGGACAAAGTGGTGTTTTGGAATCATCCCTCACCAATCTGGATTAGAATTTCAGAAGAGGTTTCATTTTCCTCCTCAAATATAAGGGGTCTTTTTAGATGGTTGAATCACAGAATCTTGGAATGGTTTGGGTTGGAAGGGACCTTAAAAATCCTCTAATTCCCATCCCTTGCCATGGGTACCTTCCACCAGCCCAGGCAGGGTGCTGGAGAAGTGGGGGGCATGGGTAACCTTCCTTTAACCACGATTTTGGGTGGGTAACTCCAAGCATGACTCCTGCAGCCCTTCCCCACTGCTCCTTTTCCCTCTGGAGACTAACATGGGCCAAGCTGTTTGTGCTCCCCCCTGTCTGTGCTGCCTGCTGCCCTGGGACCCCTGGGAATGCTGTGTCCCTCCCCACCACATTTCCAGTGTCCTGTGTGAGCAGAGGAGAGCAGCCAGCTGCGTGAGGATCCTGCTGCGTGGTTGGCTCCGTGTCTGCCCTGCCAGCACCTTCCTGGAGCAGGGAAGCAGCAGCAGCAGCCTCATTGCTCTCTGTCAGCTCACTGAAGAGCACCATGGCCCCAAAACCCCTCAAAGTCCTCCCCACAGACCCCATCTCCACTCCCTAACGGGGTGGTGACTCCTGGGTCACCGAGCTGTTGTTTCCAGGTGCTCTCTAAACTGCAGGGTGATGCCAGGTCATTCTGTGTCCTCCACACCCCTCCTGGCTGGCACTGAGCACAGCACAGTGGCCACACAGAGCCCCAACCCTGGATCATTTTCTGTCCCTCCTGGCTGGCACTGAGCACAGCACAGTGGCCACACAGAGCCCCAACCCCAGGTCTGTGTCCTCCATGTCCCTCCTGGCTGGCACAACACAGCACAGTGGTCACACAGTGCCCTGACCCTGGGTCATTCTCTGCCCTCCACACCCCTCCTGGCTGGCACTGAGCACAGCACGGTGGTCACACAGCCCCAACCCTGGGTCATTCTCTGCCCTCCACACCCATTCTGGCTGGCACAGCACAGTGCAGTGGCCACAGAGAGCCCCAACCCCAGGTCTGTGTCCTTCATGTCCCTCCTGGCTGGCACTGAGCACAGCAGTGTCCACACAGAGCCTTGACCCCTTCTCTGTCTTCTGTGTCCCTCCTGGCTGGCACTGAGCACAGCACAGTGTCCACAGAGAGCCCTGACCCCTTCTCTGTCCTCCATGTCCCTCCTGGCTGGCACTGAGCACAGCAGTGTCCCCACAGTGCCCCAACCCTGGGTCTTTCTCTCCCTTCCACACCCATTCGGGCTGGCACAGCACAGTGTCCACGCAGTGCCCTGACCCTGGGTCATTTTCTGCCCTCTACACCCATTCTGGCTGGCACTGAGCACAGTGCAGTGGCCACACAGAGCCCCAACCCCAGGTCTGTGTCCTCCATGTCCCTCCTGGCTGGCACTGAGCACAGTGCAGTGGCCACACAGAGCCCCAACCCCAGGTCTGTGTCCTCCATGTCCCTCCTGGCTGGCACTGAGCACAGCACAGTGGCCACACAATGCCCCAACCCTGGGTCATTCTCTGCCCTCCACACCCATTCTGGCTGGCACAGCACAGTGCAGTGGCCACAGAGAGCCCCAACCCCAGGTCTGTGTCCTTCATGTCCCTCCTGGCTGGCACCGAGCACAGCACAGTGGCCACACAATGCCCCAACCCTGGGTCATTCTCTGCCCTCCACGTCCCTCCTGGCTGGCACTGAGCACAGCACAGTGTCCACAGAGAGCCTTGACCCCTTCTCTGTCTTCTGTGTCCCTCCTGGCTGGCACTGAGCACAGCAGTGTCCCCACAGTGCCCTGACCTCCAGCACACAGCTTGGCTTCCTCTGCCTCCATGCAGGAGCCCGAGCTGACCCGCCCTTCCCACCTTGTCCCGGCAGACGGAGACCTGACGGACACGCTGAGCTGCCCTCGCTCCACGGCCTCGGAGGCCAACGGTGGCAGGGCCGCCCTGAAGAGCCCCCTGCAGCGCCACAACCCCTTCAATGAGGACAAGGCTGATGTGCCATCCTCCACAGAGACCACCCCGGTGCACGCGGCGTCCCACGAGAAGGCAGAGGCCACCCCTGAGGGCACCGACCAGTCCGAGAGCTGCACAGAGCTGGAGGTCATCAGGTAGGGATGGAGCTGCTGGCCTGGGAAGGGGTGGCAGGGGTTGGGGATGTGCCATCCCTTGTAGCCTTTGTGCAGCCAGGAGAAAGCAGGTGGGTGTGCCAGACCCCAACGGGTGCTCTGTAGGTGGCAGAGCTCATCCCAGAGGTCTGGGCTGGTCTTGGCTCCCTTGAGCTGACTCCCCATCGACAGTGTGTGGCAGAGTAATCCCTGAGCTTTTACCTGGAGGTCTCTCCAGCTGGTGGCAGGTCTGCAGCAGTTCTGGGTCTTGGATCTTCCCTCCCATCCTGTCCTCCTGTTTGTCAGTGAGCTGTTGCTAAACCTGTCGTGGGAGATGCCTCCACATCCTGGCTGGCATTTGACTCCAACAGAGCTGATCCCCAGGGATCCCTCGGAGCCCTGAACCCAGACAAAGAGCTCAAGGCTCTGTCTGCTCACACCCAGTGATGGGGACACCCCAAAACCTGCCCAGCAGGCCTGGCCTTTGTTCTTGTGCCCGGTTTTTCCTGGGAGGAGCAGAGGAGCTGGGTTACGTGGCATCCCACACGGCACACGCAGGGAAGGGGAGCACCACACTTGCTTCCCAACAAGGGTGACCTTGGCAGCAGTTTGGGGCCAGAACACTCCCGCAGCACATCCCGGTGTGCCTCTGGCTGGAACAGGCTCCAGTCTGCATCTCCCTCTTCTGGCAGGTGGGGACACGGCATTCCCACCTCTGGAAACCTTCTCCCTTCCCAGCTGCTTGCTCTCAGCCAGGGATTTCTTCAATGCTGTGTTAGCTCCACATCCCTCTGTGATCCCTCTGTGGCCAAAGGAAGCCCAAGGTGTGATCCACCAGTGATGCCTCTTCTTTTTGGGATAAGTAGGGAAAAGTGTCCATAACTTGCATCTCGTGACAACTGGCATGGAGATGGGGGCTCTGTGTGGCTGCACATGGAGTGCTGTTCTCAATAAAGGGGTTTCCCCTGCAAGGGGGAAAATGGCAAAGGAGTGTTGTTGGGAGAGCGTGGGAATCCTTTGTGTGTCAGAGTCCAAGCAGGCACAGCTGAGTGACGTCCCTGTCTCTCCCAGGTTGGGCAAGAAGAAGAAGACAGGCAAGAAGAAGAAGGTGAAGGCTGAGGAGGTGACAACCAGCCCTGCACCTGAGGCCAGCGGGGACAGCGGCGTCAACGGGCTGAGTGACCGGGAGGAGCCGCCCCGGGATGAGGGTCCTGCAGCCCCACAGGAGCCAGAGGAGGGCGGGGAGCGCCCAGCCCTCGGCCAGCTGGCCCTGCGCATCCCTGAGATGAAGGACACGTCCATGGAGAGCCTGGGGCAGCCCCTCAGCAAGGTCATGGACAGGCTCAACGGGCAGCTGGACCCTGGGGGCTGGCACGCCCCCCTGGAGCCCCCCGGGCAGCCCTTTCGGACCGGCACGCCAGGGGAGACCCCCGATGGATCGTCCTCTGGCGACTTCAGCGAGGGGATTTCAGCCCCCATGGACTTCTACCGATTTACCGTCGAGAGTCCAAACGCTGCTGCACCAGGTGGTGGCCACCATGACCCTCCAGGGCCTGGCCAACCGCCACATGTTCCTGGTAGCCCTGAGGCTCCTGAAGAAGAAGAAGAAAGCAGAGAGGGAGAAGCAGTTGGGGCAGTAGAGGAGTCTGGAGGGGCGAGTGAGGAAGCCCAGACTGGCCAGACAGAACCCACCAACCCACAGGCTCTCTGTGAGCCCAAGAAGGAGCAGCCCAGCCCTTCAGTGAGCAGTGCTGAGGACTCTGGGGTGGAGGAAGGGCAGGGCAGCCCCTCAGAGCTGACCCATCCCTCCGAGTTCAGGTGAGGATGGGTTTGGTCAGCAGGGATTTGGTCAGCAGTTTGTCTTCCAAACAAGCCTTGAGCTCAAGATGGTGCTTTTCCCTTTGTCCTGCGTTTGGGGGGTGAAGCCCATCCTTTTCCAGGATGAAGAGGAGGCACAAGGAGGAGAGGGTCTAGGGGAGGCTACCAAGTGCCCAAATCGTGGACACATTCAACAAGGAAGGGGGTTGCCCTTCCTGGACTCAGCCCCACATCCATGTCCATCCTCTCTCTCTCCGCAGGGTGGACAACAACCATCTCCTCCTGCTGATGATCCATGTTTTTCGGGAGAACGAGGAGCAGTTATTCAGGGTAAGGCAGTTGCCATCAACCAAAGGACCAGCTCTGTGCCTGCATCATCCTAGGGCTGAGAGCTCTTTTGTCTCCATGTAGATGATCCGAATGAGCACTGGGCACATGGAGGGGAACCTGCAGCTCATCTGCGTCCTGCTGACGGATTGCTACGTGTACCTGATCAGGAAAGGTATCCCATCCCAACAGCCCCTGGGCTCAGAGGGAGGGAGGGAGGCCTGGCCATGGATTAGGGCACCACAGCTCCTGCCTTCCCTGCCAGTCCCAGTGGGGGGCTTAGGTTGGCTTGTCCCCCTTGGAGCCCAGGACACGTGTCCCATGGCTCTGTGCTGCAGGTCCATCAGTGCTGCTGCTGCCAGGGGGGTCCTTTGGCCCCCTTCACGTGGCTCTCTGTGTCTGTGCCAGGGGCAGCGGAGAAGCCGTACATGGTGGAGGAGGCTGTGTCATACAACGAGCTGGATTACATCTCGGTGAGCACAGCCTGGCCAGCCAGCCCTCCTGGGGGTCAGGCCTTGCCTGTCTGAAGGGCGAGAGGGCCAAGAGCATCAGGGTGGGTGGGTGGTCCTGTGTCCTCGGGGGGTGTTTTGGCCAGTAAGTCTTTGAGATTGGGGGAGTTGGAAGCAGCTCCCCCTCCAGTGCCACCTCTGCGGGTGCCCTTGTTCTACTTTCACACGGGCCAGGAGGCGGGTTCAGCCCTGCTCCAGTGCCCCTGATGCCATGCCTGGCTTCCCTGACCATCCCCGTGTGGCACAGGTTGGGCTGGACCAGCAGACGGTGACCCTGGTGTGCACCAACCGGAGGAAGCAGTTCCTGCTGGACACCGGTGACGTGGCTCTCACCGAGTAAGTGTTGGTGACCCTGACCCCCTGACCCTCAGCAGGGTGGGGCACTGCAGTGACAGCCCTTGGAGAACAAGTCCTGCCACCACCTGGGGCCTGGGGGTTGGTTTGAACCCTGCAGGCAGCTGGAATTGCCTCAGGCATGGATAGACCTGAAGTATCTCCCCTGGATAAACACAGCAGTCGCCCTGTCCCTCAGGCTGAGTCTCAGGGGGGCAATGCAGACCCACATGTCCCTTGTGTCACTTGGTATGAGCAGGGATGAGCTCTTGAGCTCCAAAGCACATCCCCAGCTCGGGGAGGTGACCTGATGGTCAGGCTGGGATCTGTTCTGGGATGTGTCCACCTCCAAGTCTCACCCATGACCCCGAGATTAGCTCAGCTGGTGAGAGCACGGTGCTGATAATGCCAAGGTTGCAGGTTCTGTCTCATTATGGGTTATTTGCTTAAGAGTTGACTTGATAATCCTCTGAGTCCCTTCCAACTCAGATCACAGAATCACAGAATATCCTCCTTCCTGGAGCTCGGGCTTTGCAACCCCCATCACCTCTGGTCTGTAGGTTGATTTTGGAAGATCAGAGGCCAGTGATGAAGGGGAGCCCCTTGAGGACCAGGGCGTGTGAGGGGGACGAGGGGCTGTTTGCCCTGGCCTTGTCAGAGATCCCTGCCTCCCTCTCAGGTTCTTCCTGGTCTCCTTGAAGTCAGCCATGATCAAAGGGTGCCGGGAGCCCCCCTACCCCAGTATCCTCACGGATGCCACCATGGAGAAACTGGCGCTGGCAAAGTTCGTGGCACAGGAGTCCAAGTGTGAGGTGAGTTTGGGTGTCGGTGCCATCACTGTGGGTGGGGAAGGCTCCCAGGAGACCCCCCTGACTCCTGATCCTCACAGGCCTGCGATGTGGTGGTGCGTTTCTACGGCCTCGTCCACTGGGAAGACCCCATGGATGAGGCGCTGGGACCCACCAGCAACAGCTGCTCCTCCAGTGACAACGCCGTCACCAAGGATGGCATCCTGCACTACAAGGCAGGCACCTCCTACCTGGGCAAGGAGCAGTGGAAGACCTGCTTTGTGGTGCTCAGGTGGGCACTGGGGCTGCAGGTCAGGGCTGGGCCAGCCAGGGTTCATCAGGGAAGGTCTGGGAGCAGTTTGCTGCGTGGGAGGTGGAGACAACACATCTTGTCACCTGGAGGGCGAAAGCCACCAGCAGGAAATGACCCCACAGGGCTGTGTGGGTGGAGGGGTGGCCATGGGACTGAAGGCAGGGGACACCAGAGCTGAGCTGACTCCAGTGGTGTCCCCCTCTCTCATCTTCCCAAATGGCAGCAATGGGATCCTGTACCAGTACCCAGATCGCACAGATGTCACCCCTCTGCTCTCCATCAACATGGGGTAAGTGGCTGCTGGAACGTGGCACCCAGAGTCCCTGGGGATCCGGGGAGTGGCACCTCCTTGGCATGGCCGGGGAGGGGCTTGGGGGCAGATCATGACCTGCTCCAGTGCTACAGGAATCCCTGCTTGCTCCTGCCTGGGGGCCTGTGCCCATTTAGCACGAGATGGCCTCATTCCCTCCTAGTTTTTGAGCACCAAGCCCACCCTTGGGTGGGGAATTGGCCTCTGAAGGGTGACACACTCCTCCAAGAGCCACTCTGGGAGCCCCACCGTGCTCAGCCCCAGCTCTCCCACACTGTGCAGAGCTGGAGGCTGTTCTTGGAGCAATCCCAGCGTGGAGCTCCGACGGGAAGCGAGCGTTTGTGGGGAGGAGGGATGAGGGCAGGGTGGAGATGTTTTCAGGCTGTGGGGAAGAGGGGTGAGGGCAGGGAGGAGGTGTCTTCAGGCTGTGGGGAAGAGGGGTGAGGGCAGGGAGGAGATGTTTTCAGGCTGTGGGGAAGAGGGGTGAGGGCAGGGAGGAGGTGTCTTCAGGCTGTGGGGAAGAGGGGTGAGGGCAGGGAGGAGGTGTCTTCAGGCTGTGCTGGCCCACCCATCCCACTGATCTCCCCCTCCCCTCTCTCCCAGCGGCGAGCAGTGCGGGGGATGCCGGCGCTCCAACACCACCGACCGGCCCCACTCCTTCCAGGTGATCCTGACGGACCGGCCCTCGCTGGAGCTGAGTGCTGACAACGAGGAGGACATGGCAGACTGGATGCAGTACTTCTGCCAGGCCGTGTCCAAAGGGGTGAGCCAGGCACAGCCCCCAGGCGTGGCTGCTCCCACCCCTCCTTTGCCCAGAGCCACCACAGGGAGCAGGAATGACCGGCAGGGGTGGCACAGGCAGCTTTATCCCCAGCCAGAAGGGCTTCCCCACCATTCCAGATTTTAACCCCCCCTTCCCCACCCCATCCAGGTGATCCCCCAGGGTGTTGCCCCCACGCCCTGTGTTCCCTGCTGCCTCGTGCTGACGGATGAGAAGGCTTTCACCTGCCACGAGGACTGCCAGACCAGCTTCTTCCGCTCGCTGGGCACCGCCGAGCTCACCGACATCGCCGCCGTCTCCACGGAGGCCGGCAAGGAGTACTGTATCCTGGTGAGCCTGGGACTGGGGGGACCGGCTGGCCCAGGGTGGGCTGGGGGTCCAGAGCTGACACTCGGCCTTCTCTTGGTGTTTAGGAGTTTGCTCAGGACAGCAAGGAGTTCCTGCCCCCCTGGGTCCTCTATTTTAGTTGCACTACAGAGCTGGAGAGGTTCCTGTCGGCGCTGAACGCGGCGTGGAGGAACATCTACCAGGTGAGGGGCTGCCTCACACCCCTCGTGTGGTGAGGGAGGACAGAGGGGGAATTTGTCCCTGCAGGGCAAGCCCAGCTTTCCCACAAAGGGCAAGAGAGCCGTGGAGCTCATCCATGCCCACATAACCACGGTCTGTGGGATTTGGAGCCTGGCAAGACAAGCCATGAGCATCCAGCACTGGCGAGGGGAGCGGGAGGAACCTGGGGCAGCCCCACCGTCCACCGACTGTCCCGTGTGGGTTTGAGGTGGTTTTACAGCAAGAGGGAGAAGTGGCTGTGGTCTGTCCCCCTCCTGACCCCCACCACGTGTGTCCCAGGTGGAGCTCCTGCACAAGGCCATCCTGGACGCCGCTGTCAAGAAGAAGTGTGAGGATGCCCAGAGCCTCATCGACAGCGCGTGGCAGCGCAGTGACAGCCTGTGCCGCGGGCGGGCCGAGCGGGACCCCTGGTGCTGACCCTGCTGGGGGGGACACCCCCTTTCTGGGGGACACAGGGCCTGTATCTGGCCAGCTGGCACCCCAAACCCTCCTGCCAGGGCCGTGCCTGGAGCGTGGACCCACCGACCCAGCGAGCCAGGGACGTGCTGCGTGTGCCGGGAACACTTGGCCTTGCACGGAGTGACACCCCTCTGACAGTGAGGGAGAGGGTGGGAGCGGGGTGGGCTGGGTGAGCATCCCCTTGTCGTGGTGGGGAGCAGGACTGAGGACTTGTTCATTTTAGAACAGGGTCGGGGCGTGGAGGGGACGAGCCAGGAACACTAAATCGCTCCCGTGCATGTTTTGTTGCTCATACAATCACCCAGTATGGCACCACTGCATTGCTGCTGCCTCCTCCTCCTGGAGAGCCCCCCAGGGCCTCTGGACATCACAGAACCACTCTCAGCCTGCCCGGGACATCTGAGGCTCAGGAAGGAGGAACGGGGCCAACCCTTGGGCCATAAAACATCCCCGTGTGGTTTCAGGAGCGCTCAGAAGCTGGTTTGAGGTTTGGACGCCGGCCCCGTGTGCTGGGGCGGGGACAAGACATGGAGTGCCACCTTCTGAAGGTGTCCTGAGGGCTGTTGTTGTCATGTGGCTGCCACTGAGCACATCCACCCCCCTCGGGTCCTGCATCGAGGCCGGCGCTCCCCAGCGAGCACTTTGGGGCACGACCCCAGCTTTTAAATAATATTAATAATAATAATAGTTCAGAGATCTTCTCATGTAATATACGTTCACGGGGCCTTTTTCTGGGAGGAAACGTACGTAACTGAATGTATATGTACATACATCTGCTTCCTTTCCCCCTTCCCCGAATAAATAGTCATTGGTAACTCAGCTTTGGCCCGACGGGAGGTTCCAGCACCTGGGGCTGCTGTTCTGCCTCCTGCTGTCACTTTGGAGCCTGTGGAATCTCTCTGGGGCAGCAAGAAGGGACATTTGGATGGAGAGAGGGAATGGTGTCCACCCCCAGGGTGCTGAGCTCTGGTGGTCTCAATCCTGCACTGGGGCACGTTCTCAGTTTCAGCTGGGAATTATCCATCAGGACATGGATTTTGAATGCTGTGTCCCTGTTTATCCCCAGATCCAGAATATATTCCCAGCCTAGACAAGGAATAAACAGCCATGGGACCGGCCCCCAGCACCACCCACCCTCCCTGTAAACCCTCCCTCTCCTTTTGGGATCAAAAGGGGTGTTGAGGGGATACCAGGGATGGGGCAGGAAGGGGGATATCAGGGATGGGGGGAGTTGGGGATTTTGGGGGGGTACTGGGCATGAGGCAGCCACTGGGGGGAGGACTTTGGGATCTGAAGGGGTTCACACCTCCCCACCCCTCGGTACCCACCGAAGCGCCTCTGCCATGGGACAAAA
>WBMV01008456.1:91385-109590 GCA_013396655.1 Campylorhamphus procurvoides
GGGGGCACAGGGGAGCACCCGGGGCTGTCTAGGGGCATATGGGGCATCCTGAGGCTCTGTGGGGGCACACTGGTGTCCTGGGGGTACATAGAAGCAGTATGGGGCATTTTGGGGGCACTCGGGGGGTGTTGGGTGCCCTGAGGGTACCTGGGGCAATGGGGGGGTCTATGGGACAACCTGGGCGGGGAGGGATGGGTCAGCCCAGAGGGGCACCCGGGGGGCCATAGGGCAGCCAGACGGCCCCATGGGGACATGTGAGGCTCGCTGAGGTCCCGTGGAGAGCTTTGGGGTGCGTGTGGCACCCCAAGGACTGCGGGGCTGCCCGGGGCGCATCGGGCACCCCAAGGACATGTGCCCCCCGGCCGGGGCTGTGGGGCAGGCAGGGGGAGGAGGCGGGGAGGAGGAGGAGGAGGGAGGAAGGGGCGGTGATGCCGGGCGGCTCTGCCTCCCCGCTGCCCCCGCCGCGCCCGCGGAGCGCACGGAGGGACCCGCACCGGCTCCCAGGTACGGGACGGGGACAGGGACAGGGCCACCCCCCGAGGGGCTGCAGGGCCACCTGGGGGCAGGCGACACTCCCCCCGCGCAGGGAACCTCTCCCCGCAAGGTACGACCCTCCCAGGTAGGGAACGGGGGACACCCCCAGGTAGGAACCACCCCAGGTGTGGGTTTGGGGACCCCCCCGGGGGGAGACAGGGGACACCCCAATATGGGACAGGGACACCCCCCCCCAGGTGATGGGATAAGGGCTGCGGCGCCATCCTGGGATGGGACAAGCGGAGCAAGAGCCACCCCCAAGGAGGGGATTGGGGACACTCGCAGGGAGGGGACAGGGGGCCACTGCCACACAGGGGACAGGGCACCCCCAGGGAGGGGACGGGGGCTGTGGGGTCGCATGGTGGAAGACAGGAGACAGTGGGGGGCTGCGAGGCCATCCCCCAGGTGAGGGACAAGGACACAGCGGGGCCACTGCGGAGGGAGACAAGGGGACACCAAGCAACGTGTTCCCCAGCCCATCCCTTAGATATCTTCAGAGCACCCTCCGAGGGCTCCCTGGGACAGGGGATGGAGTTAGGGGACAGCCGTAGAGGGCTGCGTCCCATCCCAATTTTGGGGGCTGGGGATGCCCCCAAAGCGGCTCCTCATCCATCCCACCTGAGCCCCCCCAGCCCCAAGAGATTTTAGGGGAGCTATGGGGGTCCTTCCTAATGTGACCTCAGCCACTCCAAACCAGGATGGAGCTATGTAGGGAGGGGTGGGAACCCCATAAACAAAGGGGCAGGACCCCATCAATGCACCCCTGGAGCCCCGTTTGAGGGGGGACCCGGGGGGTGCTGCCGTGGGGCCGCCGGGATCCCGTCAGCCCCGGCACAAAGAGGAATGCGACGAGCACATGGTTCCCATTAACCCTGCAGAAATCTTTTTTCTTTATTTTTTAGGTTAGTTTTTTTTTTCTTTTCTTATGATTATTATTTTTTCCCCCTAATTTTCCGCAGCTCGGCTGGGGACGAAGAAAAGCGGCGGGTCCGGAGGGTGAGGATTTGGGCAAAGGGCCGGCAGCGCCGGAGCCCGGCCGGGGTTTTGCCCGTGGGGAGGGAGGGGAGAAGGGAGAGAAGCGCTCGGGGTTCTTTTTCCTCTTTAATCCCTTCCCTGCTTGAGTCAGAGGCTGAAGTCACCAGCGGGAACATCCCGAAGCTTTTCCCCCACCTGGGGAGGAACTGGCTGCCCCCGGAAAGGATGTGCTGACCCCCCATGAGTGGGATTTTGGGGGAGCGGAGCCGCAGGAGAGCGGGCAACTCATCACACAGGTATTTTTCAAGCTGCTGATTCACCTCAGGGATGAATCCTGCTTCACCAGTGTGGCACCCCAGCTAAAGCCTCAGGGTTCCCCCGCTCCAAACCATTCCATTTGGGAAGGGGAAGCTTCGCCCCGGCTGTTTTTCCCATTGGGAAGTTGAATAAACAGCCCTTTTCCTTCCTGAGCAGGTTTATCGGGGTCGGGCGCATCCTGCCGGGGCTGTGCTGGGGGCTGTGCTGGTGACAGGGCTCTGGTGATTCACAGCACTGAGCCTTGGTTTCCCCACCTGGAAAAATAAAGGGGGGATGTGCTGAGCTGGAAGGGATTAGCTGGGAATTGGGGTTATGGAGGGAGCGAATGGAGATGTAGAAACATTCCAAAAAAGGGTTTGCAAAAGGGAAATTCTCTTGCAACCCCCTTTTTAAGAGGAAAGGTGGGGTTTTCCTTCCGCCCATGGGGAGTTTATTCCCAGGTGGGAGCAGTGAAGGGAAATAAAGGAGGTCAAAACTCTTATAAAAAGGGCGAGATTGGCCAGAGAGGCGTGAAAATGGGAGATTCCAGCAGCTGCCTCAGCAGGACCCTTTGCCCTGTGTCCTCCCAGGCACGAGACCATTTACTGCCGTGACGTGGGACGGGACGGGACGGGACGCTCGCTCCTTCTCCCTTTCCGGGAGGAGGGTTGATGCCGAAGGGCAGCGCGGCTGCAGGAGCTGCCGGTGTACCCCATGGATTTATCTTATTTTCCCTAAAATGAATCCCAGGTCTGGCCCTTCTGTGGCTTCAGAGATGCTGCCGGGGAAGGCAGAGAAGAGGATGGCCTCGTCCATCTTCATCACTCTGGTGCCACCACGGCGGGACGCAGCCACCAAGGAGAAAACCCATCGGGAGCCGCAGCCGGACGGTGCCGAGGTGCCCGGGACCCATTGCCCCCCGATGCCACTGTCACCCCCCACGCTGCCCAACGGAGGTGAGGGGTGTCCATGGGGGGCTGAATGTGGTGCCAGGAGGATGATGGTGGTGCTGAGGATGCTGTGGAGATGCTTGGCTAAAGGACACACAGGCAGGAGGGGATGTGGAGGGTTTTTTGGGGGTTATCCCCTAAATCCCTGCTCCCATCCCGGGATGGATCCGGGTGCTGGGGAAGGGCTGTATTTGCTCTCCACTGCCAGGCACTTACCGGTGCTGTTTGTCCCCTCCAGCCGGGACGAAGTTTGCTTTTGGGGCAGGTCAGCGAGCGCTGCAGCAAAGCTGTTAGGGTGTTACTGCAAAGGAGAGCATAATCGTGAGGGGACATTATCACTCCCCTAAACCCCCACATCTCTCTTTCACTGCAGAAACCCACCCAGCTGTCCCTGTGCCTTCATCCCCCCCTGTCCTCATCCTCTCTGAAGCCCCCCAGCCCATGTCTGCAGAGTCACTGGGTCTGGCGCTGCAGCAACTGGACCTTGCGGCACCCACCACCCTCCAGGTGAGGATAAGGGGGTGCAGACCCCCCATTGCCTCAGTTTCTCTACTTGCAGGGGTATAAATAATGTAGTTTCACCTTCCCCTGCTCTCCAGGCCCCTTCCTCCTTCCCTGCTGAAGTAAAGCTGCCCAAACTGTGCCAGGAGCAAGCGGACAAGCCGCAGTGGCAGGATGTGAATGGGTACCCGGAGCGGGACAGCTCCAGAGGTGAGGGGGGACCCAGCTGTGCACGGGCTCATCCCGAGTTAGGGACACTGAGTCACACTGCTCCAAACCCCTGTCCCTGCTTCCCACAGACATCTGTGCCTTCTGCCACAAGGCACTGGGGCCACGGGAGCCAACGGTGGAGGCGATGGGGAAGCAGTACCACCCCGGCTGCTTCACCTGCCGCACGTGCCAGCGGCTCCTGGCCGGCCAGCGCTACTTCCAGAGGGACGGGCAGCCCATGTGTGACACCTGCCACCAGGTACTGCCCTCCCTCAGGGACAGCCCGCACCCGTGGGGTGGCAGCTGCCATCTCACGGCCCGTGTTCCCTAAATCCCAGGCCACGCTGGAGAAATGCGCCAAGTGCCAGGGGCTGATCACAAAGCACATCATCCGTGCCCTTGGCAAGGGTTTCCACCCCGGCTGCTTCTCCTGCGCCGGCTGCGGCTGTGCCATCGGCGCTGAGAGCTTTGCTGTGGACGAGCAGGGTGACGTGTACTGTGTCCCTGACTTCTACAGGTTGGCAAGGGGGGAGCGTCCCCCAGCTTAGGGGTTGGGGCTGGGGAGTTGGGGTCTGCCTTGTCCCTGCCACCCCGCAGGGCTCACGTCGCTCCCGTTTGGTCCCATCAGGAAATACGCCACAGTTTGCAGCGCCTGCGAGCGCCCCATCGTCCCCTCCGAGGACAAGGACACCTACAAGATCGAGTGCCTGGGCCGCAGCTTCCATGAGAGCTGCTACCGCTGTGAGGTACGGAGCTGGCAGGGCTGAGGGTCTCCATGGCTGAGGGGCTGGCACAGACTTTACAGCACCCAGGGTTATTTTTTATCCCAGTTTACTTAACACAACGCAGGGCCCCTAAAATGTGTTGTCCCTCTCCCCCCCAGAGCTGTGGGATGGCCCTTTCCCCGGAACTGACGGAGAACGGGTGCTATCCCCTGGACAACCACCTCCTCTGCAAGTCCTGCCACGTCCACTGGCGCAACGAGTCGTCCTGCTGAGACCCCGTGGCTCATCCATCTCTGTCTGCCAGTGCCAGACACCAAAAAGGGGGTGATTTGAGGGTGACCCTGCCTGCCTGCTGCACCCCCGAATTCCTGCAGAACTGCTGTTTTCATCTCCAAAATGTGCCCAGGACACAAAATGTGACCCTGTGGACTGGCCGGGGAGCAGTAAGGATATGTCCTGACACCATGAACATAAAATGCCCTGACAGAGCAACAGTGGCAGATGAGTGAAGGTTTTATTCCTTATTTTTCTTTTTTTAAACTCTTTCTTCAAGGCCAGCTTGGTTTTCCTGGGTTTTTTTTCTTCCTTCTCAAACTTCCTTGGGGTTTCACTGAAATGTTTCTCTCTGTGGAGAGCAGGCACTGATTTAGTTACTTGCATTTAAATAAACCCCCAAATCTAAAAATTCGCATTCCTTTCATCCGCCCTGCATTCCAAACCTATCAAATCCAGGTTTAAAAATAAGGGAAAAAAGCCACTTTTTGGATCTTATAGGCATGGCAAGTCAGGTCACTCAGGTCCATAACAATTGATTTTGGGATGCAGCAATTTGGCAGATGCTGCTGCCACGTGAGGGAGAGCCAATGGTTGTTTTTTGGGGGTGGATTTGGGATGTGGGGATGTCGTGGGGTTGATAAAAAGGTTTTTGGTGGTGGTTTGGGGGTTTTTTGCTGCACGTCTGTCCCGGAGCCGGCAGAGGGCAGCCGGAGCACAAATTCCTCCAGCAGGCAGCAGAACTCCAGTTAAACGCATCTGACAGCGCCGTTTCTGCACATTACCCAAGACACCGTTCTGCCATCGGAAACTTTTTGATCTTCTCTCAGCCCGAGCCCCAAACCAGCAGAAATTAGACCAGTTCTCTGCATGCCCAACATCTGCACAACTGATGTTGCCAGTGCTCAGTGGTTTTGCTTGCAAGGGCGTTGCAAACCGGGCGGAGAAACTTAACTTTCTTTTTAAATGAAAGTGCCTAAAAAGCCACAAATCGAGAGCAGAAAATAGCAAGAGCATGCGAGATGATGTTTAATGCTTTCCTGATGGAAAAAGGGAGCTGTGAACAAAGAAAACCACCCCCAGAGCAGCAGCTCTGGGCTCCTGGGTCACATCCGTCGTCTCTCTGGGGCGTGCTGTATTTATGAATGAAGGGGTTAATGATGGTTAATTAATCACATCAACAACTATTTCCTGACGACTCTTCCCGGTTTACAAAGCCGATTACTCAGTGTTCGTTAATGAGCGTCTCTGGCCCATCAATCAGCTTGTAATTTGCTATAAACAAATTTATAAATAAGATGTTAAAGTTGCAGTTTGTCCCGGTCACGTAAGTCGGTGGCTTTGGGTCTGGTTGGGTGGGAACCTCGCGTCCCATGCCGGGGAATTCCCTTGCTCCAAGTCAGCTCTCCCTTTCCAAAGCTTCTTGCTCTGTGAGGAAAACCAGCCATCAAAATGCTGCTAAAAAATTAAAAAGATGTGGTGGTGGCCATAGAGAGTGGAAACGGAAAGCCCAGAAGTGGCTCATTTTTGTGCAATAAGGGTATTTTTCCAAGTGAGGTTTTTGGGGACAGTGGAAGCACCAATGCTGAGAGGTGTTTTGGATGTGTCATTCCAAGCCGTGCCACCCCTCCACAGGGGGGTTGAATATTTCCCCCACAAAGCAACCCCGGATGGGCTGTTGGCAGTGGGACTGTGGTGAGTTTTGGCTGGAGGTAGGCAGGGAACTGCTTTTATTAACATGAAGCCTTGGAGAAGGTCCTGGAAAGCAAGGAGAAAGGAAAGGCACAGCTGGAGAGTTTGGCAGTGTGGTGAAGGGATGCAGAAATGGTTGGATTTGGCATGATTTTCCAGGAGCAGAGGATGACAATGGACAGTGATGGATGGACACAGAGGTAAGAGGATAAAAGGCTGATTTTAAGCCTTTTCCTTCCCGGATCCGGAGAGAAGTGTTATGAGCCAAGGTACAGGGAGTGTCACTATGGAAAGCACAGCCCTGTGTTTTCCCTCGGGAGGATCTCAAGGAATTTTGAGCTGCGTGCAGGAGATCCTGCAGGGGTGAGGCTGCAGAGCTGGATCCTGTCCTGCTGCTGAGCAAAACCACCTCACCTGTGATGGCTCAGCCTGTCCTCGGGCTCCTCACCCTGTCACAGGCAGTTCTGTGAGTGTCCAGGTTTGCTGGCAAAAATAAACCAAACACATCCTGCACGGAGCACCAAGATTCTGGGGGGCTGGGAGCTTCCAAAGCCTTGTGAAGCCCCCCTGGACCACCCAGGTGTAAAAACCACTTGAGGTCTCTCGTCCCAGTGGCAGTGGGCGAGGGCAGAGAGGATCCCAGCCCTTTGAACGCTACTGGCCGAGGCTCTGCCCTTCCCTAGGCTGCTGGAATGAGCCCAGCAGTCCTTGCAATCCCTCTTGGCAGGCTGAGGAGAGCGGGAAGGACCTGGCTGCCCTCCAAGGAGCAGCAAATGCAAATATTTCTTCACTCCAGGCTGGGTGCGGCTGCGGATAAAATTTCCTCGGGCTTTCCCAGCGAAGGCAGCCGATATCCTACTCTGCTGCGAGGCCAAGTCGCTCCCGGGGATACAACGGTGCATCCCATTAAAGAAACCCCAAAGATTATCCTCCTTGCAACTCTGACTTTTAAAAAGAGATTTAAAATTAAAGAAGGAGCTACCAGGCACAGCTGTAGTGGTGTTAAGTGAGTGGTTCCAGTGTTGCTTCATAGGAAAAAAGGCCTTTTTGCAGGTTTTGTTGGCAAATTGGAGAGTTCTGGCATGGCACAAGGAAACTGAGATACTGGGAAAAGGCTGGAAAGTGCCTTTCCCTGGTATTCCCCCAGTAAGCTGGGAGAAATAGGGAAAAGCAGAGGTAGAGATGAGCCAGAAAGGGAGGGATCAATCCTATTCCCTGTGTGCCTTTGCTGTGCCATCACCACTTCCAAGGTGCTGGGAAGGAGCTGGAGTAGAGGAAAACACTGTAGGAAGGGGAACTGAGGCTGAAACAGTGGCCAGAGCTTTGCTGGCTGGAAAACGTACTGGGAGCAGGGTTGGGTGCTGGTTTTTCTCAAATAGGATGGAAAGAGCTGCAGGAAAACTGGGTTTTTCCCTTGGCCATCCCAGGTTAATGGCAGCCATATCCCAGCTGGTTCACTGCAGTGTTGCTCTTCCCTGCAGAGTGTTCAGATCTATTTTCTGCATTTCCCTGTCATCAGCACAGCCTAAAAATCTAACATTTCTTAAATGAAAAGTGGTCTGATCCCGCTGGTTAAGACAGACAAGGGAAAACCAGCAGGGATTACACTGAGAGCAGCTGAGCCCTGGATTTCTCCAGCTTCATTATGCAGCACAGGTGGGAGATATATATATATATAAAAATAAAGCACAATATTCTAATATTCTCCTTTTTTCCCATCTTCCTCTGAACCAAAACTGAGCCACCCCCTGATGCAGTTTTAAAGCACAATGGTTTTGATAACACCAGGGGGAATGGATGCAGGCTGGTGCATAAGCACGTTACCAGGCTGCAAGTGCTACACTGGCTTATTTATATAAAAATTAATAAATAAAATAAGGGATAAAAAGCCCAACCCACCCTATTTCTGAAAATAGACACACAGCACATGCCTGCCAGTGAGGTTTTGCCATCTTGTATCCCAGATTTCCTTCATCCTATCAGCAATTTACAGCATCCTGCAGCCTTCTTTCCCAAAAATTAACCATTTTCACCTAGAATTGGCTTTGAGCACTTTAAATTACATCTTTGTTTTGCTGGAGTGTCCAGTAGAGCCTGTAAGTGAGGTGTTTTACTAAAAAAAACCCCCCAAAACAGGGCTATTTCTTGCACAGGTTATGCTGTTTGTCAAGGCTCATTGACCTCAGGGATTTATTGCTGGGAAAAAAAGGTGGAGGAGAAAGATGGGGAATAAATATATATAAATAATGGCAGTTTCAACCCCTGCGAAAGAGAAAGGTGGTGGAACAGCAAATAATTCGGCATAAAAATATTTATATAATAAAATATATATATATAAAGACATAAATCATCAATATATAAATCCATAATATAATAATATATCCCTTAATTCTCCATGCGGCTGAACTTTCCCTCACAGCCTAACCTGGGGAATACACTTTAATCTCATTTACTGGATTGCTCCGTGCGCCGATGGATCTTGCTTGAAGCGACCGGGCTCCTCACGGGGTTTTACGAGCGACACGTTTAGCGAAGAAAAACAGAACTCCGTGAAGAAAAAAGAAATAAAAAAGAGAAATAAGGGCTAAAAGGAGTGTTTTCCCGACGCGGCGGCCGCGCTGCCCTCAGGGCGCCTCAGGCGCGGCCCCACCCCGGCCCGCTCCACAAAATGGCCGCCCGGCGGGGCCGCGGCGTGAAGCGACAAAATGGCGGCGGGCGCGGCTGAGGGGGCTGCGCTCCTGGGCGAGTCCCCTGCGGGCTGGCAGCGAAAGCGCTGCGGGTTGAAACCCGACCTTCCTCCTTTCCCCCCTCCCTTCCCTCCCTCCGCCCCTCTCCTCCTCGCCGCCTTTGCAGGATGCGAAAATGCCCAGAAATGTGTGTTTTCGGTCGGCCGTGGCGGGGCCCTCCGTGTGCCCCTCATGCCCTCAGCGTCCCTCCCCTGCCCCGACTACCCCCCCTCCGTGCCCTGCTGTTACCCCTCAAGTATTACTATTTTTTTGCCTCACTTTTGGCCCAGAACCGCGCTTTCCCACACGCAACCCCTTTCCCCCGTCGTCGCCACCGAGGTGGGTAGTTTTTAATGCCTAATTCTGTTGCTTTGCACCGCTTTTCTCCTTCGCAGGGGTTCGGAGCCGCTCTCCTCACGGCGTGGAAAATACCCAAACGTGCTCAGGGGGGAAAAAAACCCCCAAAAATAAAAAGAAACTCCCCAAACACCCGAGGAGTGATTTATCATCGGAGCCGGAGTGGTGTGGGAAGAAGCCATCGCCGCCTGCCATTCGCTTAATTAAAATCATACCTTGGTGTGATCAGACGTGGTAATACCATAAAAAACCCCAAATCCCGTAACATCCACACGCTCGTTGTTGGAGGCTGCAGCCAAGGTACCACATACTCGCTTTTTTCCTTTTTTTTAAGTTTTTTTTTAATGTTGCCTTACCTTTTTTGTCTGCATCACAGGCTATAATGCTGCCCCTTGTTAAAAGCTACATGCCTAAAATACTGCTTTTTTACCCCATTAAATTAACAGGTTTAGGCCCATATAGATGCTCTTTTATTTCTACAAATATAGTAATATGTCTATATATTTACTACATACATACATAAATATATGACTACATATTTATATGTATAGCTCTTTTTTTCAGGGACTGCTTAGAATATAAAATAAACCCACACATCTAAAAACTATGATTTAATTATATATAACATAGTTGGCCCGTATATATCTTTGATTTTACATATATATTACCTTTGGTTTCCTCCATTGGTTTTCTACTACAATGTATCCTAAAAGCAGGAGAAAAAAATGCCATCAAAACCCAAAAATTAAAGAAAAAAAACAAAAAAAATCTCTTTTATTTTTACAGTCCATGGCAGAAGTTTGTGCCTGAATGTTTTGTTTGTTCCACAGAGATGTAGATTTTCCGTGGGAGATTTGGGGAGGATTAGTTTTTTTTAATGAAAAGAAAAAGAGGGAAAAAATACGCACAGAAAAAAAAAAACAAAACAAAATAAAAAAAAAACAAACGAAACACAAAACAACCCAATCAAAAAGAAACAAAAAGGGAAAAGAAAAAAAAAAGGCACAACAAAACCACAAAACCAAACCCCAATGAGTGGAGCTGCAAACGCAGCCGAATAGTCCGGACCAGACAATTCATTGCACAGAAAAACGAGAATAAAACGGGGCTGCAATGGCCGGCTTTGCTGTAGATCCGGGAGGAGGGATCAGCTCCTTTATCCCACCATCTCGCGCTCCAAACACCCCCATTTTCCACTTTTTTTTTTTTTGTTTAATGTGCTTTGTTTTGTTCCGAGCCGAGCCGCCCCACCCCCGCGCCGCAGCCGCTTGGGGGATTCACTTCGACAGAGATCTCTATTTATTCTGGTTTTTCCTCCCCCTGGCCTTGTGCAATCCTCTCCCTTTTATTGCATGGGGGTTTTTTTTCCCCCCCCTCTGCGGGTGTAAAGGTTTCTGTGCTCTCCCCAGCTTTATTCCAGAAGGTTCCACGGGGGGGGAGCCCCCACTGCGGTGCCTTTGCCGCAGAGCCGAGAGGAGGAGGAGGAGGAGGATGCACCACCTCTCCGTGCCTGGGAGCCTCATTCCAAGCCTCTCCCCCTCGCTTCGTTCCCCCCCAGCTCTGAAAACTAGAGTGCTGCGAGGTGTTTGCAACTTGATTTTTTAATTTTATTTTATTTTTTTGTTGTTTTTTTTTTCCTAAACAAACGGGAAATAGTGCTGTTGCTGGTGGAGATGGATGAAGGCAGGGCTGGCAGCGTGGCCAGGGCATCGATGGCACAAGTGACCTTTCCCAGGCGGTGGGAGGAAGGATTCCCCTCCCACCCCATCGTGCTCCTGCTTGGAATTAATTTTACATAGCAGGAGTATTATTTTTTATTTTCCTTCCCCCTCCCCTTGCTCCCTCACTGATTTTTTTTTTCCTGAAGCTTCCTCACAAGCTTTTTATTTTTTTTCCTGTGTGTGCTTTGAATTGCGTTTTAAAATTGCCCAGCTGGAGACAAGGGTTGATTAGAGCTGGAACAATAGCTCCCTTTTATTAATAACGGGAAGGATTTACAATCCTACAGCACCTTCCTTGGAAAGCTTTCCAAACCATTTGCAAACACTCCCAAATTTCAGATTGCGCAGCCCTTGGCTGTGAGGTGGGTAAGTATTTTAATGATGCCCCCTCCCAAAATCACCTCGGTGGCAAAGCTACATTTCTGAGAGCTTAAAAAGATTATGAACTTGGGTTTTTTGGGTGGGGGGAGTGTGGGGTTTGCTGAAAGCTGTAACTTAAATCTGTGGATGCAGGTTATTTGCTGTGTCCTGGGAACTGGGCTGTTCTCCCTCTGACCACACAGCTTTCCAGAGCCGAGCTGTGGATTTGCTGCATGTCAGTAAACATCTGCTTATGGATTTTTTTTAAATTCCTTTTTTTTAAATCCATCCCCTTTTTGCAGTCCCCAAGTGACCTCCTGCAGTGCTGCCTCTGCTGCAGTTGGAGCACAGCTTTGTATTGAAGCACTGATGTGTCTCCCTGGGAGCCAGAGTGACCTTGCTGGGGGCACTGGGCCCACCAGGCAGTGCAGATGCTCTGCTTCATCCCAGATCCCTGCACCCTTTTTTATCCAGTACATCCCTTCCCTCACCCAGGGGGACGTTGCAGTGTTATGGGTAAAGCTGTTTCATGCCCTATTTTCTCTCTCTTTTTTTATTTTCCCAGGGAAATAGCGGGTTGTTTGTGTAACCCCTCTCCACAGCAGATCCCTACTAACCATGCAGGGGTGTGTGGGTCTCCTGGGAAGTGGGATCCAGCCTTTCCATGACTCCATCCTTGTCCATGTGTGTCATACACAGGCCCCAAACCCCACAATATCCCTGTGGTTGGTTCCTGCCTGGAGACCATGAGTGGGTCCCAGGGCTTCCCCTTCCCACCACTTGCTGGTTCACAAAGGCTGATGCTTCTGGAAAAAGCTCTGCCTTGTGGCCTTTAAAAAAAAAAAGCAGTGGCACTGCTGGGGATTAGTCATCCTTATTTTTGAAGGAAGCTGTTTGCCAGCGCTGTCCCTATCACGCATGTGCGTGTGAGATGGGAACTCCAGCAGGCTGGTAACGTGCTCTGCTCGCTGCTCCTTGGAGCTGAGCCACCCAGGCTCCATTGAGCTGCTCCTGGCAGGTGGAGAAAACGACAGTCCAGCTTTCCAGACCCTTTCCCTCGGTTTTTTTTCAGGGCTGGAAGCTCTGCTTTGGCAGGTGTGGAGACGTGGAGGCTGTAACTGCAGTGAGCAAGGATGGATGAGCTGTTTTCTGGGGTCACATCCAACTCTGGAGGAGAAACTCCGGTGATTTATCGTTTTTTCTTGCCTGTGGTAGATTTTACTCTGAGCTCGCCTGCATCTTGTGAGAAGACTGAGCTTGACCCTTTTGGCTGCTAAAAATGGTTCTGTCTTTAAACCTCTGTGCTTTTCCCTTCCCTGTGGTCACGTAGAAGAGCAAACCACGCAATTAACCAGCACAGCAAAGGGCAGCTCCCTCCCCCTTTCCCCTTTCAAAAAATCCAGAGTTGTGTGTCTTGAACTGCTGCATAGGCAGAAAACATACAAAGCCCTTGTCAGCATTGTGCTGATGTGTGGCACATTAAAAAAAATACACACAAAAGGGGTGGGGAGAGCGGGTGCCTCCAGGGAGCAAAACTGTGGGGCCCCTTTCCCTCCAAGCCAACAGACCTACGTGCCATAGTCTATTCCTCCTAATTTTGCTCAGGCAAAGGCAGTGGAGGTTGGAGGGAGCATTGGGCGTCCTAAATTGTGTTGGTGAAGATCAGGATCCCCTTGAACTATATTTTTTTCAGTCTGTGAACTCGCTCCCAAGAGATGCTGCTGGTTTATTACTCCATTCCTCACTTGCTGGAAAGAAGGAAAAGGCTTCCTTACTGGGTGCAATTCCTTTTGTTGTGCTGCAAAGGTAATAAAAAGCACCTGGGGCTGGTCACTCCCAGGTCACACATGACTTGAAGGCCCAGCCTCCCGTGGTCATTAGTGTCCAGGGAGTGCTGGGGATCGTTAGTCCTTAATGAGGATATCAGGATTGCAGGGATGCCTCTGGCTGACCAGGCCCTGCCACGCTGGAGCAGCCCCTTGTGAGAAATGGTTTCACTGCTTGGTTGCTGCAGCGATTTGTAGCACAGCCATGGCTTTATGCTTTTTTAGCCAAAATTAAGCAGAGAGGGGGAGGATAAGGTGGCCAGGCCAGATTTCATCCCCTGCTCCCTGTGGTGGGGCTGGTGTGTGAACACTGTCAGTAGCTCCTGTGCCTAAAGCCTCGTTTGTACTTGGAATAAGCCAGTGTGGACCAGGATATTAATGTTATTCCTTCATTTAGGGCTGCACTGATTTGGAGATATGCCTTGTGTTCATCACAGGCAGGTTCAGAAGAGCAAGAAGTTGGCTGTTGGGAGGATTCCACATTTTTCAGCCTGGCACACCCTGTGGGACTTGGAATTACTTTCCTTTGGCAGTTTAGAATACATAAATGAGAATTACCTTACGAGTACTGAACTTTTACCACCCTGAAGAGTGACTCGAACAACATCCATGGCACTTCCAAACTAAACAAAACCTGACTTTCTGGTGCCAAAAAGGATCCAAACCTCCACTCCTCCTCCGTGTGGGGGGAAACCATGGTCTTGGAAGCTTTCCTGTTGTCCCAAAGAGTTAAAAAGCTGCACTGTGACATCTGCAGAGGTGAAATGAAATCCAAAGGCGGCTGAGAAACTTCTCCTGTGCTGTGTTGCTGGAGAGGCTTCAAGAGAGCAGCAGGTCTTGATGCAAAAATATTTCCCTTTGTGCTTTCCCTGGAGGGAAGGAGCGATAACTGCAAGGACACGGGTTCACTCTGCCTGGTCTGAACACCCTTGTGTTGCTGTGGTATCAAAATGGTGTTTGATGAAACAAAAGCTCTGGTGGTGGTGGTGGCTCAGTGTTTATTTTGTGCTGGGTGTGCTGATCAATCCAATGGGGAGTGTGGGAAGAGCAGCCCGAGGCTCTCAGGTTTGGGCTGTGGGGTTTGTGTTCAAGCCTTGTCCTGCTACATTTTCAGCCTAATTTCTGGGATTTTTTTTCCCTGGGCATTGCAGACAGGAAAGAATTACATCTTGATGCAGTGTTAATACAATTAGCTGTTAAAAATGGCAAAGTTACAGGATTTGGTGATCTAACCAGTCTTAGGGGACTTATATCCTTTGCAGTTGTCCTGTTTGGGTATCAAATCACACAGAGCTGGCTTCTTTTAGCCCTGTTTTCTTTGTTTCCCCCTAAAATGTAATATTTTGCAGCCTGGAAGACTGAAGTCCTGCCTAGCTGATGAAAGCCCTGGATTTGGGAAGAACCCTTGGAAAGTGAGTGGGTCCAGCTCTCCAGCATGTGGTTGTACAGGGCAGGAGGAAGCAGGGCAGAAGCTGTAACGTGCTATTTTTAATTTTTCCCAACAACAGGCAGAAAAATGGGTATTAATATATCTACTAAACTGAGAGTAAACTCTTTGCAGTGCTGTGATGGCACATGGGGTTTGGTTGCATGGTTCAGCTGTCTCACTGTGCTCTGCTGTGGCAGAAACCTCTGCTTTTCTGGAGCAAAGATTTTGAAAACAGAAATGTGTTCTTATAAAAGATACAGATGGGTTCAGTGTCAACAGAACTGTGTTTACTGGGCTGCTGAAGGTGACTGGTGGTGTTTGGTGGCATCTGCCATCTCTAGCACTGTGTGGATAAGAACACCACGGGGAAGAGAAGTGTTAAAAAATAAATTACTAAATGCTGGGTTTCAAAACCATGAAGGGAGTTTTTGCACAGAGTCATCTCATCGTGAAGATTTGAAGCACTGGCCCTCAAAAAGAACCAAAATCAAGAGCTTTATTAATCTAAATCTGTGCTTTGTGTTGCTTAAAGTTCCACAACTCAGCTTCGTGTTCCAAGCGAGAGCCTCTGTCTTGGCAACAAATGAGCCCAAATATCAAACACACCAGTTCCTTCTTGGAGAAAATGAGCATGGAACAGAATGGGTAAGCAATAAAATTAGGCCAATAATTCAGGCTGGCTTAAAAAGGAGATAAAAGCCTAGCTGGGAATTTGATATTCAACTGCCATAATGTTCTTTTAATAAATACAGTCAATGAGCAGGGAAGGCACGTAAATACATTTTATCCTGACAAGATGGTGGCTGGAGCTGGCTGACTCCAACAAAGAAACATTCCCAGTGCTGCTCACTTCAGCTCATTGGTGTTTTCTCCTCAAAGTGAGGCTGCTGTGTGGACCCCAAGGATGTTTTCTGCTTCTTCTGCCCCCTTTTTTTTCTCCTCCGACCAGGAGAGCTGCTAACTTTATTAGCTCCTTATATGGCAGCCCCATTTTCTCACGCCTTTAATGGCTCTCTTGATCTGTCCTGTTCTTGCCTTGCTTTTCCTCCTGTGAACGTGGTGTTCAAGCTGAGATGGGTTTATAACCTGCTCCCTCACTAATATATGGCCTGGTGCTTTAATCCTCTCCAAGTGCTGATAAGAAACACCCAAACGTTTTAACCACAGGGCTGGCTGAGATGTCCAGAGATCACCGGGCTCTCGGCTACACCCACCCAGGAGTAATTTAAATTGTCCTGAAGGCCACCAGGTGATGGAGAGCAGCTCAAATCCTCTCATCCTTGGCTGTTTGGGCCCTGGGAAGGGCAACACACAGGGGTGTCTGACCCCTGGATGCTCCTCGTGGCAGGACAGTGGCACAAATGGGTGTCACAGGGACAGTGGTGGTTGCTGCTGCTGCAGAAGACCAGTCCTTCATCAGAGCCCCTTTGCTGAGACAGAGGTTTTGCTGACTCTGGGTCTGTGTTCTTTAAAACTTTCCACCAGGCTGGAGGGATCCGGTTACAGCGACATCGCTCGTGTGTTGCAACTGGGAACAGTTTCCCCACACAACCCTGGAGAAGTATTGGGATGGTCCAGAGCTTTGTTCTCTGTCACCAGATGGGCACTGTGCTCCTCTTCCAGCTGGTTGTCGTGTGAACAGAGCCCTCCTGGCACTGCTCTGTCAAAAGAGTCCATGGCTTTGTGACAACTCCAGCCCCTGATGTGCTGTGTGATCACCAGGTGACAGCAGCGACCCTGTCCCTGGAAGGACCTGGGATGTGGTTCCCTCGTGTCCCTCGGAGATGCTGCCCCAGCAGGGAGGAAGAACAGCTGGAAACATCTCAGCAAGAACACTCCATTGGAGAGGGAGAATTCCTCATGGAAAAGCCATTTGGGGCATGGTTTGGGTTTTTCCTTACGGGAATGGGGAGCCTGTTAAAGGCAGAGACACGAAGGGACTGCTCCTCGTGCTTCCCACCAGTTAAAATGGAATGCTAAGCCCAATTCCACACTGGAAGTGCCAGTGAAGCACATTGGCTGTGCATTTTCTCGTGCGCCTCTGGCTCCATCACATGTTAAATAATAGATGGTTTGAGTGCGAGGTGGTGGTGGGATTTTTACTTCATCCCGGCATGGCTCGGGAAACTGAGGCACCAGGGGCTGGGCTGGGAGCCGGGAGAAGGCTCGGGGCTGCCGGGCTGGAGCCGACCTGCGTCAGAGCTGTGATTAAATCAAGGGATTTGCATGTTTGTTAAGCCACGGCAGCCCGGTGACTTTGACCACTTGGCGAGGGGGACGCGTTGCCGGGAGGCTGCGGCGTCCGGGTGGCAAAAGGCAGCCCTGGCAAATAAAACGTAGGTTTGAGCAATACTAAACTCTGTCAGGAGACCTTGGCCGTGGAAAACACCGAAACAGGGGCTGCTCTGTGAGGAAAGCAGTGAACTGGCTCCAAAAACCTGTGGCTGTGGGTGCGTGTTTGGTCCTGACCTCCAACTGCTCAGAGTCTCACAGCGGGAATTGGTTGGGCATTTGCCTTTTGGGGTGTGGAAAGGCGTGTTTTTTATCCGTGCAGGGGCACGTGTTGGTGGAAAACGGCACCTTGTGGGTTAAAAACCATTTAGTACTATGATGCAGAACTGCCTTTTGAGCAGGGATGGGGTGCGAACCAGGCAGGGTGATATCGGCAATGGGTGATTTCCTCACTGTGTCTTAATTAAGAAGCTCTGCAAACCCCCGTGGGGGAGCAGGGTGAGAGTCCTGCCCAGGGTGGGAGTGAGTTCCGTGCAGTTCTCAGGACTGCGTGGCCTCCGTGATTTAATGAGGAGCACTGACAGAATCACAGCGTGTGCTGAGCTGGAATTTGGTGGTGGGAAGTGACTCGGGGTGACACGGCCTCTCCAGTCTGGTGGAGGAAAGTGTTTGGGGCAGCTGTGGGGGGTTCAGTGACCCCCATCCAGCCCCACTTGGGGTTCCTGTCACTGACCTTTGGAGCCATCGCTGCCCTCCCCTCTATTAATATTCCACTTACTCTCCCCAGAGGCAGCAAGCTGGGTGTGTGCTCACCTGTGGATGAAGGATGAAGGGGTTTGTGCCTCAGGATTTGGGAATCCTGATGGCATTTGGAGGGGGCTGTTGGTGTGGGGGGTCAGCAGGGACCCTTGGCTGGGTGCAGCCCCTCCGAGGCTGCCGATGAGGTGCTGGCTGCCAGTGGGACCTGCCTTTGTGGGGCAGCCGCGTAATGTTCCTCACAACCCCCAATTACAATTCCCACAGCCCCCCGTTCTGTCTCAAAGCCCCCAGTTACATTTCCCAGAGCCCCCACCCCAGTTCTCAGAGCTTGCTCTTCATAATTCTTGCAGACTCCTTACACTTCTCGCAGCCCCCAGCTCTGATATCCCCTCGTGTCTCACCCCCATTACATTTCTCTTCCCCCATTATATTTCTCCTCCCATTTTATTTATTTCTCACATTCCCCCATTATGATTTTCAGCCATTATGTTTCCCCCCCATTATATTTTCCCCCATTATATTTATTTCTCGCATTCCCCCGTTGTATTTATTTCTCACATTCCCTCATTACATTTCTCAGCCCCCATTATATTTTCACCCCCCTTATATTTCTCCGCAATTATATTTATTTCTCACAT
>WBMV01008456.1:110412-123251 GCA_013396655.1 Campylorhamphus procurvoides
GAGGGCGCGGCGGAGGCGGCGGCGGGCGGCGAGCCGGGAGCCGGGGCTCGGGCGCAGCAGGGCTCGGCCCGCGCCGCGCAGCATGGTCCGGGAAACCAGGCACCTCTGGGTCGGCAACCTGCCGGAGAACGTGCGCGAGGAGAAGATCATCGAGCACTTCAAGCGGTGAGTGCGGCCGCGGCGGGGCCGGCTGAGGGGCTGGGGGGGTGTGAGGGAGCCGGAGGGTCCGGCCGGGCCGAGCCCACAGCGAGGGGCAGGGACAGGGAAGGGAAGGGACGGGGCAGAGCGCGGGGCCCAGCGGAGAGAGCAGCAAACAGCGCCGAGAACACCCCGCGCCATGGCGGGGCCGCAGCGGGGAAATACAAAAATGCTGGAAATGGACCCAAAACGGCGGAGCGGCAGCGAGGGCAGCCCGGCATGGAGCGGATCGCAGCGCCTGGACACGGCTTGGTCGCCATTCCTGCCTTTGGCTTTTTTTTTTTCCTCCCGATTATTCAACGCTTGGAGTTTTCTGTGTTTATTTTCGCTCGTTTCGCTCCCATCTGGAGCCCTGGATGATGCTGCGTGTCCCCCCCGAGCTGTGGGAACCGAAGCGCCTGCAGCTGCGAGAACGTGACTCGGAAAGAAAACAAATCACACAAACCCACGGAGAAAACACGGGATCCTCCACGCGGGGAGCGCCCTGGACACCTCACATCGTGCTGGGCTGTTTTTTTCTTTTATCTTTTTTTTTTAATGTTGTTGCATAGGTTAATCCCGCTCATAAGGAAGTAGTAGCTGTTTGCATGGTTGTGTTTTTTTCCTCCTCCCTCCGTCTTTCCCTGCGAAGAGAAGGAGGAGGAAGAGGCTTCTCCCCCGCCGCCTCAGCAACACCTTTTTCCTCGGGAAATGCTCTCAAGTTGATGCACCCCCCGCTGGAAGCTGGTTTGTGGTTTTTTTTTTAAGGGGGGAAAAAAGGAAATACCGAGCCCTGCTCAGCTCCTGGCCCCTCCAGATGGGTTGGTTTAATCCCACCACCGCCAGAAAAAAAAGGATTTTGAAGCTTCCTTTAATCTTCCTGCGCTGGAAAAATGACGGAGCGTCCTTAATAATGAGTCACCATGGGAAAAATAGATGCGGTGACACCGAGGGGGGAAAAGGAAGGTCCCAGCGCCTCTTCACTGCTCGCTGGTGCTGTGAAAAGACCGGGGGTCTCACATCCCTCTCCATCCTGCTGGTCTGAGCTGCTGCAGCCGCCAGACCCCATCTCTGCACCCTCAGCGCTCCGAAATTGCCCTGTTTTAATCGAACTTCACCTTTTTTCACCTTTATTATCCCCACCCGAGCCCCGATTCGCGGCTCGGTCCGTGCCGGATGGTGGATCCATATCCAGGGTGGTTTGTCGTGTCCCCCAGTCCAGGTTATGTGACCCAGCGCTCTGCAAAGGCAGGTTTTTTTGGGGAAAAAATCCCGCTCTGGGGTTGTTGGGTGAATTTTAGCCATAAGTAGCTGAAGGAATAGGCACTCCACGGTAGAAATTTGACATTCCTGGCTTTTATTTCGTCCAGTCCTCCTCCTTGTGTAAGATGTATTAAGGCAGGGAAAAAAGTTGCTATGGTACTGTTGCTTGGAGATGGATGGGAAAAATGGCAGGCGCTGAATTAATTACCTTTTTTTGGTTGTTTTTACTTGGGCGAGTCGCGATGGGAGGTTTGGGAAGGGGACTTGCAAAGCCAGGCATTTCTCCCAATTTCTCCCTGCTTTTCCCAACCTGGTTTTTACCCGGGATTTGTGTGTTTGGGTGAGGCTGATCCCAGGTTAAACACACTTAAAAACACCCTTCAGCCTATGGCTGCGGGTGCTAAAGCAGGGAGGGCAATGACACGCTGTGTCCAAACCCTGTCGGGGTGGAAACACCACGGAAAAGGGCTGAGGAGTGAGTGGAGAGTCGGGGTGGAGGTGCTGTAGGTGGACAATGGAGCGAGGCTTCCTTTGTATGGCCGTGCCCGCCGGGGGGAAGGGGCACGGGGATGGCTCGGTGAGGAGGGGATACCCACGGCGAGGGGATAACCCTGCCCTGGCCAGGGCTTCCCTCTCCTCCAGCGTGCAGAGAAAGTGTTTTTGGATGGAGCGGCGCCTGGCAGAGCCCAGTTCCCACCCATCCCCCAGCCTGGGAATGGGGCGGAGAGGCTGAGCCATGGGAGCGAGCCGGGCGGGGAGGATTTGGGGGAAACACCGCCTGAAATCGCGGCCGGGCTGGGAGCGGTGACACCCCCGGAGCCTCCACAGCCCGGCCGAGGGTTTGGTTTTCCACTGGGCTTGGGAAATACTGCCCTGCCCAGATAGGAGCCCTGGCTTGCTGCTCAGTCCCTGCCAGGGGCAAGTGGGAGAAACAACCATCTTGTGTCCAAATAAGCCAAAATTCAGGGAAAACTCCTAAAACTTCAAACCCAGCAGGCGTGTTCAGTGTGAGGGGTTTGCTCCTTCTCCTCCCCCCTCACTCACCCACTGGCTGTGGAAACCTCGCTTGGTTTTGCAGCCTCCCAAGGAATTCTTTTAAGGGGTGAATTAAGATGAAAGAGGTGTTTTGCAGAAATTATGTGGTGGGTTGGTTTTTTTCCCCAAAATGTTCCTGATTGGTTTATTTTATTGTGAATGGAAATAACAGTGAGCTTATGAATCCTCTTCTCAAATTGGAGAATATTGAAGCTGGTCTCAAGAAGCTCTGGCTTACATGAGCAGTGTTATTTTTTCCTTAAAAGCAGTGTTCTTTTTTACCTTAAACACCCTCTAAAAAAATCTATTTTCTTGGTGTTAAAGGGGATTGTAAAGGAGAGATTTTTCCATGCATTCTAACGGCTCGAGATTGTTTTGGCCTTTCAGTTTCTTACTCAAATACTCCCTTTTCAAAAACTATATTTTCTGTATTTTCTTTCAACTGAGCCATTAAGACGCCCTGAAATAGAAAAGCAGCCCGTGCCAGGAGCAGAGATGCACTGTGAAGGTGGAATAAGCAGCAGATCTGAGTGGGGATGTGGGAGCCCTGGTTTGGGTTCTCCTCATTAATGCTGGAAAAAACCCCGTCGTTCTCCATGGCTGGAACAGATGCTCGGCCAGCTTGGAGAACAAGGCACCTAAATATAGGAACAGTTGTCCCCAGCACAAGGACTGCCCTTCCATAGGGTTTTGTTCCTCCGTGTTTTCTTCCTGTTATCCCAAAGAATGTGGGTTTTCTCTTTATTGCTGTTTTAGAGGGCAAAGAGGAGTCAAAGCCTCTTCATTATGGGCCATGTGACTGTGCTGTGCCATCTCCTGTTCTGGGGGGAGAATCAGGGTGTTCACAGTGGTAACCAAGTCCAGGAGAAACCTTTTATTTCAGGAAACAAATTGCTCCTTTACAATTGACTGAAATAAATGGTGGATTGGAGCAATCTTGGAGAAGACAAATAACTTTTAAGGGTTGTTTTTTTTTTGAGGGGGAAATGGGCTCTGTGTGGCTTTGCTGGTATCTGTTTCTAAGGAGATGCTTTGGGTACTTCCTGGAGAAGTGGTTGGCACTTTAAACACAACTGCAGAAAACCTGCCCTGACAGTGAGGGCCTGTTTGATTTCAGTGGTTTCTACAGAGTATTTGGTCAGTTTGAGAAACTGTTCTGTCTTGATGGCCAGGAGTGTAAATTCAGTGGCCTGAAGTGGTGCAGAGGAGTTTTGGTAGCCCTGGTACGGGCTGTGGGAGGAGAGAACATTGGTCACTGCTGGTGAGGAGCACTCAGGAAAAGCCTTATTCCCACATCTGTTCCCCAGGAACAGGCTGGGGTTGGAAGGAACAGCCCTCCTGGTTCTCCAGTAAAACTCTTAAATTGGTTCCCAGGCTCTAATTGCTGATCATTGATCAGTAAAGCCTCGGGTATCACTTGGGCTGAGTTCTCCTAACTCAGCTCTGCCTGTAGAGAGCCCTCCCCAGGTTTGTTTTCACTGTAGGGAAATACAGAAGTGAGGCCACAGAGGGAACTATTCCTGTTTTCTCTCTTGATTTGTGTCACTTCAGGTGACAGTAGTTTCACAGATGAGGCACTGTCCTTTCCAGCTCAGAGCTTTGGAGGAGGGGACAGTGGGCTTTGCTGGAGCAGTGGCTGGAATACTGGGCAGCATCAGGACTTGTCTGTGCTGGTTTTACAAACACCACCTGTGAGGTAATGGTAGTTTGGTGGAACACAAAGACCAGGGGAGGATGTTTGGTTGGGGCAGGGGGATTAAATGAACTGCCCAGAGTCAGAAGGGGAGGGAAGGTGGGGAAGACAGTGGCTGAGTTCTGCGTCCTTGAGTCTTGTTTGGTTCCTTAGGAAAGTCAGCCTTGCTCTCTCTGGGTGTTGTTTCATCAGCTGGGCAGTTAATTGAGGTTCTGGTGGTGGTTTTCCAGTAGGTCTTTAATCATTGTATTCCTAATATTGATCCACAAAGCCCCAGAGCAGCCCAGGCATCACCTGGGTGTCACCTGGCAGGGTTTGTCTGCAGCCACCTCCTCCTTCCCCCCAGGCCAAGTGACATCAGGGTGGCTCCTGAGCAGGCAGAGGTTCAGGAATCCTCGGGCTGCTCTGGGTTCTGCTCTCTGCCTGCACTTGAGGGGCACGGCGATGCCACACTGACCAGAGAAATGCCTGGGGAATTATTTCAGAGAAACTTAATGAAAAGCCACCAAGAGCGTAGATTTGGACTAAGCTTCTATTTAATGGTTTTACATGCTGAGCTGGGGTAGAGAGATAAGTTGATGTCACTTGGTCACAAAATTCTGTCACTGCTGAGCCTGGCTGGCGTTGTTTCTCCTCTGAAGTTTCTTCAAAGGTCTGGGCTGTGTTTAGTTGTGATTATTTGTGATTTGATGGAACAGCTTCTGTTGTCACTGAGCTGCTCCAGAGTGATGTTGGCTTTTGGTATTTCTTGCCCTTCCTGTAAATTCCTTTGGTACAACGATAAAATAATCCTCGCAGAGCGCAACCAAACAGATTCTTAAGCTGAGAACTTACCAGTCCTTGTGAGGCTACTGGTACTAAATCCATTCATGAAGTCAGAGCAGGGCATGAGAAAAGCCTTGTTGACTGGGTTTTTATTCCTCCTTGCTTTTCATAGGGCAGAAAGTCATGCCAAGTTCTCTGGCAAGTGACCTTGTTGCCGTCTTGAGGCATGCCCAAAATTAGGTCCTTGTCTTGGCTGAGGGCAAAGAGGCGCTCGCTGGCTTTCCATAAAAAAGGAAGTAAATATCCAAATGAGTCGAGGGCAGGTTGGAGATCTTGGGTGAGGAGGTGAGTCAGGATGGACCTGGGGCTCCTCAGGAGCTTTGTTTTCATGAGTTGATGTGTCACAAGTGCAGCCTGTCTTGTCCTGGTGGTTTCATGATGATGTAGGTTTGTGAGGGGAGAGGAGGAGATGCCCTTCTGCACATGAAGAGGCACCTGAGAAATAACAAACATCCAAGCAGTCTGCTGAGGGTGTTTGGGAAGGGGGAGGACTGAGGGTCTCGCTGCTTTTAGGCTGCCCAGGGTTTCGGGGAAGCTGCTGAGTGTGAGTTGTGGAGCTGCCAGTGGGGTGGATCCGTTCTGGGTTTGGTGGATACCAAAAATAAGCACCAGTGAGATATTTCACTTGTGTTTCTCATTAAGTTCAGTGAACTTGCTGAGGTCTGAGAACGCCCTGCAACTGAAGACTGCAAGGACAAACATTGCTAAACAATGAACTGAGGAATATACTGGAAAAATGATTACTCTCCATAGTGAGATCCTGAGTTGCTGCATCTTCGGCATTCCAATTGAGGAATCTTGTGGGAGGAGCAGGACCCTGAAGATGGAATTTCACATCTACAACCAGCCTCGCTGCTTCCCTTTGCTGGAGCCTTTGTGCTGTTGTGCAGACTGCTCAGAGGAGAGTTAATGAAAATCAGACAAAAGCTGGTTTTTCGTTGCCCGGGATACAAGTCGGTGTTTCCCACCTGGTGATTGTCCACACGCTCGTCTGGAGGTTTCACCTTTCTGCCTGGGGAGTAATGGCAGCTCAGATCTCCTGAAACAATCCATTCCGAGGTGATGAAGACTCCTGGATGAGGAATAAACCCCAGCAATGACTTTGGTTTGTGCATTTCCATAGTTATTGTTTAACCTGGTGACGCTCTGTGATCGTCCCCTGCAATCTGTGAAATCCTGCAGTGTGAAGATAACATCCTTCAGGAAAAGAACAAACACTGGTCCAGGTTTTTCATAAATACACCAGGACATACTCCAGGGCTTGCTGCAGTCTGCTGTGGCAGCAGGATGGACTGAAGGCAGCACCTCTGGCTTGGGTTGAAACAACACCCTTCATGGGATGGATTTTTTGGGAGCGTGTCCTGTAGCCACTGCGTATGTTTGGCTCTGGATTAGTTTGGGTGTCTGTGCCTTGTCCAAGGTCCAGACGTTCGTGGTGACTTGGTGAGAAGGCAGCAGAATTGGGATGTGGAAGGAACATCAATTTTCCTCTCAGACAAACTGATGGTGGGAGGAGAGCAGGAGGCTGTCACAATGACCACGTTCTGCCCAAAGGCTGGGGCGTTTTTAGGAACAAAAGGGAGCTTTTTTGCTTGCTTTCTCTTCCCCTTTTTAATCAGACTCAGCACCTTAAAACTGAAAGCACTTTGTTTAAGCACACTTAGGTCTGAAGCATGAGCTTCTGCCTCTAATCCAAGTGCCCTGGACCTGCTCTCTTCTCTCCACTGAAAAGCCAGGGAAGACCAAACATCTCCTGAAGGAATGTGAATGGATGATCTGCAGGGTTTTGTGTTGGATACTGCTGGCTCTCCCTGCAAAAGGAGACAGTGCTGCCCTGTGTGGGGGCTCCTCTGGGATGTCCCTCTGTCCAAATGGAAGGGCTTCTGTGTCTTTAGTTGTCACCAGGTGTGGTAGGAAATGAGAGCTGAGTTCAAACCAAGCTCTTGTCATGAAGGTGGTCAGCTACCCACTCAAAGCTGGGTTTCAAATGATCTTCTAGCTCAGTAAAAACTGCCAGATTGCAAATGATTTTATTTTAGCAAGTGGTGAATCACTTCCAGTTTTCCTCCAGGTACAAAGAGGAGCTGGTCGTGTTCGTTGTCCGTGGGGCTCATTGAGAGTGCCTTGGTGTCCCTGTCCCAGCTGGGTGAATCCCTCCTGGCCTCCCTGACAGTGGGGGCTGCCAAAAGGACACAGAGGCTTCCTTAGAAGTTCCCTCTTTAGGCTCTCTGTGGCAGCTGGGGGGGACCTGTAATAGTTAATAGGGCAAAATAAGAGAAATAAATTGCCAAGTTGTATATTTAAAGAAGTCATTTTGGAGGGATAAAAGTCTTCCGGCCTCATTAGCATCCTCAGTGTGAGGGGAATAAAAGCTGAGGGTGGATGAGTATCTCCCTTGTGTACGTAACCAACATCTGATTTAATTTCTGGGGCTCTGGGAGAGGCTGCTCTTGGAAAGGCAGCTGGGTATGCACCCAGACAGCCAACGGGCTGCACAGTCACTGCCTTGTGATCAGTCTCAATAACCCTTTGGTGTTCTTCGGAACTCTGAAACAGCTCCTTGGGGAGAACGAGGAGTAGAGAAGCCTTGCTATGTTTAAAATATAGAAGTGGCTTCAATACCAGTGTTGTAGATGATAATCTGGTTGTGGGTACAGTGAGATTCACCATCTTTTGGCAGCAACTGAGCACAGGAAGCATCTCTTCCTCTGCATCCTTTCAGAGGTTACAGCCCCCGGGTTGGGCTGCAGGTCACGCTCCTGCCTGGTTTGTGTCAGGCTGAGTTTTCAGAACGAGCCCTTAAAGGTGAAGCTGAGCAGTGAAATGGCACAGGATGAGGGAGCAGCTTCCCTGGTGGTTGTGTTGGTGGAGCTGGGTGTGTGGCAGGGGGTTTGGTGTACCTGGATGTGTCCCTGAACCACAGGAACAGCCCTCTCGGTGGGGTGGTACCTGCACACCTCCAGAGACAGCTCTGCTCAAGCCTTTGGTGTGGTGAGGCCTCCTTTAGGCCAGCCCATCAGGCTGAGGTGTGAAACCTCACCTGGCACTGTGAGGAAACTCAGGTTTCCAGCTCAGCTTTGCAAGAGCTGGACTTTGTGTTGCAGCAAACGAAAAGCCACTGCAGTGTGGCTGGTTCAGGAGCTCAGCTGTGGAAAGGGCCAGCTTCTCTGCCTGTGGAGAAGGTGCCTGGAGCACAGGTAGAGACTGCAGGAGTTCCCGTGGGCTGACCCCTGGCTCCCAACTGTGGGGTTGGGTTAGTCACAGGGACAGGCACTTTCTCCAGGGTGATGGTGAGTCATGGAGCAACAAAAGAACATTCACACGTCTGTGTTTGGGGACTGGCTGGGGCAGGAGCAGCTGGGAATGGGCTGTGTGTCCTCCCTGGGTTCACCCCTTAGCAGGAGGGGAGCTCTGAGGTTTGGGGCTGTGATTCCTTGGATCAGGGGCTGGCTTCTGTCAGAAATGGATTTCAAGTTGTCCAATTTATAGGCTGAACTGAAGCTGGCCACTTGTTCAAACCAAGCTGTGGCTCAAGGGGGAAGAGCAATTCCATCACTCGGGGTGGTCCCAGACAAATAAACTTCATTTTCTTCCAAAATACCATTTTCTGTAAAATGAGCAAAACCTTGGTGAAGAGGTTGTAAAGTTTGTCCTTTACTGGAGGAGTCTGAACTAGGGAGCCCCAAGACTCTGGAAGCTTAAAGATGATCCTCATTCCAAGTGCTCTGCAGTATGGCAGGGACACCATAATGTTGTGACTCTGCATTTCCCTCCATCTGCTGCCGAATACACACAAAGCAGAGCTTGGAGAAGCAAAACCGAGATGGGGAATTACCCTTTCATGTGAAATGAAAAAAACCTTAATTAATCAAGAGGTTCCCCCCCGGTTGCGATGCATCAAATCCAACCAAAGCCTGAAATCAGTCACGCAGAAGAACAGGCTGGAGCAATTCCCCCACAGAAGGTGTTGAACTCAGCCTATCACCATTGGTGGTTTGGAGGCAAATCTGCAGATTATGCCTTAAGCTGGGAGTTAAAAAACAAATGCCCTGTCGCTGGAATTCGGCGGCTCCGTGTCTGGCGTGTAGGAACGTGACAGCACATCTGTGTGGGCTGGGGAGAAAGAGTCACAGCTCGTCGTGCTCGAGACAACCCAGCCCAACATGCACAGTTCCTTCGTGGTTCTGTAACCTTTCCGTGCTTCTACAAATAGCCATGTGTATTCTGATCTGCTTGGAGAGCCAGACTGAGGGGTTCCTGCCATGGGTGTATCTCTTGCCTAATCAATTCTGAACCCGTTTGCCACTTCCAGCCAAACCTGAGGGCGAATGGGATCTTCGGTCTCGGAGACACGACGTTCCTTTGAGTTTTGGGAAAACAAGCGGTTTTAATAGAGGAGAGAGCCCTGATTAGTGGCCCCATGGAGAGAAAAGCTGCAGTGAGAGCGCAGCTCTTATTAGACATTAAAGAATCCACATGGGAGAGAGGTGTTCCTGACCGTGGGAAAAGCTGCAGTGGGAACTGGCAGTTATTGGACGCCGGAGAATTCGACCTCAAGACACGCATCTGTAAGAAACGAGTCTTCATTAGTTCTGCTCACAAAGCCACTTGGATTCTTTTTTTGGTTTGTTTTGTTTTTTTTAAATAATATATATACCAACAAGCTGCAAATGCTTTTCTGTAATTGTTCAGAGAGACAACCAGAAGAAGTTGCTTAGGAGGAGAGCTGCCTCTTTCTCTCCTGGCTGGCTGAGGTGGCCCTGGCAGCTGCCAGTGGGTCGTGCTGGGCTGAGCCCTGGGCTGGTTGCAGGTCGAGGGCTGATGCAATGCTGGCTCCTCCTGACGCTGCCGGCAGCGGAACTGCTGACTGGGGAGAGGAGGATATTAAATGTAGCCCAGTGCAGTGCCAGGAGGGGTTTTTACTCATCCAGCTTCGTGTAATCCCTGTGTCCAGAGTGTGGATTCAGCTTCCCCTCCCTCGTCTTCACCCTGGTTTGAGCTAGGACTCCTCCTGAGGGCTGCTCCGTGTTGTGGGGGTGTCCCAGTGGAACTGATGCTTCAGGGAATGGAAGCACCTGTATTCATGTGTCACCTGATGTGTGTGTGCTGGAGCAGCTGATTGTGGCAGAACTGGTTGGCACGGGGGTTGCAGAAACATTTCCCAGTGTGTTGACTGTTGGATGAATTTGTTGCTGGGACATTGGGGACTATGAACAAACCATTTTAAATATTCTGCATCTTCCCTCTCTGGTGGTACATAATAATTCTGTTCGTGTATTAATACTTCAGCAGCATCCAAAAGGTCACTTTGCAATAAAGACATAAATAAAATGTCTCAATTAGGGCTCAGTCTTAAAATGGAGCTGAGCTGTAAAGCCAGAGGCGAGCGCTGTTCCCACACGGAGTTATCTCCGGCCTATCTGCTCCCGAATACCAGAGGCATCAGGACTGCTGGTGAATGTGCCTGTGCTCGCTTTTTAATTTCCTACTTTGTCATCTCTGAGCGAGGGATTACGAGTGCAGACAAAGCCCTGGCTGTTTCCCGTGCGTGGCAGGAACACGTGCTGTATCTCATTAACAAACCCCCTGTTTGTTGTCGGGAGTTGGGAGATTTCCTGTCGAGTGCTGCTGGGGGATAAAGGGAGCTGCAAAGCCCGGGGGGATCTGGGTTTGGGTGATTGGGGTGCTGGGGCAGGAGCACAGAAGGATGAACATCAGACTCAGGAGTCACCCCAGGAGTGTCTGGCTGAGCTCTGTAACCTGGGTCGTTGTTTCTGCTCCTGAATTGTGACGTTCTCCTGAAGATCTTTATTACTTGGAGAAAAGCTGCAGAGAATGCCCTGAAGAACATTGTTTTTCTCCCCCCCAAAGGTCACAGAGCCAATAAAGATCTCTCTAAACAGGTTTTAAAGCATCTCAGATTGCAATCTAGAAAATGATGGGAGCTGGGTAATTAGGGCATGTTTCTGAATCATTGTTGTCACAAGGTCTGTGTGACTGGAGAACCAGCACTCCTTGTGATACAAGGAGCTTTTATTTTGCCTGGCTCTGGGAAGGGAAAGGATTTCAGAGCTGCACATCATGGGGATTTATCATTTGCTGCTGAGCTTTCCTACTTGTGATCATCCAGAGCTCTGTCCCAGCTGCTCACCAGGGCTTACCAAAACAGACACAGCCATTTATCTCCACCAGTGCCCCCAGCATGGGTGACAAACAGGAGGAGCTGCAATCCCATTGTGCAGCAGGAGATGATGTAGTTGCTCTCATGGAGACACGGTGGGATGACCGGCACAACTGGAATGCCGTAACCTCTTCACAAGGAACTGGCAAGGAAGGAGAGGAGGTGGGGAAGGAGCCCAGTGTGTTAGGGAGAGTTTGGGTTGGCTGGAGTTGAATTACGGTGGTGACGGTCAGTGTTTTTGGGAAAGGATGGTGGGAAGGTCAACAAGCTATATACTCTGGTGGGGGTCTCTCCTAGACCACCCAACCAGGATATCTCCAACAAGGAGATCCAGTTTCTCCTGAAGAGACAGATGAAATAATCTCTAAACAGCTGAGAGAGGTCTCATGATCGCTGGCCCTTGTTCTCGTGGGCGAACAAGGAAATACAACAGTGGAGACGAAGCAGCTGGGGAGGCTCGTGGAGTGTGTGCAGGACACACTGGTGAGGGAGCCAAGCAGGGAAGGTGCCCTGGTGGACTCCGTGTCCAGTTGTCCGTGGTAAACCCTGCTCCTGGTGTGCCCTGAGCACAGCTGCACCCAAGGCCGTGCTTGTCTGGAAGCTTTGAGAGACCATTTGGCAAATTCCCTGGGTCACAGGGGCAGTCCTGCAGAGGGAAAGGGTTGTGGCTCAACAGGTGACAGTTCCCCACGTTTGTCTGACTTAAGTGTAGCTTTCCAGGACTGTGGAATTCTGCTTGTTTCTATCCAGATCCATCTCAGTGAATTGCAGTGATTTTCATCCCAGCCCTGTGCACGCTTTTCTTGATGGTCTGTCCCTGGTTTTGCTCTGCTACAGGTCAGCTACTGTATTTATGAAATAGTGCATTTTTTAGTACTTTCTGGTTAGATTCCTGTCTTCCTCTGTGTCTGCCAGCCCTCAGGTCTCCTTCCATGCCAAGCACACGATGATACTGTCAGATCTGGAGTGGATTTTGAGTAATGCTCTGCATTACTTGAGGTAGAGTTAAATTCCAAAGACTTGTGCTGCTCGGGTCTGAAGGTGCTGAAATGCCATCTCATATCCCTCTTGATATGAAATTCCCTTTATGAGAAAAGTGCATAAACATATTTCATGGCAAGTAAAGCATGTGACTCTAATGAATACAAAGCCTGGAACGTGGTGGGGTGTCATTTTCTTAGGATAAGTATGTTTCAACTGCTCCATATTTTATTTATTATATTACTGCCCTTGTTGTGATCAGTTGCAGCGCCGTGAGCTTTGCAAAAACCCGTGTAGAGACACAAGTTCCCTTTGTGTTGCTGGGTGAGGAACTCACAGCGGTGAATATTAAACACCTTTTGTGAGCTGTACGAGCTGAGACGCTCTCTGGGAGCCACTGGGGCTGGGAGCTGCTGCTTAACTCTGGGCAGGGTTTCTGCAGGGGACCTGGCACCTGCTGCTGGTGAGATCCCGGTGGGGTGGGTGCTGCTGGTGAGATCCCAGTGGGGTGGATTCTGCTGGTGAGGTCTCTGTGGGGTGGGTGCTGCTGGTGAGATTCCATTGGGGTGGATTCTGCTGGTGAGATCCCAGTGGGGTGGGTGCTGCTGGTGAGATCCCAGTGGGGTTGATTCTGCTGCTGGTGAGATCCCAGTGGGGTGGATTCTGCTGCTGGTGAGATCCCAG
>WBMV01008456.1:123674-176462 GCA_013396655.1 Campylorhamphus procurvoides
AGTGGGGTGGATTCTACTGGTGAGATCCCAGTGTGGTGGCTGTCACTGGTGAGATCCCAGCGTGGTGGGTTCTGTTGGTGAGATCCCAGCGTGGTGGGTTCTGTTGGTGAGATCCCAGTGGGGTGGGTTCTGTTGCTGGTGAGATCCCAGTGGGGTGGATTCTACTGGTGAGATCCCAGTGTGGTGGCTGTCACTGGTGAGGTCCCAGCGTGGTGGGTTCTGTTGGTGAGATCCCAGCGTGGTGGGTTCTGTTGGTGAGATCCCAGTGGGGTGGATTCTACTGGTGAGATCCCAGTGTGGTGGCTGTCACTGGTGAGGTCCCAGCGTGGTGGGTTCTGCTGCTCTTTGGTGTGTTATTTTGTGTACTGGGCAGTGTCTGCAGGTGCTGTTGAGGTGGGCCAGGTTCCCAGGCTGCCATCCATGATAGCAGAAGACCCTAGAAATGATGTTCATGGAGCCAACAGACATCCATGAGCCTGGCTAGAAATCCCTGTAGATCTGGTGGTGGCATCCTGCCTTGTGGAGCTTTAGCTCATGTCTTGGCTTTGCCTGTACCTGGAGCAGACCTGCCTTGTGCAGGGGGAATGCAGGGCTGGGGTGCCCCCAGCATGGGGTGTTTGGCCTGATCCGGAGTCGGGAGTGAGGAGAAGAGGCGCAGACATCTGGCAAAGTACTATTTCAGGTCACATTATTTTGTTATGAAATAACAACAAAGCCAGAGGAATGTGATTGGCCAAGGAAAGCTTCAAGCTGTGCGAGCGTTCTACTGAATAATGCAGGCTGGGGCTTGCCGGGGTTATATAATCACCCAGGAGAAAGGAGTTTGAGCGTGGTACGGAAAAATCAGCCGAGCTTTTCAGATGGCTGGGGATACCTGGATGGAGTCAGAGGGAACCCGAGTGAATGCAAAAGACTTGGGTGTCGTGCTGGATCAGAGCATCTTGTCAAATCATGCTTGTAATGAGCGGCACAGAAACACGCACCGAAAATCTCTGCTTTGTTATTTTGGGTCTTGTAGGGTGTCTTACCATTAGGAGTATCTGGAGCAGAGTGTGGTGTCGGCTTAGAAATACAAATGCAGAGAAGCTCTTCAGGCCAGGGTGGAGCTGACCTGCAGAACTCTGCAGTGGTGGAGATGGTGGGGCATTAAAGGTGCTCACAGGCTCGGGGGGAGCTCAGTGTGAGACACAGGAAGGTATCGTGATTTAAAGTGGGATTTGGTTTGCATTAAAAGAATTCTCCCTGATTTCAACCCACCTTTTCCTATTATCGTGTGTAGATCGTGCTATAAAGATCCTTATCGGTTTGTGGAATATTGCAGCTAAGCTGACATGGTTTATTGGACATGGAAAACAGAGGTTACCATATGCCAGTGTAGGGCAAGTTGTGGGGTGGCTTTGGCTGTGTCTAGGTGACACGTTGCCCCTGGGGAGGAGGAACCAGCCTGCCCTTGCATTGGCAGAGCTGTGCTGTCTGCAGATACAGGAGGAAGAGCTGGGGAGGAGGAAGGGCTGGAGAGCCAGGGGAACATGCCGAGCAGCCGTGCCAAGAGCCCAGGGACATTCCAGCTGCTTGAATATAGAGGTGCTTTGATCTGCACTGAATAAACCGATAACGCTTAAATTATGAATTCCTTCTCTTTGTCTGGAAAGCTGGATTAGCGTGGCTTTGTTGGGGCCGTGATTATTGAGCAGCGTTTTCTGCCAGGCCCTCGGTGTGTGTTTACAGCCGGGGCTGTGCTCGTGCTGTGCCGGCCGAGGGGCTCGGTGACATAACAGCTCCTGCTGTCCTCGTCTCCTCTGCCTCGGGTTGAACTGTAAACCCACGGAAAACACAGCCCGGCTCGCCTGCGTCGTGATCCGGAGCTAATGATTAATGGGCAGGAGCCGCGGACGGGAAGAGGCACTAAAAACCACCTTGTTTTCGTCAGTCTGCGGAGCCGGAGCCGAGCGAAGGCGCCTCTTTGTTCCTGTTGGTCTGGCAGCGATTGCAAAACGCAGCCTTGGGAAGGGCTGACGCACAGGTGGAGCGAGGGGAGGCGAAGGTTGAGAGGAGCCGCTCTGCCAGCGCTGCCAGAGATCGCGGCCCTGCCTCCCCTGGTCCTTTGTCCCCTCTTCCCAGCCCTCTGCCAGGACAAAGGTCTCTCCTCGGAGCGCCTTCGGCTCCATCTGGCCTTGCCTTTGGCGTGAGGAGCTGCTGCCTCTGCTCCCAGGCCCTCCAGAAGGGATGCTGGTTTTCCCCTGTCGTGCTGCAGTGGAGCTGTGTGTGTGGTGATGCAGCACTGCAGATCTCCCTCCTCTCCCTCCTCTCCTCCCGGCAGCCGCTGCCAAGACGGGAGCAGCTCGGGGAGATGCCAATGGGTGCGGCATCCCCGGGCAGAGGGATCCTCCACTGGGGACCCGAGCATGGAAAATGCAGCCCTTCCTCTTCCAGCAGCTCTCCTGGAATACTCAGGGCCGATTTTCTTTCCCCTGCTCCTTTCTCCTCCCCCTCCTGCCTCCCCTGGCTCTCAGCAAAGGCGATTGTCACAGATTATCCCCAGGGCTCGTGGAGGGGACGGGGCAGGACACCAAAGCACAGCGTATATTTGTGTGTCTGGATAAGGGGGGGATTAAAAGGTGCCACCTCCGAGGGCAGTGATTCAGGACCATGCCTGCAGTGGAGGGCAGTAGTAGCCTCCCCCATGCATTTCTTAGTTAGAAAAAAAAGGAAATAATTTTTTAAAATTATCGAAATAGATCTCCCAATATGAAAATTAATATTGGGAAGAGTCGTGCATTTGGTGGGTGGTTTTTATGGTATGTGGGGACTTTATTACCTGGATGGTTTGTATCTTCTCTTTCTGGGCAGCATTAACTCAAATATTTGAACATTTTAACGTATTCTGGATCTTTTGCATTCAAAGAAAAATGTTTGAGACCTGACTGTGTATGTATAATAACAGACACATGTCAGGATTTCAGGATGGGCCAGGAACTGTGGAGGTGCTCAGAGCCCAGCCCTGATGTCACTGCAGGCAGCACTTCATGTGAGGTGGGCTGTGGTCACTGCAGGCAAAGGACAACTGGGATTTTGGGGATTTTGATATCATTTAAGACACTGTTCTTTCCCCCACACTCCCGTGAACACTGTAGGCAAATCTGGGCTTGTGTTGCCAGGAACTGATCGTGTTAACAGCAGAGGAGAGTATGTGTTTTACCCAGTCTCTTTGGAAAGGACATGGTGTGGCAGAACTCCCTGGGTGTGAGGTTGGAGCCCTCTGTCCTGGTACATCGTTGTTTGTAGAGAACCAGTGCTGAGACACATGTTAAAGGGTGGTGCTAACTAGGACTCCTGATTATTTTTCTATTTTTTGTCACGTTCATTCATGGCATGAACATTTTCTCAAATAGGCTCTTTCCTGTTTTCCTTCCCCCTCCTTCCGTTCCTGTTCCTTGTCTCTCTACATCTGGCATATCCAATTAGGCCATTTTTTCCCCTCACACAGATTTTATTAACCATATCCTCTGCTTTTCTGGGCTTCCTAAATCTTGCCTTCAAGGCAAGATAACCATATCCAGCTTCCAAAGGGTGCAGACTTTGAGGAGCAGTTCCATTTTCCATTGTTTGAAACTTTCAATGAAATAAAATAGAAATAAGAAAAAAACCAACCTGTTTGGTATCAGAGGTTGAGAAACTCCCAAGAATTAACGTCACTGTTTGTACCCAGGAGTACAAAGGTGACAAGGTCTGCTCTGGATTGCTGAGAGACAAGAGCATGCCCTCTATGGAACTGTGTCTTTTTATGCCCAACAAGGCACTTTCTGACTCCAAAGTGCCTCTTGTTTGCACACACCAGTGTTCACTGGAGCATAAATCGGGGAGAACAGGGCTCTAAATCCAAAGCAGGTTATATGTAAGTGTAGTAGGTCAGGCTGCAAGGAGAAGGCAGCAGAGAGCGAGGCAGGTTTGCAGATCGTATTTAAGGATTAGTCATCCAACAACAGTGATGAAATGGGGAGGTGTCGGGAAAGCCAGGCAGGAACCCGAGGCAGCTGCAGGATCCAACAGCAGAGCTGCCTCAGCCCCTTGGAGTCCCATTTCCCCTCGTGTGTGGCTGAAAACTGTGCCCGTGGAAGGGCTGTTTATGTCTGTCCAGCCTTGTGCTGCCTTTGTGAATCGAAAATTTTTGCAATAATTCTTCGTGGAGTTTACAAATACTTCCTGATTAGGTTTTTTATTTGTGTGTCCCTTTCCTCTACGTCAGCGCATTCAGAAATGTGTTTTTTGCCTCTTTTTATCCTGCATTACTGACTGCAGTTCAAAGCCTTTCCCTGCTTTGCTCAGAATCTCTTGGCTGAGAGAACTGAGCACCCAAAATGTGACATTCAGTTGTTGGCTGTTAAAACACCCCTGTGCTCATCCCTCCCATTTTGTCCTCTCTGCTGGGAGCTGATGCAAGTTATTCAAATATGTTTTTCCATCTTGTTTCCTTGTGTACACAAACATGTTTGGGTTTATTTTTATTTTGCATAGACATTTACTCATCCCTCAGTGCCGGTGTTGCAGTCACTTAACATACATTACGGAGGGTGGTGCCACGTTCTGCTGATGTTCCTCAGAGCTCCTGTCATGGGGCTTGGTCCGTGCTGGGGGTGGGAAGTTGAGCCCCATCCCAGCCTGGTCTGGGGGTGCTTTGTTGGCCGTGGGTCCTACGAGGGGTTGGAGACAGAGATCAGGCATGAGGATCCCAGTGAAGGCTGGACTAAATACAGACTGGAGGAGTGGAATTGCTGTGTCAAGGTCATTTGTTTCCTAAGAACATGGTTGGGCTGTCTGTGTTTTTACTTGTGACACGGTTTTGTTTTAATTGTGCCTCTCCTGTCTGCCTGATGACACACGGGGTGCTCTGGTTTGAACACCTTTCTGTTCCTTCAGAATTGTTGTTATTGTTCCATCGCTCTAAAAGGGCAGTCCTGTGGTCAGCTCCCCATGCCAAGAAAGGAGTTCAGATGTACCCATGGAGAGCTTAAATGGCCTTTTCCCTTCTCCAAATGGCTTTTAAAAATGTGTCTCCCAACCATTGACTTTCCTGCTGCATGGGAAGGGCAAAGGGTGGGATGTGGGTTTTGCAGGGGGCAATGTTATTAAACGTGGTCCTTTCCCACCAGCACTAACCCGTGTGCTCTGCTTTGCTTCTCTTGCAGATATGGACGTGTCGAAAGTGTCAAAATCCTCCCTAAGAGGGGGTCGGAAGGGGGAGTGGCAGCGTTTGTGGATTTTGTGGACATCAAAAGTGCGCAGAAGGCACACAACTCTGTCAACAAAATGGGCGACAGAGACCTACGGACGGATTATAATGAGCCAGGAACCATTCCCAGCGCCGCACGGGGCTTGGATGATACAGTTTCCATTGCATCTCGTAGTAGAGAGGTTTCTGGGTTCAGAGGAGGTGGTGGGGGGCCCACTTACGGCCCCCCGCCATCGCTTCATGCACGGGAAGGACGTTATGAGCGGAGACTCGATGGGTAAGTTCCAAGGTTTCTCTAGGCAGGTATTTTGTATTTGATATGGTGAGAAACACAAACTCGTATCTAGGGCCCCCAGATGGATTTCAAATTTTGGGAATTATCTATGTTTCCTATTTTGGGTTGGAAACGGAAGTGATTTCTATCCCAGTGGCTGGTACCGTGTGGATCCATAGAGGATGTGTCCTGCAGCTGGTTGGATATCTACCTACACTTGAAATAAGGTGGTTTTAAGCTGGAAGATTTCCTTTGGCCAGCATCGCTATTGGAGTTACTCTTGTCTAGAAGTAACGATCCCATTTCTTGGATAATATTAAGGCCTTGCTGGATGTACCCCTGCTGCCAGATGGAGCTATCTTACTCTACAACATGTGGTGAAGTTCTCTGTGGAGTATCTGCGGAATACTAGACCCTAAAATTCGGTGACAGCTTGATGCCTAGCTCTCAGTTCTCACTATACGCAGTGGGTATGTTAATTGGATTGTCACCACAAAATTTCTAGTGAGACTTTAATGATGCAGCCCTTTGGATTCTACCGACAACTCTTAGCCATGGAAATAACGCTGGGATGGAGAAGACCGAAGGCAGCTTGTGATGGTTCCATTTTGGATCTACATCATTTCCAAGCTATTGGGATTATTCTTTCTGATGGTATTGGCAAAAAGAGATATGATGGACATTACTAAATTTTGGAAATTATAGTGTTTTTATTTTTTATTTATATTTTTTAATGCTGGAATAAGAACTACTGCCTTGAATTTATTGGATGGGATACAGTCAAGACGCCAGTAGCCATGGGGAGTGGATTACTATCTAGTCTCTTAAAAAGCTCTCTGCTGCTCCACATTAAACATACTTTAGCTTTAAGGACGTGGTACTAAGACCATTTGTGGATACACCAGTGAGAAGTGACTGGGCTGGATGGTTACCAAGGCGGCCAGAGGATGCCCGTGGGGGCCTCGGGGAATCTTCTACCAGCTGCTTGATTCAGACTTAGGGCTGGAAGTTAAAATAATGGATATATTTAAGTGCCTTCTGTCTCAAGAAAGAAGTCTGGGGGTTTCAGAGTTACGGTTTCAGTCTGGGACTACTTCCGTCCAGTGGAATTTTTTTTTTGTGTCTTGTCACTAAGATTTTTTTTTTCTTGTTGGTTCATCTAAAATATCATTTGACACCCTTGCCCATTAAGAAGGTGGATTACCCCTGTAAGAGGGGCCAAAATTGGGGAAGTTATGTTCACAATTCTCTCCCTAGATTTAATTGGGAATATAGGTCGTGTTTCCACACTTGGAAAAGGTTGGTATGTCCTGCCCTGTGTATATTAGCCCCTCTCCTAACCCAAGTCAAACCCTCTCTTTCCACTAACTCCAGTAGCACTTAGTACTAATAGATAAATGAAGAAAGCACTGTAGCCAGTAGCTGTTGAGCTCTGCTTCCTCTGTCTGTCTTCTGTGTCTTTCTCACGGATAAGGATTTGTTCTTTCTGTCAGCTCGGTAGCCGTAACCCGCTAGAAAATACTGCTTTTTCTCTGACCTCATTAAATCAGCTCTCACTGATTAACACCTCCTAGGATGCTAAGTGCAATTGTTTATAAAAGTGTTGATCTTGATCCTTCAAAAGGGGGGAAGAAAAACAAAAAAAAAACCAAACCAGAGACGCATTTCTGTGCCAGATCCTGAAATATCTTTCCAAATTGCATTGTTGCAAGCAAGAGGTAATGGAAATAGAAAGGCAACAATGAATTTCAAGCAGATGTAGAAGTTAATGACATTCTGTTGCTCTGGTTAAGCAGTTTCTTATATATAATTGGAGAGAAAAAATGCAGGCAAAACGTGAGCAAGCTCCATAGAAAGCTTGATATAACAATAGAGGGTGAATATATTGAGAGGATTAAGGATCTAGTGATTCACTGGAGAAGGAATGGAAGGAGCTTCCTGAGATGCTAATGGAACAAAGATTTAAATCCAATTTTCAGTATGTAAAAGATCCCTGAAATGTTTCTGCCATTTGAACTAGAGCTGTGATGCAGGAGAGGAGGAGGAGGAGGCACAAGGCAGAATTGGGTTATCAGGATTCAGGGGGATTGAAGTGACTCATAACTCATTCTGAAGGAAGAATCCAAGAGAGAAGGCTGAAAAAAAAAAAAGGTTAAAATGTCCTTCATAAGATGGATAATTAATTTTTAAATTAACTTTGGCTACCCTGACATACTCAGAATTTTACGAGTATTTTTAAAACATTCCGTGTAATAATTTTGGATCTTCCTTTTTGTGGCTGTAACTGAGACGTACCATCCTGGTACTTCTCAATTAGATTACTCAACTATTTGTAATGTTCCTTTAACTTTATCTGTCAGTGTTACTATCTCTTTATTTGAGAGATCACACTTAACTCAGAACATCACTGAGCCTTTCTCAATTGACAGCCAAAATGTTGGAAATTCTGAACCAAACTGGGCCGTAGCTGCTGGAAAGCAGGGTAGTCATGGAGACAGAAATTCTGTGGTTGCAGCAACAGCAGCAACCACAACCAAAACACCTCAAAATTGGACTCCTACTCCTTGTGTAGGGTCTCAGTATCGTTTGGGGACCTGCATCCTTGCAGCTCTAACATTAGGGATGGAAATGTCTGTGAGTGTAGCATTCTGGGGAAACCAAAATTGCCTCCAAGAGGGTGAAATATTTTAGAACAGCAACAAGAAAGCCCCTGATTTTCTGGGAATTCTCTCTGGGTTATGCCACCCCTTTTGAAAGCAGCTTCTTACCTCTGGGTCATGCTTTGCACGAAGGCTTTCATGGCTACAGCCCGGCTTGCCATGCCATTTTTGCAGAAGGATAATGACGAGAGCTCCAGTAATTACCAAAATCTCAGACAAGAATTTTGGGGCTCTTAAGCAAAAATGGAGGGAATAAAAGAGAAGTGAATGGTGATGTCCACAAACATGACATTTTTCTTGTTTACTAAATTTAAAAGAACCAAACCCAAACCCGAGTGAAATGCCGATTCTGCGCTGGAAGGCAGAATTTATTTGCCGTGCAGGCAACACGCTGGTCATGAAAGCCCCATATTGTGATTAAACCAAAACGACTGCTCAGCTTGATCGTATACCAATAGAACGTTGGAGTCGAGTCAAACGTTTTGAAGTCTGTCAGTGTTTGCTTGGTAGGTCATTGCTGGTTAGCGGAGGAGCAGTCGCACAGAACGCCGAGCGCTGCCGTGAATGTTTGCATGATTTGCCTCCGGTTGTGCCTGCCCCTTTCTGATGCCATGTTTTTCCCCCTTCCCAAATGCAGGGCTTCAGATAACAGGGAGCGTGCTTATGAACATAGTGCCTATGGACACCATGAGCGGGGGACGGGAGGATTTGATCGGACGAGACATTACGATCAGGATTACTATAGAGACCCTCGCGAGCGGACTTTACAACACGGGCTCTATTACACTTCTCGGAGCCGAAGTCCCACCCGTTTCGAGGCTCACGACCCCCGTTACGAACCTAGGGCCCGGGAGCAGTTTACATTGCCCAGTGTGGTGCACAGGGATATCTACAGGGACGAGATCACGCGGGAGGTGCGAGGCCGGCGGCCGGAGCGGAACTACCAGCACAGCCGGAGCCGCTCGCCGCACTCGTCGCAGTCGCGGACGCAGTCCCCGCAGCGCCTGCCCAGCCAGGCCGCCCGGCCCGCACGATCCCCCAGCGGCAGCGGCTCCCGCAGCAGATCCTCCAGCAGCGACTCCCTCAGCAGCAGCAGCAGCACCAGCAGCGACAGGTAGGGCCCTGCTCTCGGGGCTGGGGAGGTGTCCATGGCCGGGTGTCAGGCACTCATCTCGGTTGGAATGAGATGGAGCTGAGCGGGGAGCGCTGTTGGTGTCATTAATCGTTTTCCATGGTGGATCCCTGCAGTGTCCATAAGGCACAATGGGGATGTACAGACACGTGGCCTCGCTGCCTGTGGGCCTGCAGGGTGGTGTGACTTTGGGGTGCTTGGAGAGCAGTGTGACTGGGATGGATCTGGAGAACAGGGACATCCAGACACGTGGCCTCGCTGCCTGTGGGCCTGCAGGGTGGTGTGACTTTGGGGTGCGTGGAGAGCAGTGTGACTGGGATGGATCTGGAGAACAGGGACATCCAGACACGTGGCCTCGCTGCCTGTGGGCCTGCAGGGTGGTGTGACTTTGGGGTGCTTGGAGAGCAGTGTGACTGGGATGGATCTGGAGAACAGGGTCAATGTTATCTGCCTCGGTGAGGGAATAAGGAAATTCTCAGGTCAGCTGCTTTTACAGGCCACAGTTGAAGGTAGTTTGGGAAAGGGTGAGCAGTATTGTTCTGTTTCCTCTCATTCCCTGTTGCTGCTGACATTTAAAAGGTTGATTTATCACCTTCCCATTTTTCCCCCTTTTGCCTCACAGTAAAAATGGTAGATGTGAAAGAATTAAAATAATCCAAGTTTGCTGTTCCTAGTGATGCATCCATGTTCTTGGTTCTGCAATAACTCTGTATTTGTGTGGCTTTATAAAATACCTACAGGGTGGAAAAAAGGTGCTAGAGGTAATTACTGATTTCTTCTAATCATTTTTAAATTCATGTTGAAGTGCCTCTCTGATTTTTAGCCTTTTAAGAGTAAATTCACCCTAAGAGTGGGAACCACGAAGCTGCGATTGCACCCGTAAATGTTCTGTGCTCGTTGGTGAAGAGCTCTGCTCCTCAGGAGGGTTTGGCAGCCTTCCCTTTGCATACTAGGGCTTTTCTAAAAATGAAAATATTCATTAAGTAAATAAGTGTATCAGTAGAATAAATACCTAGTGTTGGATTTCACCAGAGCCTGGAGTGACAGGACAAGGTGGAATGGCTTCCCAGTGCCAGAGGGAAGGGAGAGATGGGATATTGGGAAGGAATTGCTGGCTGGGAGGGTGGGCAGGGCCTGGCCCAGGTTGGGCAGAGAAGCTGTGGCTGCCCCTGGATCCCTGGAAGTGTCCAAGGCCAGGTTGGAGCCACCTGGAATGGTGGGAGGTGTCCCTGCCCATGGCACGGTGGGACTGGATGGGATTTAAGGTCACTTCCAGCCCGAACCAGTCTGGGATTCTGTGATTATCACTGAGAATTGAATTTGCCACTGGTATAAATCTCTAATCAAGGCAATTACTGTCACCAAATCTTACCTGCTTGAACGTTGGACCTTCTGGAAGGGTGAGATGGGCTGACAAAGGGGCAGAGCCTACAGAAGGGAAGATGAGGAAATCAAGTTTCTCCTCCTGTGATTTCCCCACCCCCTCATGTCTAAAGAATCATGCAAGTCTTTATTTACTTCTTTTAATTATTGTTTTCTCCTCCTGGATTTAGAAATCCAGGTCGTGTTTTGGCTGCAGAGCAGGTGGAGAAGATTTGAGACGACTTTTAGGCTGCCTTAAGCACTTGTTTATTTCTAACACTCTCTCAATGAGAGCTTAAGGCTTGGATAAAGGCAACCCTTTGTCAAAGATTTTTCACACTTATTACAGCTTAAAAAAAATCGGTGAGACTTCCAGGAGTCTCAAAAAAAATTCCTAGAGAAGACAGATTGAAAAAGGGGTTGGTTACATTTAAGGTTTAATAAAAAAATCCCAAGCAGGGGGAAAAAAAAATCTCGTGCTCCTTTGCTCCTTGCAGAGTGAGAAGGGAGTCCAGGCAACTTGTAATATTTCTAAAATGTCATTGTTGGGATGTCGAGGCGGGATGAAATCCTGTTCTGAATTTGAGAGGACTAAATACAATCCCACTGGAACTCAGTTTTAAGATTTAATGAGAAGAAAAGCAGAGTCTGCTGTGCTTGAGCGTTTCATTTTCTTGGCAATTTCTGGTTGTAGTAATGGAAAAGTAGATGATACTCCAGGAGGAAATAAACGTTTTTTTCTTATTAATGTAGTACAATCAAAACTCAGTCGAGCAACTAACGGAATGTGGTGGATTGTCTGTTTAATTTTGAAGGATCAGAGAGGAGTTTTACATGTTTCTCAGCACCAAGTGAGATATTAATAAACATTTAACCCTCTCTTTACTTTGCAAAGCAAAACCCCACCTTGCCTTGAAGTCTTTCAAAGCACAAGTGTTTTTTTCTGTTTAATTTTTAACACATTTTGAATTTTGCCATGTAAATATTGAGCCACTCATACCCTGTGGTGAGTGAAAGCTGCTCCCCCCCTTTCCATGGTGCTCCCACTCGCTGTGCAATGGATCTAGTTTCATTTGTCAGGAGAGTAATTATTTCCTGCAATTTCTGTGGTATTCCCAGGGATTTTTCAGCAAGCTGACCTTTTCATAAGTGGAAATGGCCAATTTTATGGAATTATTAAGGCCTTTATGGCACTGAATTCTTCTGAAACTGAGCAAGTTGGTCACTCAGGTGTTGTGCTGTTGGTGCCAGCTGGAAAGGGCAAAGCTGTGTGTCCTCAGGTGGGTCTTACCTGTGCTCCAGGGGGGGTTTGGGACACACTGGGCATTTCTGTGCCTGGCACCATCCTTTGGGAGCTGGGCAAATCCAGCAGGAAGGCGGTGAAGGAGAAGTTTGGGCTTCCTTGCTTATGGTTCTCAAGAGCTGTGTGAAGGAAATACCACTTTGATTTAAATGGTGATGATTTTCCTGGACAATAATGTGAGGAAAGATGCTCTGCAGTTTGCTTGAAAATTAAAAAACAACCCAAAAAAGCCTTTATTTCATAAGGGTTTGGAGTTTGTTGTGTTGGGTCTCAGCTAAGCTTTGCTCTCAGTTGCTGTTTGGAGGCCTTTGCAGGTAATGGAGCTGCAAGGGAGTAATTTAGAAACTAAACCCAAAAAGAACATGTTAAAAATAGCCAATGCTCTGTGAAGCTGAGCTTTGTTCAGGGTATTTTGTGGCCTCTCAGAAGTTGCCTGCTGGGCTGAGGGGGAGATGTGGGTGGTTCCTGTGTGGATTTGAGGAGGAATTGGTGTTTTGAAATGTTCTTAACATGAGATTGCTCATTCCCCACCCATATCGTGCAAAAGGGTTGATGGAATTTTTTTATCACCTTGAAAGAGTAAAAAAGCCTTGAAAATTATGATTTTCCAGCACCAGAAGCCTCAATTTCTCCATGCTGGTGATTCAGACACACACCACAAATGATACATTAGCAAACATATTTTCTGCACTGTGTCATGGAAGGAGCTGGATGTGGATGTGGAAGCTGCCTGATCCCTTAGGAAACAAACCACATTTTGTTTGTGCCCTGCCCAACCCCCTGGAATAAAAAAAAATCCACCTTTTTGGTTTTTTTGGTAGAAAAAGCTCCTTTCTAGGCTGCCTGTGGAGGTGCTCTAATGCTCTAAAAATAATTTCTGGGCTTTTTGATTCAGTTTTGTAACATCAAATGGCCTGACACATCTCTTGCTGCTCCATGTGTTAGTGATTATTTTTAAAGCTTTGCTGCAGGGATGTGCTGAACCAGCTGAGAGTGGGACATTTCTCTCCTAAAGTCTTCCTGATTGAAATTATTTACAAAATGCTGTCAGTGTTTGATTTCCTGTAGGTGAGATCCAGAATGTGAAAGTGGGAATACCCCGGGTGTGTGAATTTACAGATAAGCAACCTGAGATTTCCTTCTGCCTTTATTTTGTAGATTGTTTATTTAGTTGTCTGTTGTCAAGGATGCTGGAGGATTTACTAAGTGAAATGAATAATTTCCTATAGTTTGTAGTGTAGTCACCTTTGATTTATTTTTAAGAGTGTTTATTTGGTTGTCTCATGTCAAGGATGCTGGAGTTGGATGAATAATGAGATGAATAATTCCTTATAGCTTGTAATATAAAATAGAAACTGTGGCATTAAAACAGCAGTTTCAGCTGGGACACAAAACTGGTTTGATTTTCACCAAGATCGAGGGGAGCACAGTCATTCCAGCCCTGCTGAAATCAGGCTCTGGGAAGCAGTTGCATGGATAGATGTTTGAAAGTTGGAATTTTAATTTATAATTCTGATAGCTGTATTTAAAGTTCTCATGACAAGTGGGCAAGGCATAAGGTAATTAGAGATTGGTTTTAATTTTAGATTTCTCTGTGATGAAATCCTTTCTGGAGTTACAGTTGGAATGGAATACGTGTGTGTCTTAATATTGAAATAAACTGATGAAAAATAGTGCCAAGAGAATTTTTAATCATGGGAAATCCAGGCTCCCTGAAACCTCCCGTGTGTTTTCTTTTGTCGGGGACTTTCTTACCCTGTGTAAACAACTAAAGTGAAAGTAGAAAAAAGCGAGTTTAGTTTCATTACATAATGCAAACCTTTCCCTGCCATTGTCTCCATCTCCTCCTTCCCGCTGCCAGAAGTGATGAATCACTGACTGAGCTGCGAGTGGGGATTTGCAGTGCCTTTGGAGGTGCCTGTGCTGAGAACAGAGGGAAAAGCGGGAAAAACGAGGTTAAACACAACTATTTAGTCTTTGCTGAAGAATCTGTGAGATGGCTTTTGTCGAGGTGAAAGAATTCCACAGAAATGTCGCACTGTAGAGATGAGCTGAATATTTTTTAATCTCTTCTGGTATAGAATGACAGGGTCGAGCACGCTGCTGTTTGTACGGGAAAAGAATTAGGTTAAGATTTAAAAATGAAAATTAAAGAATTTCACAGAGTAGGAAGGCACAAAAGGCACCAGCAAATCCTGTCAGAGTCAGGTGAAACCTCATCTTTACCTTTTGTTCACATAAACCCGTGTGCTGCTTTGATGTTCTCTCTGCACGGCGAAATGTGAATTAGGTAAAGGAAAATTTAAAAAAAAAGAAAAATCCCCCTCAGATACTCGCAGGTTTTTGTTACCAAGTGTGGATCTTTTCACTTTGTTCTTCCTCGTGTGTCTGCTCAGCTAAATATAACCGAGACCATCCTTTCGACGTGTTTTTTTTACCCCTGGGACTGGATCGAGTTTCTGGAGATTGAGCACAGGCAGAACGTTTTCAGATGGCTTTGGAGAGCTTAGAACACAGAAAGCAAACCTTTAGACTCGAGATCTGCCGACAAAGACCTACCTGCACTTGTGTAACCGCAAAAATAAATCCTCCTGTGGGGAAAAAATATGTGATTTATCAGAGATCGCCTCAGGGATGGTGAGGAGACAAACGGTGCCTCGGTGCTCTGGGAGGGCCCGGCAAAGCTGCCCGTCCCTCAGCCCTGGACCCGGCACGAATCTATTTATTAAAAATGCGGATTGCAGAGTGAGATGTTTGTGTGGCCCGGCAGAGCCGCCCGTCCCTCAGCCCGCATTGCCTCAGCCCTAGAGCCGGCAGGAATCTGTTTATTAAAAATGCGGAGTGAGATGTTTGTGTGGCCCGGCAAACCCTCCCGTCCCTCAGCCTGGCCAGCCCGCATTGCCCCAGCCCTGGACCCGGCACTAATTACCAAAAATTGAGGAGTGAACTGTTTATGTGGCCCGGCAGAGCCGCCCGTCCCTCAGCCCGCATTGCCTCAGCCCTAGAGCCGGCACTGATTATTTATTAAAAATGCGGATTGCAGAGTGAGATGTTTGTGTGGGCCGGCTGAGCCGCCGCGCTCTGTCGCCTCACGCTGTAATGGCGGCGCGGCCGGCGGGAGAGGCGGGGGGGGACACGGCAAAGAGGGGGTTTTTGGGGGAAAAAGATGTGTTTGTGAGGGAAAAGCAGGTGTTTTGAGGGGAAAATGGGTGTTCTGAGGGGAAAGTGCGTGTTTTGGTGGGGGGAAATGAGTGGGTTTGGGGGGGAAGCGTTTGTTTCTGAGGGAAAGGGGAGGAGGTTTTTTGGGGAAAGCGGGTGTTCCTGAGGGAAAAGCCGGCGTTTTGAGGAGAAAAGCAAGTGTTTCTGAGGGAAAAGCGGCTGTTTTGAGGAGAAAAGCGAGTGTTTTGAGGAGAAAAGCGGGTGTTTTGGGGGGAAGCGTGTGTTGCTGAGGGAACAGGGTGTGTTTTTTGGGGGAGAAAAGCGGGTGTTTGGGGGGGGGAAGCGAATTCTTTCTTTGTGAAAGGGGCTATTTCTGAGGGAAAGGGGAGTGAGGTTTGTGGAAAACGGGTATTTGGAGGAAAAGCGAGTGGGTTTTTTTGGAAAGCCGGTGTTTCTGAGGGAAAAGCGAGTCTTTTGGGGGGGGCGTTTCTGAGGGGACAGGGAGTGATTTTTGGGGGAGAAAAGTGGGTGTTTGGGGGAAAGGCGAGTCGTTTTTTGGGGAAAGCGGATGTTCCTGAGGGAAAACTTGAGTATTTCCGAGGGAAAAGCGGTGTTTTTTGTGGAAAAGCGTGTGTTTGTGGCCGCGGCTGTTTGTGCTGAGAACCGGTCTGAGCCGGCAGCGGCCGGACCTGCCGCGCCGCCCCCGGGGCGGGGCTGCCCGAACCGCGCCGAAAAACACCGCGATCGCCACAAAAATCCCCTCATTTTAATTAAAATAATATAACAGCACTTCCCCCCATCCCCAGGCCTTAACCCTGGAGCGGCTTTCGCTCCAGCGTGAAGGTTTTCCCTCACACGGCGCTGTGTCGGAGCCAGCGCTGAGGGAGGAGACTGCCCTCTCCGCCTCTCAACCTTCCAATTTTAGGTTGGGTGTTTATTTTTTAAACCTTCGGTGCTCTGTCTGCCCTAGAAGTTAATAGCCGGGTTCCTCGCCCCAAAAATCCCCCAGAAGGGGTTATTTTGAAGCCTGTCCCCCTATCCTAACACCACCATTGCTGTGAAAGGGCCCAGCTTCAAAATAAACCAGAAATTTAACATGGTCAGCCCCTCAGGGAGAACCCACCGCCCATCTTCTAAATAAATAGACAATAATGCTTTAAAGCATTATAACCAAGTGGGTTTTTAAATTTTTTTGTATCATTTTCTTGGCAGGAATTGCCCAAAAAGAGTGGACATTTGGCTGCAATTAATACCCGCACCCCTTCACCACTCCCGGTAATAGCTGGTAATTGCTGGCTCTAAATGACAAAGCAATTAAATCTCTTCCTAAATGTGCAGAAGTAGGTGTTTATCTAAATCTGGGCTGCCAGGCTTTGTTTCTGTGGCAGGGCCCAGAAGCTCAAATGCTTTCTCAGAGTGGCATTTGATTCTTTACACGCAGAGACGAAAAAACAACTCTTGTCTTTTCCCAAATTTATTTCAGGAAAGGAGTCTTAAAAATGCACCGTGCTGGGGATGGATGAAGTGTAAATTGCTCTAGGAAAACACCTCTGTTTTATTACAACGAGGAGTATTTTGATCATCTATAATAACTATTGTTTTGCATTCTCTTAGATTATTATTTTATTTTTAGTGCTGTAAAGGTTTATCGCAGTGAAAGTGGAGTCTTTGGTAGCGAATATGAGGATTTCTGGCAGCTGAATCCAGACCCTCCTGTGAACTCGCCTTTTCTGGGGAAGGAAGAGCCACTGTGTGTTAAACCCAACATTTTTAAGTCACCCCTGGACAGCTGCAGGCCGGTATTTGGGGTGAGATTTGGCTATTTCAAGGCTTCCTAACCATTTTAGAAATCTTGGAAAGCCCTGAGTTGTGTGGAAGGCATTGCTCTCCCAGCAGCGCCGTGGGAGACCTTGGGCTATTCCTTAAATTCGTGGGAGACCTTGGGCTATTCCTTAAATTCGTGGGAGACCTTGGGCTATTCCTTAAATCCGTGGGAGCTGCTCAAAATTGCTGTTTTCCCCAAAGGTCAGGTGCTGCTGCTGGATTGGGTTTGACTTCGGGGTTGTGCGTGCGCCTATTAACAAAATGGTCACTTCTAATTGCGTTTTGAAGGCTTTGATTTCCTTCCAAGTATTTTGCTTAATCATCTTGAGTAGGCTGAGGGAAGGAAAGAATTAGCTGAGGTCAGGGAAGTTGAAGCTGCCCGTATTACTGCTCAGAAGCCGGGCTGAGTCTGAGGGATCCTGGAGGCAGGAAGAAATCTGTGAGAGAGAGAGCGAGGGGAAATCAACCCTGAAAAAGCCAAAGCAGACAGAGGAACGTGGGGTGCCACAGGCTTTGGTGGCCCCTTCCTCCTGCCCAAGTGGTCCAGGTGCTCCTTTCCTTGGGAGAAACGCACTTGGGATGTGAATCATCATTAACACAGATTAATTATTAGAGGGCTGGTAGTGTGGAAGTGCTTGTCTGCAGCGATGCTGGAGCAGCTCACATGGACACACACCACAAGCACCAGAGGTGGGCGAGAGCATTCCTGCCCTAAAGACCTTTGCAGTAATGGGCAGCTTAATAATTTCTAATGAATATTCACGTGGCGGGGTGAATAGCAAAAGGGGCAGGCTGTATTGAAGGCTTCCTGAAAAGTACCCGTCATTACGGTGATCAAAGGAAGAATCCAGCCTCGCCTGGGCTCAGCCCGACGTGTTCCCATTAAAGCCGAGACACAGCGTCTCTTTGGACTTGCAAATACAGCGATTTGGAGGTGCTGGGGGTTTTTTTGTTTTTTTTTTCCACAAAGAGGATGTTTCTGGCAGTGCCAGAGGCGTGGATGCAGGAGGAGAACCTTCCCCTTAAAACCTGAGGGCTGGGAGAACAGCTCTCCTTGCTTCGACCTGGCATTAACCTTAAAAACAACTTCAGGTTGTGCCTAAATGAGGTCAGAGGGACGGGAATTGATGGTAAATAAGCCTTATTGGGGAAAAGAAATAAAAAATAGTCTCATCCCCTAATCTTTGCCCGTTGAATTAACCGTGTACCTGATGGGCTTAGCTTTGCCTTTAACGTCCAGGCATCTTCAGGCATCACAAGTGCCCAAACCATTAGTGATGGCATCAAGGTTTTAAGTGAAAAAGCTTCTTAGCAGCAGATTAGGGATCTCACTCGGTATCATCAGTTGGTAATGCCACTGGGAAAGGAGAGGAGGAGGCAGCGCTGCTCTGAGTGGAAAATCACAGACTTGGAGAGAGGTGAGGGCTTCAGTGTTGTGTGGAGAAATCATTCATGTGCTGGGATGTAGTCCTAGTTTTCTAAAACCTTGAAGGAAAGTGGAGTTTCCAAAGGGAGGAGGAAGAGAGACATGCACTGTGTAGATGCTGTGTTAATGAAGTCCATGCATAATTATTCATTAAGTGCCTAATACAAGAACAAAAATAGCTGTGGCATTAGGAAACAAGACTTCTCTGTGATCCCTCCTCGCAAGAGCCCCGTAACAAAGGTAGGGAGCTCTTCTTTCATTTTTGGTCCTTCCACCCATGAGGGCTCTCTCCTGTCTGGAGAAGTGAGATGTGGTGCCTTTTAATTCCTTCTCTTTGAGAAACGTCTGGGCTTCCAATGTGCAGTTGCTTTATTTAGCTCCAAGTGATGGGTTTGGCTCGAAGACACTCAGAGATCCAGGATGGCAGGAAAAGTACCTTTTGGAGAATCCTTTCCACGAGAGGGAAGTGGTTTCCAGAGCCATCTCATTTCTTCTCCATTTGCCTGATATTTTCCACAGACGCCCAGAAATCTTCATGGGTTTTATACCTGGGCAAAACCAAAGAACTTCATGGAACCTTTTAAAACCAGGAGTAATTAAGACACACCTGCAGCAGATCCTGGCACCAAGGGCATTGACGTGGTTATCTTTCATCCATTTGAGAGCAGAGAGCTTTTGTAGTGTGATAACATCTGAAAGAAAGGCACTGTTCTCCCTGAAAGTGAATTCCCAGGAATGCCAGCACCGGGTCCAGGCTGGGCTCAGTGAGATGCAAAGTGTCCTACTTACTGTGGCTGCTACAGGTCTGACCTCCTTGGATCATCTGACACACCGTTGGGTAAGAGCTTGCTGCAAGATCTCAAACCCTCAAATTATGTAAGATTTACACACTTGCTTTGAAGTTGGTCCCTCCCTTCCGTGTTTGTTTACTGCCTGGTGTGTCCTGGTGGATTGTGAAGGATGAATAGTCCCAGAAAGGGAGCTGCTGGGTTAGTACAGCTTTTCTGTTCCTCTTCTCTCTCTGAATGCCTGTGGAGCTGAGCTTGTCCCTGTTCCAGACCTGGGAATACGCCGGGAACATCCCACACCACTTGGGGCTCTGCTGGGTGAAGTTTTGAGTTTGTTTGGTTGTTTCTGAGGTGGAGGGAAGGGCAGAAAGGCTGGTTGTGTTGCTAGAAGAGAAACAGAGATGGTGTCTAACAGTTGTCTCAGGAGTAGATGTTGGTTTTGCTTTTTAATATTCCGTTTCCCTCGGACTTGGAGGAATCACAGGGGTGAAAAGAAAGGTGCTTAATTAATACTGTCTGTGTGGCTGGAAGGGTTGGGGGTTTGAAGCCTTGAATCCCATCAGGGAAACATGCAGGTTGTGCCTGTGGGAATTCCTGGGAGGGCTTTTCTTCCATCCCATCATCTCCAGTGTGCCAGTGGAATTGCCTCCCACTGCTCCTCCATTCCCAGCTGCTCCCCTGTGCTGTGGAGGCCAGGGGCACACAGCCACTGCATCCAGTCAGGTGTAAAATATTGAAATCTGTATTTTTCCCTACTCTTCCATTTCTCCCACAAATTAAATCCTCTTCACAGTCCCTGGTCAGTGCAATGGAACCAGCCCAGGCTTTTGGGAAGGAAAATCCTTGAACTTCTGACCATGTGTGGAGATTTAATCAGTAAATCGTAACAAACACCCCGGAATTAAATTACAATCAGGTGCTTTTTCAGAAGTTACTCTTAAGTGACAAACACTGTCATATGATACTGGTTTTGCTGGGTTGCTTTTGGTTTTGTTTTGTTGTAATTTTTAAGCCTGGCATTACTCTCCATAGTTGCTCAACATGAAGACACATTGTCCCCTCAGCCCTCTATACATTTGTCAGGCTGTGGCTCTTTTACCTGTTTCATCCAAACGTTGTCTTTTTGATTTTATTTTCATGACATCAGTGTTTCCTACCCATGTGAAATCTCACCAAAAGTTCTGCTTTTAGTTGTATTTTTATTTGCATGTGGGCAGCAAAATGAAGTAATTCCCAAATATAGTCCTAGCCAAGAGATCCATCTGTTCCCTGCATTTTTAAATGGCAAATTAATCCTTAGCATACAGCTCATCAAATGTCTTTTCTTCTCTAATGTATGCTGCCTGAGATCACAGAAATGACATTTTTTTCCCAGGCCTTCCATTTTAAGTAGTCCTTTGCTCCAGAACAGCAGCTCCTATTCCGGTCTGACAGAGCACTCCAGTCCCTGTCACTGGCCTAAAAGGGGTGTTAAAAACCCCCCAATCCCCAAAATTACTGTTCCCTTCATCTCTTTGGTGTTTCTTTGAAAGGCTGTAGAAGATTCTATTAGACTCTTAGATCAGAGGGACTGTTTCATGATCCAAGATGTAAGAGAATAGAAATTCTCTTGGAAAAACACTGCTGATAAATGGATTTATTTCAGATGGAGAATGAGGGCCGCTCTCTCCCTTTTCTTTTGGGTTTCATTCTTTGGACAATAGTGACCATTTTTAGAAGTGCTGAACTTCCCCAGCCTTATCTGCCATACAGGGAATTGCTATATTAAGCTTTGCATGCTCCCAAATTTACTTAAGCAGCATTGCAGCTCAGCTGTGTATCTTGGCATGCCTTCCCTTGCAACTCCCATCCCAGGAACAATTCTGTTTATAGGAGAGGATGCGCCATTTCGAAACTGCTCCAAATCAGGAATTTCAACAAATGGTGTTTTGTGTAACGCTGAAAAACCCCGTGCCTTGGGCTGGGAGGAGGAAGGGCTGGCAGGGAGTGCCAGGTTTGGGGGTTTTTTTAAGACAAGGTGTGATGCTTTTCTGAATCATGAAGACAGAATTAATTCTGCGGGGCTGTTTGCTGTGATCTACCAACAGCTTTCTGTTAAAAAATAACTGCAGAATTAACCTCGGGGGTGAACCAGAGCTGGGGCTTTTTTTGGTTTAGCATAGGCATGAAAAAGGCTTTTCTTCTGAAAGATGCCCAGTGTTCGACTCGTAGTTAATGCCAAATGAGTTTAAAGTTGCATTTAAAAGTGTTTATTCCCAGGAAATAATTTGACAGGGCATTTAAGACAAAAAAGTTACTTTTTACCCCACAAGTGACCATGTAGTAGCCTACTTGGACACAGTGGTGGTTGAATTTGAGATGGCATTTCACTCTCCTGGCTCACGGACAGCACTTGGAGTCGAGTTTTGCTGTTCCTTCCCTAAGATGCCGAGTCGGTCCCTTCCTGAAAGCAGAGCTGTTGTTGAGGAAACTGCTTTGAAATGCTGGACTTGAAGCTCTTTTCCAACGTTAATGATTCCACGTTGCTTTCTTGGTATTTTGAAAAGATTTGGCCTCCCCCGAGCCGGGAGATCGAGTTCCTGAGCCTGTTCCCTCGGTGATTCATGGAATGACCTTGGGCAAAGCTCTTGGCTCTTCTTACCTTACTTTTCCAACTCTGCAATGCAGGGATGTTAAGACATACCAACCTCCCAGGAATCTGGTACTAAAATGGGGGTTTTGTTGAAAGATTTCACGTGCTAAATACTAATTAAGGTCATCTGCAGACAGCTGGCAAGAGCTGCTGAGTTTCATGGAATTGCTCTGCTTTTGGCCAAAGGGTTGAAAGCCCTTTTTCCTATCCTGTGGCAGTGAGCTCTGCCCTGTGCTTGCCTCCCAAAGCTGCTGGGATCACACACTGAGCAGTGCCTGGAGCAGCAGCTCTTCTTCCAACAGCACTTGGGATAATTTGGTTGGACCCAGCACCTCTGGAGGAGCTGGGAATTTGGGGTGGATGCAGCAGGACTTCTCACCAGGGTTCTTCACCCTGGGCTTCCCTCTGTGGAGGTGACATTTAAACAGAGGCTCTTTGGGCTCTCCCATTCTCACACCCACCCTCTTTCTTCCCTCCTTGGAAGTTTAATTGTGGGAAAGCTGCTCCTCAGAGCTGTTTGTACTTCACCCTCAAGGCCTCGATGACTTTAATCTTTCCCAGCACCGAGCTCCGTCGCCGTTTGCTGAGGAAGCATTTCCTACTCTGCCTTCCCAGAGCTGCTTTTTGAGCCTGAGTGATCCCCCTGTTCCCAGGGAACATCCCTATTTCCAAAGGGCTGGGGAGGCACATCACTCCAGCTGCTCCCAAATCCAACACCCAGCCCACTGCTGGCAGCAGATGGTTTGAGTAGCATCTTCCCAGCAGTAGGAAGCTGGTGCTGAGTTGGATCTTTGCTCTGTAGATAGTCTGGTGTGTTTGTAACCAACACATTTTTTTCCTCCAGGTTAATGTTTTTAATTCTTGGCTGTGCAAAGTTCAGGCCAGAGGACAGAGGGACGTAGGTCGAGGAGCGAGGTGGTGACTGTGACTGTGGGTTGGGCACAGTTTCCTCAGCCAGACAGGAATTAATACAAACATATTTATTTTTAGCAATCAGAATGGATTGTTTGGTTGCAGGGGAAAATTAAAAGGAGCCCAAGGCTGTCTAGAAACTCTGAGGGCATGTGGCTGCAGGGGAAGGTGGTTCTGTCCTTCTGAGCAACATCTTCATCTTTTCCATGATTCATTCCAGCCTTCATCAAAGATCAGGTGTCAGACAGCAGGATAAAATAACTGACGTAAATATATTTATATGTATTCATATATGGCCTGTCACAGGGATGAAAATGGGATGTTAAAAAGCCACTCACTGGCCTTGGGGGAGATATATGGTAAATAGTACCTGGAGGCTGTGACTTCAAAAACATACTGGTCAGAGGCTGACATAAACTCTGCAAACAGGCTCTGGTAGTTGGCCAGCTAAAGCACACTGAGTTGTGTTGCCTTTAAACATCATTTCATTTCATTTCTTTGGCTTTAGGATTCCAGCCCAGCAGGAGATCACTGCAGTCTCCTGTCTGGGCGTGGTGAGACAGACAGAGCTCCGGGAAGGAGGATGTCCTCATTTCATTAGTCTGCAATATTTAATGATCTCTCTTCGGAGCACTAAATGCTGGGTTTATCCCCTGTGTGCTCTTTGTGGCTCTTTTCTGCCTCTGTGCTGCAGGTTTGGTCTTTTGCCCCTCCAGTGGCTTGTTTGGTACTTCAGGGTGTGTGACAGGCACAAACCAAAGTTCTTGGGTGGCAAGTTCTCAGTGGCTTGAACGGGTGCCAGGAATGTCCTGGAGTCCCATCCCGGCGAGCTTTGCTCCTGGGGGACGAGCAGGGCTAATTACAGAGAGTGAGCCTGAGCTCAGTCCTCCCTGCCTGCTTTTCTCCACCCTTTTATTCCCAGTGGAAAGCCTTGTTGTGACACGAGGAATGGCTCAGGTTCTCTGAGGTTTGTGTGTGGGCTGAGCCCCTTCCCTGCTCACCCGTGGTTGGCCAAACACGGCGCCGACTCCTTCCCTCTGGATCTCTTCGTACCAACCATCCCCAGAGGTGGGGCTGGGTTTGGTGACACCCTCAGCCTCAGGTTCAGCAGCTCCTTTGGGTTTGGTGACACCCTCAGCCTCAGGTTCAGCAGCTCCTTTGGGTTTGGTGACACCCTCAGCCTCAGCTTCAGCAGCTCCTTTGGGTTTGGTGACACCCTCAGCCTCAGCTTCAGCAGCTCCTTTGGGTTTGGTGACACCCTCAGCCTCAGCTTCAGCAGCTCCTTTGGGTTTGGTGACACCCTCAGCCTCAGCTTCAGCAGCTCCTTTGGGTTTGGTGACACCCTCAGCCTCAGCTTCAGCAGCTCCTTTGGGTTTGGTGACACCCTCAGCCTCAGCTTCAGCAGCTCCTTTGGGTTTGGTGACACCCTCAGCCTCAGCTTCAGCAGCTCCTTTGGGTTTGGTGACACCCTCAGCCTCAGCTTCAGCAGCTCCTTTGGGTTTGGTGACACCCTCAGCCTCAGCTTCAGCAGCTCCTTTGGGTTTGGTGACACCCTCAGCCTCAGCTTCAGCAGCTCCTTTGGGTTTGGTGACACCCTCAGCCTCAGCTTCAGCAGCTCCTTTGGGTTTGGTGACACCCTCAGCCTCAGCTTCAGCAGCTCCTTTGGGTTTGGTGACACCCTCAGCCTCAGCTTCAGCAGCTCCTTTGGGTTTGGTGACACCCTCAGCCTCAGCTTCAGCAGCTCCTTTGAACCAGGAAAGAAAAAACCTCATATTTATTTCCGGAGGTGTGAGAAGTGGTTTTGTACTGTCTAAACACCCTGGTGTGGGACACATCCTGTGTACAGAGCAACTCTACCTGCTGCTCTCCTGGGTTCTTAGGTCAGCTTTGGAATCAGCTCCAACAGGGAGTTGCTCACCCTGTGCCCAAACCTCTGGAATGTTCATTGTGGTTATTCCTGCCTGTGGCAAGGGATTGGAATGAGATGATCTTTAAGGTCCCTTACAACCCAAACCCTTCTGGAATTCTGTGATTCCTCCTCAAAGGTGGCAGAACAGCCATCTGGATTGTCGGAGCGAACCTGGTGGTGTCGGAGCTTTGTGGGAACGGGTTGCTGCTGTTCTTAGGATGACACCAATGTGTGATTTGATGTGCCTTTTTGACTTGTGTGTGCGTAGAGAACGGGGAAATTCTGGTTAAATACATTTTTAGGTTCATGTAATATTGAGCAGCAGGTCAGAAATACCAGCCTGTAATAGCCCTGTGCATATATTATTTCAGTATATCATTTTCCATCCAGAAGTCAAAGTGTTTCACAGGCAAAGATCCTTTAAATCCATTGCTAGAACAGAATACAATGCATTTTTAAGCTTTTATTTTAATAAGCAGTTGCCCTCAGGTTTTTCTGGGTGTTGGCTGGCAGCAGTCAGGTCTTTTTAATACCTTTTATTCCCAGACAACACATTGGTACATTCAGGATACTTGGGGCAATTTTCTGGTGCTGATTTCCCAGGTACAAAAAAATCTAACCAACATTTCTTCCCCCAAAAGTTCAGATACTTCAGATACTATAAAGTATCTGAAGGATTTGTGTCTCCTGGATAGAGCTGATCCTACAGCACTCGGTGTTTTGTGCATGAGGATCATCTACAGTGACTTAACTCGGGTCTGGAAAGGGAGGGACAAGGGAAAAAAAACCCAAGGGTTCCTGTTGCTTCCGTTCTGAGCTGAGTGAGCGTTAACTTTGGATTTCCTGCCCCGCCTTGGGAATGTGCTGCTGCCATCAGGCGTGAGAACCACCCGGGGATGCTGCTGCTGCTGCTGGGGGAGCCTGTCCTCCGCAGATCCTCCGGAGATAATCCCCACGCACACATTATTCTGACAGCGTGTTGAATCCGAGCTGAGCCAGGCAGAGTTCCTCATTTCAGTGAATTTTGGCAGGGAAAAAAGTGATCGCTCGGTGTATTTCTGTAAAAAAAAATAAATCCTGGACCGTTTACCAGGTCTGGTGAAACAGTTTTTGAAGGCAGCTATAAAAAAAACCCCACCCTAAAATCTTAGTTTTTACTTTTTCCTGCCAAAATTCGGCATCAAAACTGAAACAGGTTTGCACCAATTTTTGCTGCCTTTGTTTTTAATTTATTCCAGCAATCAAAGGTAGAATGATGGAATCACAGAATCAGGGAATGGTTTGGGTTGGAAGGGACCTCAGAGACCACCCAGTCCATGGACAGGGGCACCTTCCACTAACCCAGATTGCTCCAACCTGGCCTTGGACACTTCCAGGGCTGGGGCAGCCACAGCTTCTCTGGGCAGCACCAGGTTGGTTTTAATTTGCTTTCTTGACTCTTATTTTTCAGCTGCACTTGCAGCTCAGCCCCCACAATGTGTTGGTGCCTCTCTCTGCCTCACCCTCTGCCAGGACCTCGGTGTTTCCCTCTTTGTGTGCCCTGGGGAGTGTCCAGCCTGCAGTCCCAAATCAATGGGCAGGGACCACAATGGGCCCCCATTCTGCAGTGGCAGAAGGTGCAGGGCAGGTTGTGATTCCCTTGATTTGGCTCCACTGCCATTGAGGGAACCAGCAGGTTTCCTGTGCCATCCATGGCTTTGGAGGCTCCCTTTTATCTCCTCTCTCCCCGTGGGAACAAAGGGAACGGCTGCCTTTGTGTTCTCTGCTCGCTGCTTTCGTTTCTCATACATCAACCCAGCCTAACTCCATCCTCACTGAGACCTGCCAGCTGTAATTGCTGGGAAATCAGAGATCTCTGTGGAAGCGAGGAGTGGTTTGTGGAGATCAGCATTTGAAAGGTCATTTTTACCATGATAACTGAGAAAAGGAAAATTCCCTGTGCTAAATCAGCTGCAGGGCACTGAGAGTTGAGCTCGATGATCCTCGTGGGTCCCTTCCAGCTCAGGGTATTCCATGAAAGGTGCATTTTGGATCTCAACCCTGGATTCTTCTGTGATGAGTCTTCAAGACTCAGCCCTTATAGGTGAAAGTCTGGATTGCAAACAGATTTAATCAAATAGTTCCATAGATGAATACTGTAAGTTATATATAGATTTTATCTTGACTGATGAAAAACAGATACATAAATAGTGTAAGTAAGAACACACACATCCCTCTATACTCACAGGCAACTATGGAATGCAGATAAATATTTTAAGAGGCCTTATAAACCACACCTTTAGTGAAGTGCATCTGTTAAAATGGAACAACCTCCTTTATAGCTCTCTTTTTCCATCTGCTCTCGCTGACAGTAAACCCAAAAATCTCTGTTCTCCATTGCTTTGATGCCATGGAGTGAGACTGATTTTAGGAGTATCTGGGCTGGACAGGAGGGCATCTGAAGTGCTGGTTAAATGCTGAAATGATTGCCCAGTGATCCCACATGGCCAGGGAAGGTGCAAACCGTGGAGGAGGCAATGGGAGCCGTGAGCTGTGAAGTGACAGCTCAGGAGATGAGTTTTTCCTGCTGGCATTCTGCTCCTCTGGCCTTGCAGGGATGTGGAAGAGCAGGTTTTCCCCTCTTGGGAAAAAGCCAGAGCACCCTCTGGAACAAAATCACCCCAGTTTTAACTCTGGTAGCAGAAACACAAAATGAAGTTATATTTTCACCCTGTTTTTGCCCTGCCCCAAAACTTACTGATGCTTTAAATACTTTCAAGGAAGGGATTGTTGGAGTTGTTTGTTTATCCTGTTATATCCCCATGTTAAAATTTCCCTAGCTCGTTCTAAAAGCTTTATGGACCAGCTTTTGCCAGGAGAATTTTTAATAACTTACTTTGTGCGCTGGCAACGGGTGCCTGCTTTCAGAATTGCTCCCAGGGAAAAGCAAAGCCATATTCTCATTTTAATATCCTGGGAACATGTCCTTGAGCAGCTCTCGGGCTTCAGTTGTGTTGTGTTTTTAAAGCTGAAGAAGAGTTGTGTTTTGATGCTCGAGACTCCCCAGAATTCCCTGTCATATCCTTTATTTTGATTGTTCTGTGAGCTCGAGCTGGGTGACACGGCAGCTGTAATTAACTCTTCCATCATTCTCCCATTCACACAACATCAAACCTTTGACTTACTTTGGAATTATTATATCCATGTTTCTTCAGTTGGAAAAGTGATGGGGGTTTCCCTAAAGAAAAGGGGATTGTTCTTGCAGCCATTTTTTTCCTTTCTAAAAATAGTAAGGAAATAATGACTTCTTTTTTTCCCTCGAATATCTCAGAAAGTTTTGCTTTGTTTAGGGATGTGAGTCCCCAAAACTCCCTGGGCAAGGGGGAGTGATCAGAGTGGTCATGGTTTCCCAAAGTTGGGTGGAATCCAGAGTCCTCTGTAGAATTTATCCCTGTTTCACTCCTGCTTCATCACCTGGCTGTCTCCTGGTGTTACCCCGAGATAATATTTTTTCCCTAGTGGAATGCTGTGATTTTACCAGTGTGTTCCATATTTCAAACATCCTTGTAAAGCAAGACCCCTAAAATAGCCTTTTCCCTTTGGAAAGCACTGTTTAAATAGAAATTCAATGCTCCCTCTTGCTTGAGAGATCCAATCTCAGCACGGAGTGTTTTAAAGGCTTCAGGAGAACAGAGTTGGGTGTGATATTGAACATCAAGGTGTGGGAAGGGTGAGTGAAAATGCACCCAGGGTTGAGCCCTGAAACCCTATTTTAGCCTCCCCCAGGGGCTGGGGAACCACATGGAACCTCTGCCAGCTTGGGAATTATTTGCAGCTTCTCCCCACACACATTCCCTGCCCTGTATTTGTGTGATTAAAGATGTTTTTCTGTTCTTTGCCAGTTTATTTCCCAGCAGCTGATGGTACCCTTGAGATTACTGAGGGGCTGTTCACGTGGGGTTGGGTTTGTCCTCCCCTTCCCAAAATGCTGTAGAGAAAAACTTGAATGTGGTGAGGATTGGAGGTGATTTAGCAGAAAGGTGGAGGCAGGAGGGGTGGGATAAAGAGGAAGGAATTGCTGCATGCTTCACTTTTAGTGGTTAAATAATTCATTAATAAGGGATGGGAAGGGAAATGCAGTTTATTACCTGTGAGATGAGGGCTTTGGAGGGCTCAGCTTTGCACTCCAGTCCTGCCATGGCTTTATTTTCCCTCCTCTCCCAAAGCAACACTGAACTTCCTCCTCCAGGAGGGGGAGAGTGTGGGAAGGGCAGCAACGTGTGAATTGACTCGATGGGATGGGAGGGGTGTGAGAGGAGGTGGGACTGGGAGGAGAGTTTCTCTTGTTTATTATTACTTCTGCATTTTTGCCCTTTTCTGTTGTGTTTTTATTTTGTTCTGCTGTGTTTTTATATCCCCACTGGATTGTTTGGGAGTATTTTGGGACAGGGATTCCCCTTTGTGCCTTGAAATATATTGGGGACAGAGCCCGGGGCTTTGGGAATGTGTCACAGCCCTCGTTACACTGACAGGATCAGAAAGAAAAGCAGGTTTTTTGAATGTTGGAAGGAAAACACCCGCAAAAAAGTCATAGAGGAGCTCACAAAATCCATTCATGGGAATGATGAGAAGCCTGAAATGGCTTCCCTGAGAAAAGAAGTGAAAAAGTTAAGTGGCTGAATGGCAAGAAGGTTTGTAAGAGGCCTATGAAATATTTAAGATAAGAACAAGATAAACCTGCGTCTCATTTTTCTAATACGACGTGGAGGGGAACATAAAAATTCAATCAGGCAGCAAATTTCCAGGCTGACAGGGTTATTTTAGTACGTGGCACGTCTCCCCCCCTTGCAGCCTCCGAGTTAAAATTCCAGCCGAATTTTTTCGAGGGCTGCTCGTGTAATGGAGAAGGAAGAGTCTCGGGGGTTATGTCAGACAACATTATTTTTAGTGCAGCTTGGAGCCCTCGTGCCTGGGGGAAGGAAGGAACGAGCCACTGGAGCTGCGTGACGTGTCCCCACTGGGCGAGTTTAATGACATTATTCTCTGTGTTCCTGCCCCTCCTGGAAACATCCAGCGACCCCCCCCCGTGATCCAGCACTCAAATCCTCCTCTCTTGGAATTAGGGTTTATAAAGGGCCTTCTCGGGGCTGAATTTCTCATACCGTGAAGTTGGGGAAATGGTGTTTGGTGGCTCGTGGAGGATCTGAGAATGGTTTGGGTTGGAAGGGATCATCTCATTCCAGCCCTGGTTATTTCTGAGTGGTTGCCCAAAAAACTCACCCTGACTTTTTCACACGTGAGATCTTTGTCTTGTCAGAGTACAGATCTTTTGGGGAAAGATGCCTGAGAGCACAATAATATTTCTTTTCTGCATGTCAGAGCTCTGGGCTGGATCCTGAGGCTCCATCACACTTGTGCATCCTCTCTGTATTCCCACAGTTTTCCCACCCAGCTCCTGAGCTGCTCCAACATCACATTACACTTAATTAAACCTCCACCACTGTTATGACTCAGAACAGGATCTCACTGATTTTTACACATAGTCTGCTTCCTCTGAGGGCTTTGGAGGACAACATTTGTAGAAAGACTCTAAACCCCTGTGACAAACCAGGCCGTGCTACAGAACCGGGATTTTTGCGCCTCTCACACAGGGGAGGGAAGTTGTAGCCAAGCAGAAATTTGGCTATTTTGCCTTCTAAATATGATCCCAATGCCTTGGTTGCTTTGGCCTCACGTGTGGTCCCCTCCTGCCATCCCCAGCAGCGACTCCAGCAGCAGCTCCAGCGACGAGTCCCCGGCGCGCTCGGTGCAGTCGACGGCCGTGCCCGCGCCCGCCGCGCAGCTGCTCCCGGCGCTGGAGAAGGATGAGCCCCGCAAGAGCTTTGGCATCAAGGTGCAAAATCTTCCAGTGCGCTCCACAGGTAAATCCCCTCGGGCAGGGAATGAAGGGATGGGGCTGGTTGGGTGAGCTGAGGTGAGTGAAGTGACCTGCCTTGACGTGGGGCCTCTGAGGATGGGATGGGATGGGATGGGATGGGATGGGATGGGATGGGATGGGATTCCCTTCCTGCCTCTGCCTCCCTTCTGGTGTGACAGGAGGAAAATTGCTTAATGAGTGACCATCTGGGAGGAATCCTGCTGGACCCTGGGCACTTGGGCACTCCCAGCTCCTGGAGCTGGTGCTTCCAAACCTGGGGGGAAAAATGAAGCATCTCTGGTTTTGTATTTAAAACTTGGATTGTTTAATCTCAACCTGTTTCGATTTATTTTTAATCTGAGAAGTTCAGGGTTTTGTGCTGCAGTTTGAGTGCTTTTAAACACCCCTGAGCATATTTTAAGGGCAGTGGGTGTTGAATGGAAAATGATTCAGGAAAATCCTGCTGGGCCCTGGGCACTTGGGCACTCCCAGCTCCTGGTGCTTCCAAACCTAGGGGGAAAAATGAAGCAGCTCTGGTTTTATATTTAAATCTTGGATTGTTTAATCTCACCCTGCTTCAATTTCTTCTTTAATCCGAGAAGTTCAGGGGTTTGTGCTGCGGTTTGAGTGCTTTTAAACACCCCTGAGCATATTTTAAGGGCAGTGGGTGTTGAATGGAAAATGATTCAGGAAAGCTGTGCTGAGAACAGGAGAGATCCCACAGGAAAAAACAGCCTGGGATCAGTTGTGAAACAGTTGTGACAGGATGGATGCAAAAGCACTGGCTGAAGTAAAATACTTGTGAGCAGCACACCTCACATGGTGAGCCTCTTCCCAGGGATTTTAGTCCTGTCATATTCCTTGAAGGGACATGATGCCAAGGTCATTTTCCCACAGATCCCAGACTCTGTGGGCCTGAGTCAGATTCTGCAAGATCTGAGGGATCTGCCTGGGTGTGTTTCTGAATTGGGTGACTCCAATTGCCATTCCAGATGCCTCATCCCAGCTTTGGGAACCTGCTGGACAGTATCCTGTGGAATTATTGATGAAGTACCACTGTTAATTTCCTCTTTACCTAAAGCTGGGTGTGTCCTGGAAGCAGTAACCATGATCTGCCAGCTTCAGTGGTGTAAAGCCTTGTGTGTGTGTGTTTTCTGGGGTTTAAAAGTTCAGGCAAAGTGAAGGATCAGCGAGAAACTTGGGACGTTGGCAAAATGAACACCCCAAATTAAAAAGGGTGAGCACCGAGTTAAGCAGGGGAAAAGTCACATTATTTCAGAAGGACAATCAGAGTCTTCATGTCTTACATGGTACAAATTCCAGTACTAATGTTCTCCTGCTGGTTTAGATACAAGCCTTAAGGATGGACTTTTCCATGAATTCAAGAAGTACGGGAAGGTGACGTCGGTGCAGATCCACGGCGCGTCCGAGGAGCGCTATGGCCTCGTCTTCTTCAGGCAGCAGGAGGACCAGGAGAAAGCACTCAATGCCTCCAAAGGAAAGCTCTTCTTTGGCATGCAGATTGAAGTCACGGCCTGGATAGGACCAGGTAGGTCCATGCCCTTCTCCCAGGGGATGTGGAACCACTCCAGGCACGTTCAGAAGTTGTAGGGAGGAGACAGAGCAGGAGTAGGAAACATTTCAAAGGAACTGGGGAATACACCAGAATAAATTCCAGAGCAAGGGGGGGAAGCTCTGAGGGAGAGAGTTCCATTCTTAAACCTCAGAGAAGGAAAACTGCCATAGCCCCAAAGCCTGGGATCTGCTGGAAGCAACGATCTCTCTGCCATGGCTGGGTGCAGCAGGAGCCAGGGGGTGGTGTAGGCATAGCACTGAGTCCTCATAGCCTCATTATGTCTCCTTTTAATTAAAACAGCTAATGATGGCTGTTTCTGAGGCTGTGGCAGCCCAGCCCATGTGACTGACCACTGAGAGCTGCAGCCCTGAGCATGTGGGGAAGGTCTCAGTGTGCACTTCAATGGCTTCTTTAAAAATTGATCCATGAAAACAAACTCCTGCCACATGCTGCTCCCAACATGCAGGAAAACCTTGCTGTAAATCCTGCAACAAAACATGTTGAAGGACTGAATTTCCAGAGGAGCAGCTCCTTTTCACCTGAGGATGCTCAGATTCCTTGGTGGAGTCTAGAGATTTCAAATCACACATAAATAACAAATCAGAAGTGAAATGCTGTATATTTTTGTCCAAACCAATGGTCACTCTTGGTCAGATCAGGAAGGGGACTTGAGCAAACCAACCAAAGCACCTGCAGACATTACAAATCTCTTGCTGTCTTTGACTGCAGAAACAGAAAGCGAGAACGAGTTCCGTCCTTTGGATGAAAGGATAGACGAGTTCCACCCCAAAGCAACGAGGACTCTCTTCATTGGCAACCTGGAGAAGACAACCACCTACCATGACCTTCGCAACATCTTCCAGCGCTTCGGGGGGATTGTGGTACGTGAGCTGTGCCCTGCCTGGGCTGGCACTGCCCTGGGAAGTGCCACCAGAGCTGGGGCATCTCTCAGACAATACCTTGAGTTGTTCTCCTGGCTGGAATATCCCTGAGAGCTCTTCTTTGCATTCAGAGTTCAGCACGTGTGTATGGAGGGGTAACTTAGCAGGAAAAACAGGGCTAGGAGTGTTTGTAAGGAATGTCTCTCCTGACAGTTCTCTCTTGGTAATTCTCCCCTTGTAGTTCTTGCCTGGTAGTTCTCTCCTCATAGTTCTCTCCTGGTAAATCTCTCCTGGTGGTTCTCTCCTGGTAATTCTCTCCTCATAGTTCTCTCCTCATAGTTCTCTCCTGGTAAATCTCTCCTGGTGGCTCCCAGCATGTGCAGAAAAGCCTGACAATCTCTTTGGCCTGTGTTGCTTTCATGTTCAACCAGTGCAGCTGTGTGAATCTGGAGGTTTCTGCTGATTTCTGGAGCAAAGGCTTTGCTTGGTGTGTGTGGAAGCAGCCACAGAGCCCAGGGAGAAGGGGAGTGGAGCAGGTGGGTCAGTGGTGGCACAGGGGGGATTTGGGTTTCCAGCTGAGAGGGAGGATCTGGATGAGGCAGAGCAATGTCAGCCCCCTCTGCTCTGCTCACACCACTTTGTATTGAGTCACATCAACATTGCATTTGAGAGAAAGTTTCCAGGAAAGTGGTGGAACTGTCATATATAACTATCATATCCATAGTCAGTTCAATTGATTTTCACAAGGGCATGGAGGGACTGGAGAAGGGGGGATGGCCTTGAGCTGAAGGAGGCAGGGTTAGATGGGATACTGGGAAGAAATTGTTCCCTGGGAGGGTGGGCAGGCCCTGGCACAGGGTGCCCAGAGAAGCTGAGGCTGCCCCTGGATCCCTGGAAGTGTCCAAGGCCAGGTTGGAGCACCCTGGGCTGGTGGAAAGTGTCCCTGCCCATGGCAGGGGGTGACACTGGATGGGCTTTGAGGTCCTTCCCAACCCAAACCTGTCTGTGATTCATTCTGTGAGTCCTGTTGAATCTGGGCTTCAGCCCTGATAATTCCTGTTCTCCTGGAAGCTGTGGCTGCCTGAGGACGTGCTGGGCCTCACTCCCTCTGCTCTGAACTCTGGTTAGAACCACTGAGGGATCAGTCACACACACCAGGAGCCCCATTCCTGCTCCCCACCAAAAGAAAGGCAGTTGTGCTTCCACATCCAGTGTGGACAAACCCAAACCCCTCATTTTATGGTGTCTGGCAGCCCTTGTGCATCCAGCCCACGCTGTATCCTTGACATCACTGCTGATTTAGGAATTCCTGCCGTGTCTGTGGCTTAAACCCTTTTCCAGTGTTGCAGCAGCAGAGCTCTGCTGATAGAGATGCTTATCAGTGGAAGTGTAAATTGGCTTTTGTGTGCCCTGCTGCTGCCCTGTCAGCATTCCTGATGGCTGAGGATTGGGCAGCAGCACTGCCTTCCAGTTTGCAGGAGAGCTTGGGAGCTCAGGTGCAGAAGGGACCAGCTTTAGGACCTTTTGGAGGGGTAATGAGCACAAGAATGAGATTTTATTTGCCTGTCAGAAGGAATTGCTTGCCCAGGGTGAGTGCTCAAGTATAATTTGCAGTGGTTGCAGTCGTGCTACCTCAGACACTTGGAGGGGCAATTCCCTCTTAGTATTCCACTTCAATCGTTAGGCCAGGGCTGTAGGAACTTTAATAGTTGTGTAAATCTCCCTGTTTACTTCTGTTTTCCCAGATAAAGAGCTCTTGGGTGAGACCATATTAAAGTGCTGCCTTGTCTCTAAATTTATTAACCATGAAATGAGGCTGTCCTGGATGTTGGAACATCTGTGCTCAGGTCCTTGTGCAGCTCTCAAAGGCAGCTCCTGCTATTCCAGCAAACAAAGCCAAACCCTTCACCTCCTGTTTTCACCTCAGAATGACTCAGAACATCATGAGTTTGTTCAGAGGCTTTGGGTACATTTCCAGTGCTGGTGCTGAGCTTGTTTGTTCACCAAATGTCAGCTCCAGGCCTGCTGGGTTTTTTTAAATCAATGAAAATCAACCTTTATTGGGATTTGGGAGCCTCTGGCTGCTCTCGTGGATGGGCCTGTGGTGGCTGGGGATCAAACAGCAGCAGGGAAGGAAGTTGAGGATCTTTCTTGCCTTTACCATGAGCCAAACTGGTTTGAGGGACGAGTCCAGCATCACTTTGTGTTTCTGGGGACAGGGTGGATCGTGTTTGTTTGGAAGAGAAGCCCTGCTTGGCTCAGTATGAGGATCCAGCAGGTTGTTTTCTCTTGAGCCTTTGTGAGCAAAAATTAATCTGTATTTGTTTGATCCTGAATTGTCTCTTCTTGATGCAGCATTAGCAGCCTAAAGCTGGTGTCTGTTCATCAGGTCAGGCTTAGTTCTGCAGGGCTGGATTTGAAATCTGCCTGCTGAAGAGCTTTCCCTGCCTCAGCATGGATTTAGTGTTGGGATGCAGCACAACAGTGAAGTTCCAACTGCCTACTATTGTTTAAATCCTCTGTCTGAAGCAAATATTAATTAAAGAGCTTTCTGTGCCTCCAGAAGAAAGGCCTCTTGGGTGAGATTGACTGTGGGTTGTTGTGTTGTGTGTTTGTCCCCAGGACATTGACATCAAGAAGGTGAACGGGGTCCCTCAGTACGCCTTCCTGCAGTACTGTGACATCGCCAGTGTCTGCAAAGCCATCAAGAAGATGGATGGGGAATATCTTGGAAATAACCGGCTCAAGGTAAAGGAATCCTCCCGTGGACTGTGCCCTGCTTCCTCCTGCCCAGGCATCATTCTGCAGCAGGAGAGGGGATGGAAGGAAGAGGGTTTTTAATGGGAGATCAGATTAGAGCGTGGTGCTTCCAACCACCACCTAATTGGGATTAATCAGCATCTTTCTGAGCATGGAGCTCTGGGAGAGCGACATTCCCGGAGCCTGCCTGGGAATCCATCCCGCTGCCTGTGACAAACAGAGGCTGTGGGGCCCCAGAGCTGTCAACCTGTCACTTCCCAGACATTCAAACCCTCCAAGAACCAAATGTTGTCAAACACTGGGTTTGTTTAAACATGCAGAATTATTTCCATTAATTGCTCTTTTGATTTTTGTCTCGCACCTGCGCGAGACGCTAATTTTAGAAAACCCACACAAACAACAGCTTTCTCCAGGCAGCTCTTTAATTAGGGCAGGCTCTGCTCTCTGAGTTTAACCCTTGTACTGATGGAAGTTTCACCCTTTTGTGTCCAGCTGGGGTTTGGGAAGAGCATGCCCACCAACTGCGTGTGGTTAGACGGGCTCTCCACCAACGTCACGGATCAGTACCTGACCCGACACTTCTGCCGCTACGGGCCGGTGGTGAAGGTACGTGGGGGGCTCTGCCGTGTGCCCTGCAATGTGCCTGTCTTCCTTTCTTCCCATCCTGTCCTTTCAACCCCCCCTGTCCAGGGCTTTGTAGCTCAGGTAGGAAAATTCTCTCTGGGGTGAAATGTGGCTGGTGCAGAGCAGGGTTTGAGAACAACCAAGAGGAAAGATTTGGAACGAGCCGAGAGATTGAGGTTTGGAAAGCATTTGTTGCTCTTGTGCAGTGCAGTCTCTCCCCAGCAAAACCTCTGAAAAGTCTAATTATGTCGTTGTTCATACTTGCTAATTGCATAATTAGACATAACTATATTTTTTCTCATCAGACCAAAAAAAAGGACTTTTTAAAAGCAGTCAGGGCAGTCCTGTTGGAAAGAGCACATGAGAGAAGAGAGAAAGTCAACGATGGTGCAACACATCCCCTGCTGGGGACGTTGCAAGTGATTTATCACGTGCTTGAACTGGTGCCTGGGAGTTGTCCCAGCTATTTTTATTGGACAGGGGTGAGCTCAAAATTAAGCAATGTGTGTGAATCTTCCCCAAATCAGGGTCTTGCCTCCCCAAAGGATTTTTGTGGGTTTGTGTTGCAGCTTTGACTTTCTTTATAGTAGCTCTTGTCACTTGGACCATAAATTTATGCTGCTAAAGGATGGGAATATTTGGAAATTGGGTGTTCAGGAAGTGGCAAGTGGTACTGCAGACTGAGAAAAAAGCTGGTTCCACTTTGGCATTAAATGTTCCTTTGGCATTAAATGTTCCCTTCACCTTTTTTCCCCCCTAAAACACATTGGAAATTTTTTCCAAAAGAATCTGAAGATACACAAAGAGAAACTACAAAACTCAGTCACTAAAGACAAAGCATTAAAAGTAAAACACAGAAAAACAAAATAAAGGCATAATATACCTCAAGCCACAATATCCACAACTCAAAGCAGTCCCGTGTCCTTTGATTGTCTCTTCATTCCAATATGCCTCATCAGAAAAGCCTGGAAATTCACCTTGCTAAAAATGATTTCCTTCCTGGTATCCTCATGATTTTAGGATTTTGTTGGGACTGGCATGAAGTCCTGTGGATGAGGCTCTTATTTGGTTTTTGTTTTGTTTTTTTGTTTTTTACAGGTGGTGTTTGACCGCTTAAAAGGCATGGCCCTGGTTCTCTACAATGAGATTGAATATGCACAAGCAGCTGTAAAAGAGACCAAGGGGAGGAAAATCGGTGGGAATAAAATTAAGGTGTGCAGAATGACCTCCAAAGCAAAGCCAAAGAGGCAGAAAAGAGAGAAACCAATTGAATTTAGGCCTCCCCCCTTAAACCCTGGCATTGCAGACTCGAGGAATTCTTAGCGGGACGCACGTCCCGGAGATGAGAGGCTTAAATTGTGGTTTGTGCTCAGCTTATCCAGATGTCAGGGCATCTTGGAGGGTTCCTCAGAAAGCCTTTTCCAGCACTCTGCCGTTTGTTCCGCTCAACTTGTCTCTCTGAGCTCCTCAGTGTTGGTGTCCGTGTTCCTGCCTCGTTTACCCCAATCCAAGGCCAACTTTTGTCTGTTTTTTGTGTTCCAAAGGGGGAGTCTGAGGGTCTGGGTTCCTCTGGGGTGCTCCAGGCTGCTCTCCAGGCTCTTGGCCTGCCCAAGGGGACTTGCACACCGTGGTTTGGGGTGGAATCATAGCATGGCTTGGGCTGGAAGAGGCCTTCAAGACCATCTTGTCCTTCCTTGCAACAGATTTTTATAGAGAATTAGAAACACCACATAAAAATACCTGCAGAAAATCCTTTTTTCCCGAAGTAACACCTGGCACTTGTGGGGCTATCTTGGATTTGGGTGAACGTGGTGATCCCTCTTCTGACTGTCCCATCAGTGCCACTGAGTGGGGACAGGAGGTGCCAGCCAACCCTCTGAGTGACCTTCCTCCTCCTCCTCCTCCTTTCTCCTCTCTTAAGGAGTGGCCAGGGATGTCACACCTGATCTCAGCTGGGCTTTTAACTCACCCAGGGCTGGGAGTTGGATATCCCTGAGCCTGGTGGTTGGATGTCAGTCACCTTCACATGCAGGAAAACATGGAAAGTTTCATACTTTGTGTGGGTCTTGCTGCTCGATGACTTTGGAATAAGCAACACCCTCCATGTCTGTGTTGGCTCCACTGCTGTGGCTGCTCACAGCACTGGGCTGATTTCAAAAACAATAGGAATTTTAAAAGTATGTGACATACACGTAGTTAAATCCATTCTAATCCTTCATTTTTTGCCTACACCTTTAGCCTTTTAATATTGTCAGTGTTAGAAACCCCCAGGTCTTGGAGGAGCTGGGAGAGGGAGCTGCAGTTCAGGACACTTGGTCCTTTCCCTGCTCCAAACCCTGGGCAAACATGATGGACTCTGGAACAGAGTCACAATCCTGACCTGCTGGAGCAGCACCTGCAGATAAAAGGGATTTTGGAACTGCCCTGGCATTAAAAACATCAATCCCACAGTAATAATGGATATTTTTAATAATGGGCCTGAGGTGGTGACCCAGCTCAGCTGAGCTGAGAGATCTTTGTCCCTGGGGATGTGCAGGGCCAGAACTGAGGAATGTTGGGGGTTTTTGATGAACTTTTTTATTAAATATCCCCCCCATTTCCAGTTCTGCTCCCCCTGCAGCAGGCAGGGAAATGTTGGCAGAGGGGATGTTCCTGTGACTGAATGTTTCTTCCCCTTTGTTTTTCAGGTGGACTTTGCCAATAGGGAGAGTCAGTTGGCATTTTATCATTCCATGGAGAAAACGGGTCAGGATATCAGAGACTTCTACGAAATGCTGGCAGAAAGGAGGCACGTATGAGTATCTTCATGAACTTCTTATTTTCCCCAGCATCATCTTAAACAATCCTCTTGCAACCATCATCATCCAACACCATCTCACTTCTTCAGGCTGTAATTCCTAAACAAGAACTCATTTTTGTTCCTTCACCCTTATTTTTTAGATTTAACTAAAAACATTTCAGCATTTTTAGAATTTTTTTTGACCTTTTCGCTGTTTTTTTCAAACAGATTTAGGTCAGGTTTAAACTGGTGAGATGAAGGCAGGCAGGATCTCACACATCTGAGCGTGGCTGGTTCCTGGAGCCCCTGCTGAGGGGAGGTTTCAGCTGTCTGTGGGATGTGTGTTTTGGTGTCCAGTTTCTGTGCTGGGTCACCAGGACACGGCTGGGGGTCGTTCATCAGCCTGAGGAATGCAGAGAGCAGCTTCTCTGCCATGTGTGTGTTGGGGGGAGCCAGTCCAGTCTGAGAAACTCCTGCTGCTCAGCTCTGGGCAGAGGGGTAAACCTGATCCCTCCCCATTTTCAGCAGGTTCATGTGTTAAATTGAGGAAAGAAGAAAATACGAGGTGAGGAGGCTGTGTTTTTATTTGGGTTTTTTTGACAGGAGAGGGGGGCAGCAGCTGGAACCACAATGCTCCTCCTGCTCATCCTATCCCTGCAGACCTGGCACAGAACACCCCACATTTTGGGCTTTTTTCCCTCCACTGACTGAAGGAAACACTTGTGTTTTATGGCCTTCCTTGCCAGGGCCCTGCTTTGCCCAGGAGCCAGCCTGGTTGTACCTGGGAGCTGGATAAATCCAGTCCTTTCCTGCAGCAAAATGCATTGCTCTGACAGAGTGCAAAATGAGCAGGTTTCAAAGAAAAAGAAAGGGCTGGAAATTTGGGATTTGCATCATGGAAATACAAGTGTGCCTTCCCCAGGCCTTGCCAGAGGTTGGGATGTGCCAACAAGGGAGCATTTCCTTGGAACTGTGTGGAATTCAGGCAAGAGAAGAGTGTTATTGGCTGGCTTTTAGCACACAGGAGGCAGGTGGGCTGGTCATAGTCCTGAGAAGAACGTTGATTTTTGGTGCTTGGATACACATTAGTTTGGTTTTTCCTTTTCTGTCACTCTGCTCACACAGTCACTACAGGATCCTTGGGAACACAGACCCCTGGAGGGAGCTCTGCAGCAACTCCTGTAACCCTGCAGCTTTTGGTGCCCCTCCTTGCAGTGATGCCAAGATCTGCACAAACCACCCCTCAGGGCTGTAGTTAAATAGGACCCAAATGGAAAAAAAACCACAAAAAACCAAAGCAAAAGCCCTGATTAATATTTTTAGCTTCACAGCTGCCTCTCACAACATCCCACTTCTCTCGCAGGATGAGGTTTTTGTCCTCAGTGTTTTGCTTCTTTTCCAATTTTCTGTGTTTTTTGAAAGGTGGAAGCTGCCAGTTTTTAACATAAAAACATAACTGTGAAGCCAGATAAGCCTTTGTGGAATCCCAGAATCCCTGAGGCTGGGAAAGCCCTCCCAGCCCACAGAGCCCACCCTGTGCCCGATGCCCACCTTGTCCCCCAGCCCAGAGCTCTGAGTGCCACGGCCAGTCCTGCCTTGGGCACCTCCAGGGCTGGGCACTCCAACCCTCCCTGGGCAGCCCCTGCCAAGGCCTGACCACCCTTCCCATGGAGAAATCCCTCCTGCTGTCCCCCCTGCCCCTGCCCTGGCCCAGCCTGAGCCCGTTCCCTCTGCTCCTGTCCCTGTTCCCTGGAGCAGAGCCCGACCCCCACCTGGCTGCAGAGTGTGCAAAACGCTCTGGAATGGTGGGAACTTGGAGCTCCAGCTTTGTGCCACCTCCCTGCCACGTTCAGTGTTATGAGTGACCTATTTTTGCCCTTTGGAGGTATTGAAATAACAGCATTTATTGCTTAACTTACTTTGCTGAATGAATTCACCTGGTCTCAGGAACAACCTGGTATTTGTTGACTTGGGTTTGCTGTAAATAGGCAACACCAGCAAGTCACATGCAGCCAAAGAGCTAATTTTTGAATTAAGGGATCACTTACAGGGCTTAGGACTCGTAAAGAAATCTTACTACCACTTTACTGCTTAGTGACAGAGAGAATCCACCCTTGAATTTTGATTTGACTCATGTTTTCAGAGGTGGATCTCGGGTTCTGGAGATGGGGTGTCTTCACTCCGTCATGAGTCGGGTTTACCTTCATTTCATGCAAGGTTTGAGTTAGACCAAAATGAAGATGAAGGAGTGAGGGTGGTGAAACAACACTTGGGAGAGCTGTTAAGAAATGACCAATTGGCTGCATTTGGTGTTTGATAAGTTAACAAAATCTCAATTCTCATTATGCAGGAGAGGGTGGACAAGGAGAAGCACTTGGTGAGGAAGGAAAAGCTGGAGAAAAGAGAAAAACAGAAAAAGGAGTCATTGCTAAATCTCTGTGTGCAACTGCCTTGATGCATGTAGGAAAAAAGATCATAAAATGATTCCCTTACTCATGGATGTGACACTTGAGGGTGTGGTTTAATGGTGAAGGTGGTAGTGCTGTGGTGATGGTTGGACTTTGTGATCTTAGAGATCTTTTCCAACCCTAATGATTCCATGATCTTTAAGGTCCCTTCCAACCCAAACCACTCTTTCACCGTGCACAGACATCGGTAACACCGTCCCTTGGTTGGGAAGGACAACTAGAATCTGTTTATTCTTGTCTTTAGCAGAGACGAGCGAAGAGGATCCTACGAATATGCCCCTGACCGAACTTACTACGAGACCGTGCGGACCCCGGGCACGTATCCCGAAGATCCTCGGCGAGAGTACCCGGCCCGGGGCAGGGAATTCTACGCCGAGTGGGATCCCTACCAAGGAGACTACTACGACCCGCGCTACTACGACGACCCGCGCGAGTACCGGGACTACCGGGGCAACCCCTACGAGCAGGACATCCGGGAGTACAGCTACAGACAACGGGAGAGGGAGAGGGAGCGGGAACGGTTCGAGTCCGACCGCGACAGAGACCACGAGCGGAGACCCATCGAGCGCAGCCAGAGCCCGACGCACTCGCGGCGCCCGCAGAGCCCCGGCGCGTCCCCCTCGCAGTCGGAGCGGCTGCAGAGCGACTCGGAGAGGAGGATTTACAGCCGCTCCTCGGATCGCAGCGGCAGCTGCAGCTCCCTGTCCCCCCCGCGCTACGACAAGCTGGACAAGGCCCGCGTGGAGCGCTACGCCAAAAACGAGAAGGCGGAGAAGGAGCGCGTGTTCGAGCAGGAGAGGGTGGACAAGGAGAAGCGGCTGGTGAGGAAGGAGAAGCCGGAAAAAATCGAGAAGGAGAAGACGGATAAGCAGAAACGGAAAGCGAAAATCCACTCGCCCAGCTCGCAGTCCTCGGAAACGGATCAGGAGAACGAGAGAGAGCCCAGCCCGGAGAAACTGAAGGGCAACAGTAAGCAAAGCAAAGAGAGGGGGGACAAGGAAGGGACAGCGAAAAACCGCCTGGAGCTGATGCCCTGCGTTGTGCTGACCCGGGTGAAGGAGAAGGAGGGGAAGGTCATCGATCAGCCCACGCTGGAGAAACTGAGAGCAAAGCTTGACAATGACACTCTGAAATCCCCGCTGCTCGAACAGAAAACCCAGACATCTCAGGCTGAGCAGGCCAAGTCTGAGCAGTCGAAACTGGAACCCGTCAGAACCAAGGTACAGAAGGAGAAAGCCCTCGCCAGCCACGTCGAAGTGGTGGACAAGGAGGGCAAAATGAAACCCAAAAAGCACTTGAAGACAGAGCAAACTTCTGAGGGGGCCAGCGCGGTCGACTTGGACAAATTGGAGGCTCGAAAAAGACGTTTTGCCGACGCGAATCCGAAGCCTGAGAGGCAAAAGCTGGATGTAAAACGGAGCAGCCAGGAGGAGGAGGACGCACGCATGGTGTTGAAAAAGCAGCTTGATGCGACGGCGTCGTCCAGGGAAGCGCCGGTGTTAAGGGAAGGAGAGCTGGAGAGGAAACCCCTGAGGAAGGAGATGCTTAAAAGGGAATCTAAAAAACTCAAACTGGAAAGACTTATTCCTGTTACTAGTCCCAAAGAAATTCAGGACTCTCTTAATGTTGGTGGGCTTGGCATGCGTCCCACCCTGGATCTGCAGGCGAGGCTGATGGAGACACCTGAGGAGCCCGTGGAAGTTCAGGAACTCTCCACTAAAAAACTGAACCCGGTGAAACCCCAACATAAACAGGTCCAGCTGCTGGACGAGCAGGGAACAGAGAGGGAGGACACGAGGAAGAATTACTCCGGTCTTCCTGAGGAAATACCTGACCATAAACACGGCCAAGAGAAACCTCAGTCAGCTGACACGGAGGAGAAGATCGGCATCGACATCGACCACACGCAGAGCTACCGGAAGCAAATGGAGCAAAGTCGCAGGTTGAAACAGCAGCTGGAGATGGAGATCGCCAAGTCGGAGAAGTTCGGCAGCCCAAAGAAAGATGTGGATGAGTATGAAAGGAGGAGCCTGGTCCACGAGGTGGGAAAACCTCCACAGGACGTCACCGATGACTCTCCACCGAGTAAAAAGAAAAAGACTGACCAATTTGACTTTGAAATTAGCACTAAAAGAGAAAGGAATTACAGAAGTTCTCGTCAGGTGAGTGAGGACTCGGAAAGGATGTCGTGTTCCCCCAGCATCAGACACTTCCCATTCCATGAGGATGAGGACACCCTCGATTCTCCGAGGCTCATGCCGCTAAAGGAAACCAAAGAGTCACCTAAAATAGAAGAGAAGGGTCTTTCATATTCCAACATGACCGTGAGGGAGGACTCGCTGAAATTCAACCCTTACGATTCCAGCAGAAGGGAGCAGATGGCAGAAATGGCTAAAATTAAACTCTCCGTGCTGAGCTCTGAGGAAGACTCGGGCAGGTGGGAAAGCCAGGTGAAGCAGGAGCCTGGGAGAGTCGACATCAGCTTTCCAAGCAGCATCGTCAAACGGGACAGCATCCGGAAACGGTCCGTCCGGGACCTGGAGCCTGGGGAGGTGCCTTCGGATTCGGACGATGACGGCGAAAACAAGCCCCACTCCCCCAAAGCCTCGTCCTTGTTAGAGAGTTCTCGGTTGTCTTTTTTATTAAGGGACAGAGAAGAGAAGTTACGTGAAAGAGAGGAGAGACTGTCCAGTTCCTTAGAAAGAAACAAATTCTACTCTTTTGCGTTGGACAAGACAATCACGCCCGACACCAAGGCCTTGCTCGAAAGAGCTAAATCCCTGTCATCCTCCAGGGAGGAGAACTGGTCCTTTCTAGACTGGGATTCCAGATTTGCTAGTTTTAGAAACAATAAAGACAAAGAGAAGGTTGACTCGGCTCCAAGACCTATTCCATCTTGGTATATGAAAAAGAAAAAGATCAGAACCGATTCCGAGGGCGGAAAACTGGATGATAAGAAAGATGATCATAAAGAGGAGGAACAAGAGCGGCAGGAACTGTTTGCCTCTCGGTTTTTGCACAGTTCCATCTTCGAGCAGGACTCCAAGCGTCTGCAGCATTTAGAGAGGAAGGATGATGATCTGGACTTCATCTCTGGAAGGTTGTACGGGAGACAGTCTTCTTCTGACGGGACGAACAGCACGGCTGATTTGGTGCAAGAGCCGGTGGTTCTCTTCCACAGCAGGTTTGTGGAGCTGACACGAATGCAGCAGAAAGAGAAGGAGAAAGATCAGAAACCAAAGGAGGTGGAGAAACAGGAGGATAAAGAAAACCGGCCCAAAACGCCAGAAACGGTTTCTGATAGTAAGGAGCCAGAACATAAAACTGCCTTGGTTGTGGGTCCCTCTTCGGTCACTGTCCTGCCCCAGGACCCGGCTCCCGTCGCTCCTGAGAAGGCAGCGAGCGAAAAGGTCCTGGTGGAACCACCTTCTGTCAAAGAAGAGAAACCATCTGAAGCTGCTGCTGTAGTAGAGGAACAGAAACCTTTTCCTGAACTTACTGCTCCTGTCAAAATTGAACCTCCTGAGCAAACAGAACCTCCGCCGGTTGTAGAGACGAGTAAAGAAGTTGTGGCTACGACGTTGGCGCCGGAGGAAGATGCTGTGGCAGCAGAACATCCTTCCTACTTGGATACCAAACCTCCTACTCCTGGGGCTTCGTTTTCCGATGCAGACATCAGCGTAGATCCAGAACCTGAGGCTGCCCAGCTGCTTCCACCTCCGCCCAAACTAGTTCAGAAGTTGGATGAGGCTTCAGAACCGAAAGAGGAAAATCCCCCGCCTTCTGCCAACGCCGAGGCTGGTGTGAGTCAGAAGGTGGAGGCAGCTGCTGAGGTCCTGCCGCCTGTTTCTGACAACGACATGGAAGTGGAACCTCCAGTGGTTGTAAAAGATAAGAAATCCTACAAGAGTAAACGCTCCAAGACGCCTGTGCAGTCGGCAGCAGCGAGTGTCACGGAAAAGCCAGTCACGAGGAAGAGCGAAAGAATTGACCGTGAGAAGCTGAAGAGGTCGAGCTCTCCTCGTGGGGAGACCCAGAAACTTTCTGAATTGAAGGTGGAGCCGGAGAAGGTGTCGAGGAATGCTGCTAAATCCCCGAGTTCTGCTGCAGAGCCGGAAAACGTGGAGCCCAGCTTGCCAATAGGCCGGACCAGGCGCAGGAACGTGAGGTCGGTCTACGCTACCACGGGGGACAATGAAGGCCCATCTCCGGTGAAGGACTCCATGGAGGTCACTAGATCCACCAGGAAGAGAGGGGAAAAGGAACCCCAGGAAACAGTAACAACTGTTCCCACAACGCCGAGGAGGGGAAGACCTCCCAAAACCCGCCGTAAGCCGGAGGAGGACATCTCTCCAATAAAGACTGAACCGGTACAACAAGAGGTGGAGGAGGCTGAAACTAAAGATGCTGTGGAAGCTCCTAAGCCTACAGAGGGTTGGAGATCACCTAGATCCCAGAAGCTCACGCATGGTCACTCATCCGCTGCTGCCAGCCAACAGGGGAAGAAAGGGAAGAATGAACCGAAAGCCGATGCCGTGGCTGAATCCGAAGATGCTGCTGAAAGGAGCAGTCAGGAATTGAGTGTTGGAGACAACGGCAATAAAGCTAAAGCTGCTGAGAAAGAGCCCGCAGCAAGCGAGCAGAAACGGGATCGGAAAGAACTGGATGTGGAGAAGAACCAGCTGGAACTCCCCACGGTTGAGATCGTTGAGAAGAAGCCAGTGCCCGAAAAGGTTACGAAATCCAAAAGAGGAAGGTACAAGAACACCAAAACGGTTGTGGATAAAGCGTCTGTGTGTCTCAAAAACGTGGAAATTCGCCTCAATGTGGACGAGGTGAAGGGTGCCCTGCGACCCACCGAAGAGGAGGCAGAGCCGGTGGCAGTGTCGCCACCCAAGATGAAGAGCCCCCCAAAAGAGGACATCTTGCCTTCCCACTTTGTTAAGAACGAGGTGGAAGATTCCTTCCCAGAAATGGAGAAGGAGGTGACACGGGAGCCCCGGCAGTCCCCCGAGGCTGCCCAGCTGGCAAAGCAGATCGAGCTGGAGCAGGCGGTGGAGAACATCGCAAAGCTCACCGAAACACCTCCGGCCATGGCTGCCTACAAAGAGCCGGCAGCAGACGTGCCTGAGGTCCGGCAGGAGGAGGAGGCCGATAAACCTGCGCACCAGGCGAGCGAGACAGAGCTGGCAGCAGCCATCGGCTCCATCATCAATGACATCTCGGGGGAGGCAGAAAGCTTCCCTGCGCCCCCAACCTATCCTGCCGAGTCGGAAACCGAAATCCCCACGGAGCCTTTGGTGTTGCCGTCACCGCGGGAGGAGATGGAGCCCGAGACGGATCAGGCAGTGAACAATATCCTGGAAACTGAGGCTGCCGTGGAGCCCGCGGTGCAGCCGGTGCCTGGCGCCGTGCCGCCCGTGCTGGAGGCCGAGAGCAAGGAGTCCGAAGTGAGCTTCAGCGAGTCCTCCAACTCCGCACAGGAGGCCGAGACCCTGCAGGAGGCTGAGGTGGCTCGGAAGGAGAAGGGCCGTCAGAAAACGTCGCGGCAGAGGCGTAAGAAGAGCACGAGCAGGAAGGGTGACACCACCGAAGTCAACGCCTTTGAGCCAGAGAGGGTGCAGAGCAAGTCACCCCCGGCCAATGAAGTGAAAGTGAAACCTGAGGAGGCCTCAAAGGAGGAGAAGCAAATTAAACCCGCCATGGAGCCAATCTCTTCTGACACCGCCAAAGCTGTGGCTGCTGACGTGGCCGCGCACGAGGCCGTGGCTGAGAGCGGCACCTCTCCAAAGGCACCCGCACCGGCTCCTCTGGACCTGGGTACCCCGCCGGTTCCCCTTGACGAGGGCAGTCAGAGTGGGTTCAAGATACGGTCGCCCCTGGAGAACGCTCCCATCACGCCCCCGAGCGCCCCGAACGCAGCCCTTCCCGCCGTCCCCCTGGCAGCAGCCAAGCTGCCCACCCCGGTGCCCACCACCATCGTCCCCCTTCACTCTGGCGCTGCCAAAGTGCCTGAATGGATGGTCCGGCACGAGGAGCCCCGTGCCCGTTCCACGCCGCCGCCGGCGCTCCCGCCAGACACCAAGGCGTCGGATATCGACACAAACTCCAGCACTTTGAGGAAGATCCTCATGGAGCCCAAATACGTCTCGGCGACCAGCATAACCTCCACGCACGTGACGACGACGCACGCCGAGCCGGTGAGCGCGCCGTGTCTGGAGGAGGCTCCTCTCCACCCTGCCGTGGAGGCCATCAAGCCGGTTTCGGAGGAGAAACCGGCCGTTCCCGTCACCAACGCCTTGGATCCTCCAGTGGCCGAAGCGCCGGTGTTCGGTGAGAAGGAAAAGATCAGCACCGTGATTGCTCCCAAAGCCACCTCTGTCATCAGCAGAATGCCCCACAGCATGGATCTGGAGGAGGCTCCCAGGATCACGCTGGTGAAACAGGCTCCCCAAACCCAGACCTGCCTCGTCAACGCTCCCTCGCCGAAATTCAAGCAGAGGTCGAGCACAAATGACAACAGCAGGTTCCACCCGGGGTCGATGCCTATTATCGAGGAGAGGCCTGTGGAGACGGGGTCCAGCCCAGGGCTGCGGGTGAACACCTCGGAAGGCGTGGTCCTCCTGAGTTACTCGGGGCAGAAGACGGAGGGCCCGCAGCGAATCAGTGCCAAGATCAGCCAGATTCCCCCAGCCAGTGCTGTGGACATCGAGTTCCAGCAGTCTGTGTCCAAGTCTCAGATCAAACAGGAGCCCATCACGCCGTCTCAGCCGGCACCCAAAGGCTCCCAGACCTCAGCAGGCTATGGGGCTGTTTCCACCCACTCCTCGTTGGTCCTGGGAGCGCAGCCCTACAACACCTCGCCTGTCATCTCCTCGGTGAAGCAGGAGAGAGTGGTGCTCGACAAGACGGACTCGTCCCACCTCGCTGTCCAGGCTCCGGCCTCTCAGCCCAGCAAGGTCCTGACGCAGACGGTCAACACTCCCCCCGTCCTGGTCCACAACCAGATGGTCGTCAACAAAAAACTGTCCGACCCAGCTGCTCTGAAGGTGGAGAACAAGAGTCTGCAACCCTCCAACTTGAGTCCCGGGGTGAGTCCTCACCACCCTTCGCTCTCCGGGAAGATGCATTCAGAAGCCAACCACGTCAGCTCGGGGCCCAGCACGCCGACCGACCGGGCCATGTCCCACCTGGGGGTCGGCAAGCAGGAGCCGCACTCGCCGCGCACCAGCGGCCACTCGCCGTCGCCGTTCCCCCGCGCCTGCCACCCCGGCAGTACCTCGTCCCCGGCTCTGTCCAGCAGCACCCCGGTCATGCTGGCGCCGGGAATCCCCGTTCCTCAGTACATCTCCAGCATGCACCCCGAGCAATCCGTCATCATGCCCCCTCACAGCGTCACACAGACTGTGTCCCTGGGCCACCTGTCCCAGGGCGAGGTGAGGATGAACACCCCCCCTCTGTCCGGCATCCCGTACGGGATCCGCCCCGAAGCACTCCACTCCCCCCGAGCCGCCCTGCAGCCCCAGATGGACATCAAACCTCAGCGGTCCAGCACGCCCCAGCCGGCTCCCATCCGGGACATCGTCATGCCCCCGCTGTCCTCCCAGCACCCCCCCGAGGAGGAGCTGCACTTCCACCACTCGGCCGTGTGCCGGGGCCCGGCGCCGGTGCAGTCGGACGTGCTGGTGATGCAGCCCGATTACCGCATGCACCCCAGCAGCCTCCGCCTGGACCAGTACAACGTGCCCCGGGACGTCCGGATGATCATGCACCCTCACATGGCTGCCGTGGGCGAGCACCACTCGGAGACGCGGCAATCCCGGACGCCCGAAGGGGCCGGGAAAACTCCCCCCGTCAGTAAGACCCCTCAACCCGGGAAAGAGACTCCCAAATCCTCAGAGGGCAAGATGGCCCACTCTCCTCACAGCGAGCCCCGGCTGCTGAGCGTGCCCTCGGGCAGCCAGCTGCCTGGGCTACCCCTGACGCAGCCCGTGGTGGTGCCACACGGCGTGCAGATCATGCACCCCGCCGGCAGCTCCTTCCACGATTACCGCTCCGTCTACGGTGACATGAGGAATTACCACACGGCACAGCTCGGCCACCCGCAGTTCCCCGGCGCCTCGCCCATCGGGCTGCCCTCCCGGAGCATGACCCCGTCTCAGGTGAGGAATGCTTGCTTCTTCTGCCTGCAGTCTGGAGCTCAGCCCTTCCTGGAGTCTGGAGCTCAGTTCTCCTTGGACTCTGGAGCTCAGCTCTCCCTGGAGTCTGGAGCTCAGTTTTTCTTGGAGTCTGGAGCTCAGTCCTCCTTGGGATCTGGAGCTCAGCTCTCCCTGGAGTCTGGAGCTCAGCTCTTCTTGGAGTCTGGAGCTCACTTCTCCCTGGGGTCTGGAGCTCAGTCCTCCCTGGGATCTGGAGCTCAGCTCTTCTTGGAGTCTGGAGCTCAGTTGTCCCTGGGATCTGGAGCATTCTGAGCTAACTGCAGCCCTGGTGCAGCTCTAAGTGGTCATAAGAGCTGAGCTTAGCTCTATGTGGTTCCTCTCCAGGCCCTGCCTAAGTTCATGGCACAGGAGGAGCTGGGTTTGAACAATGCTCAGCATCAGAGGAAGTTGAGCCAACCCATTTCTGGGTCTCAGACCAGCAAGTGGGATGTAGAAGGGTCAGGGGCAGAGCGGTCTTCACCAAGGTGGTGCAGAGATCAGACATGCTCAGATGGATGGTGAGGCCAGGGATGGGCTTGGAGAAGGATCCAGGGGTTGGGGTTTCAGCTCAGGTGGGTTTGGAAGTGGGGACTGGGCCCAGGTACCACCAGAGCAGGGCTGGTGCTGTTGCATGGAGACACATCTCCAGCAGGAACGTGATGGTGTCAAATTAATGACATCTGATACACCCACAGCTTGAAATCTTTCCCTTTTCCTCCTCCTGCTTCGCAGGGTCTGCCCGAGGGCGAGCACTCACACCCCAGCCAGCCGGGCCGCAGCAAGACCCCCCAGATCCCCCAGGACACCAAGAGTGCCGTGGCAGCGGGGCCGGAGCAGAGTCACCACCCCCCTGTGACCAGGCACGCGGCGCAGATGGACCCCCACGTGCACCTCCAGAGGGCTCAGGGGGACACGGGCCAGACCTCCTACCCCTCGCCCGTCGCCATCTCCGTCAAGCAGGAGCTGCCGTCGCCCCACCAGCCCCCGGCGGGCCCTAAGCAGTCCATGTTTATCCCCACGACGTCGGGGCCGCCCCTGAGCCGCCCCGAGCCCCAGGCTGGCATCAAACAGGAGCCGTCGCCTCACCCCGTGTCACAGAGACCTGTGGACATGGTCCAGCTGCTGACAGTGAGTGTCGCTCGTGCTCCTGGCCCAGGGAGGAGTCACCAGGCTCTGTGTCTCAGCTGTGGCACCAGGCCTGGCCTTGCTTGCACTGGGTGCTTCAGATGGTCCATCGTCTGGCTGGGCTTGGGGCTGTTCTGTCCCCCCGGGTTCTTACCCTTGTTTGCTGGTCCACAGTCAGCTGTTTCCCTGGAAAGGTTTTCCTCATGGGCAGGGAAGAGTGATGGTGGATTTAATTCCATTGAAAAAGGAAAAGACGTTTTTCCAAGCCTAGAAAGTGAGGAAGAGGAGGGAGACAGGCACTGATGAGGAACCAGGAGTTGTGTCCAGCACTAGATGTCTCCTGTATAACCTCGAGCAACTCTTCCCATGTTATTTCTCAATTTTTCCCTTTGTAAAAGACAAAACAACGTTGGGCAACAGCCTCATGCTGGGTGGGAGGCTGAGGGGTTGGGATGATGGGACCCACCCTTTGGCCAGCTGGAAAGAAAGGGGCTGAATTCCTGGTTTGGCAGGATTTAAACCAAGCCTGGCGTGTAGAGGAACGATCAGGTGTCACCCAGAGCTCCGATGGCACCACCGGAGCCACCTGAGCTGCTCAGACGGGGCTTTGGACGCCCCTCTCCTTCCTTGGTGTGTAACACCCCTCCTCCCTCTCTTCCCAGAAATACCCCATCGTCTGGCAGGGCCTCCTGGCTCTCAAGAACGACACGGCCGCGGTGCAGCTCCACTTTGTGTCTGGGAACAACGTGCTGGCCCACCGGTCGCTGCCGGCGCCCGAGGGAGGGCCCCCCCTGCGCATCGCCCAGCGCATGCGGCTCGAGGCCTCCCAGCTCGAGGGGGTCGCACGCAGGATGATGGTGAGGGGGGCTCTGGGGCAGGGGGGGTGTCTGGGGAGGGCTGATACCCGTGGGGTGAGAGCTGGGCAGGTCTCAGCAGCCTCAGGGCTGAGAACCACCAGTTCTCCCATGGTTTTCCCCACCCTGAGGGTGGTGGGCACTGAGCAGGCTGCCCAGGGCAGTGGGCACAGCCACGAGGCTGCCAGAGCTCCAGGAGGGTTTGGACATCACTCAGGAGCAGGGTGGGATTGTTGGGGTGTCTGTGCAGGGCTGGGAGTTGGACTGGATGGTCCTGGTGGGTCCCTCCCAGCTCAGGATATTCCATGATTCTTCTGGAATTCCTTCCTCCTGGAGTGTGTGTAACATGGATTGTGAGGAGCAGTAGCTGTGCATTCATGGAAAAGGGAATGGTGGGATTGGGGAACCTTTGAAGTCACCCATCCTTCAGCCATGGAACAAATTCTGCTGGGTCTGGTGTGTCTGAGGAGGGTGGGCTGTGGAGTTCAGGGGGCTGTGGGAATCCATTTCCAGTCCTTTCCACCCTCTCCTGTGCTGGCCCTGGGCTGGTCACAGAACCCCAGAATGGTCTGGGTTGGAAGGGACCTTAAAGCCCATCTCATTCCACCCCCTGCCATGGGCAGGGACACCTCCCACTATCCCAGGTGGCTCCAAGCCCCTCCCAACCTGACCTTGGACACTTCCTTGGTCGGGGCAGCCACCGCTTCTCTGGGGAACAATTTACAACATCAGGGACTTTGAAGGGAGGCTTTTCCCCCCTGGGTAATGGATGTATGGCAGGAAGACCCCTGTCCCTCCCCCTCTAACCCAGCCCTGTCCTGCCCTGGCAGGTGGAGAGCGATTACTGCCTGCTGCTGGCCCTGCCCTGCGGGCGCGACCAGGAGGACGTGGTCAGTCAGACAGAGTCCCTCAAGGCTGCCTTCATCAGTTACCTGCAGGCCAAGCAGGCTGCAGGCATCATCAACGTCCCCAACCCCGGCTCCAACCAGGTATGGCCACGGACACCCCGGGGGCAC
>WBMV01008459.1:5546-43775 GCA_013396655.1 Campylorhamphus procurvoides
TTAAGTGGGGGGGAGGGGGGGAAGAGAAGCAGTTTCTGCCTTTTGTGGTTTTTTTTTTGTTGTTTTTTTCTTTTTCTCTGCTGCTTTTCCGATGTTATCTCTTTTAGCTGTGGGGGGTCTTAGCTGCTTTAGTTCTCTGGAATGCATCTAAGATGTGTGGTTTTGTTGCTCCTGAGAACTGCTGGCCATTCAGGGTTCCGATTCAGCAGCACTTTTTGGCCCTCAAAAATGTAAGAGTAGAAGGATAAGATATAACTCATGCATGTGGCATGGAGGGTCTCAGTTCTCTCCAGGTGGCAGTTTCAGTCTCTGGTGGCAGATAGGCATCAGTCACTAGCAAAGAAAAGNAAGAAAAGGTGAGAAGCTGAGGGGGAGGTGGGGAGAGATTCTTGGCTACAATAACCAGTTCTCTCTTTGTTCACCCCTAATTTTCCAAAGTCTCTTTTTTAACTTTTATAGCATTCAAAGGAGGCTGTGCGTGGTTTTTTGTCATGTAGCCCTATTCAGATGTTTTAAGTGATAACAATTGCAGGATCTTCTGGCAGGAAAACTCTAGCAGGAAGCTCTTGTGAGAACTTCTGGCAGAAACCTGACAGAGAATTTTTTGTTAGGAAATTTTCACAGGCAGAAACAATGATGAAACCTTATTTATGGCATTTCTATATTATCTGTGTGTCACAAGTACCCGTTCCTTGTGAATGCTAGTGAGCAATTGGGTATTGAACGCATCCATGTCCATACAATTTCAGCATTGTCCTCAGTTTTCATCTGAGCATTACTGTGCACTGAACTCAGTGCTAGCCAGCTTGCACCAAAGCTGCTGCTCTGACATGTTTTGTGCTGAGGCATGTTCATATATCGGGTCTGCAGTAAAAACACTTTTCTGCTTGTTTGCACATCTCCTTCTGCCCAGGTATACCACTTGTAGGTTGTCCTTAGTTCCCTAAATTTGCAGGTTGTACTTCCCAGTGTCGTGGGACAGAAACCAGGCAGTTGACTGTGACTGTTTTGACCAGTTGAGAGATCTGTTTGCAGTTATCATAACTACTATAAACCATACTTGTCAATTAACCTTGTGTTAGATGTTGTAAACACAGGGGAAATAATAAATCTTTTGTTTCATAGTAATTTTAATGGCAGAGGATGAATAAGAATGAAAGCTGACTGCTACAAATGGGATAGCACTGATGTGTGTGGGTATGGTTTGAGTTTTCTTTTTACTTTGTTGCCATACAACCAAGGTATGTTTAAAGCAGGGTAATAGGTAGCTCTGTGAATAATTTTTTAGCATGAGGGAGAATTTAAAAATATTTGCTGCAGAGGCTGTATTTAAAGGTAAGGATCATAATTTCTCTTATAAATGAGAGGTAAGAAATAGAGTGGGCATTTGCCATGACCTCATGTATATGTGCAGGAAAGCAGTTTAATGATAGGCAAGAAAGGAACAGCCTAGTTTGTGAATGTAGCTTCTTTGTTAGCATTCTGAGTGGCTATGAGAGTGATTAAATTTCAGGCATGAAAACAAGAGAGCAAGTGTTAAAGAAATTTAAGGAGTCATACAGCTGGAGCTGGAATTTCAGCAGAGTAGCAGATAGAAAAGACTGTATCTTAAATAACTGGGAAAAGCTGTGAGATTTTGATGTTGTCTGGAAGTACAGATCTAGACAGATCCCAGTCAGCTGACAGAAATGCTTTTTATCCACTTCATTTCCCCCTTTACTGTAAAGATTGCAATAAACCCAATAATAGTATATTAAAGCTGCTTTCTCAGGAGTCACTGTATAGAGTTTTTGGTAAAGGCAGGAAGAGTTCAAGCTACTACATATGTATATTATATGGGTATCAAATCAGTACCCTGCCTTAACTATTTTTTTTCCTTTCAGATTTTCTATTTTGTACATACATTATTTTGTATATACTGTATATGATGACTTCGGTGTGCAGTGAACGTACCCGGGGCGCTCGGGACAAAATGCAAATTTCAACCTCTCAACCAACACAACCACAGAAACAAGTAGTACAGGTATGTGTTGCTATATAATCTTTGAGTTGAAAGTGAACATGCAATGATATGCGTTTCTTCCATAAGTCAGCAAAAACTAAGAAAAGATGGGGAGATATCATGGTTTAATTTGGAAGAGTATGTTTGATCTCTTGCTTTAATTGCTTAGGTATCCAGCACAGCATTAAGTTGTCCCTGTATTCTTGACTCTGGAGGAGCTTTGTGTTCTTCAGCAACATTCCCCACAAGTGAGGAATTCTATGCCTATCCCTGTCAGTATTTCTGTCCTGTGACCTTAGTGTCTTTAGAGCTCAGCTCTTTCATATGCCAGCCTGATGATGCTAGAAGATTTTTGGTTAATAGAGGAATTTGAGTGGGTGGGAAAAGCTTTGTTAGATGCATGTTGCGTTCTACAGCATGATTCAGCATATTTGCAAGTCACAAAATCCTAAACTTCTTGTGTCATTGTTTTTGGATAATAAACATACAATTTTATTATAAGATCTGGGCCTATTTCTGTCACTTTGTGTTTTGCACACTTTTCTGGTAGCTTGAAGTTGTTAAAAATTTCCTTCACTCTGTTATGCTGCAAAGATAATGTGTCTTGTAAGGTTGAGTAAAGTTTTAGCTGCCTTAAAATGCTACCATTTTCTTAGTTGCAATTAAAACTTAATTATGCTCTTTTATAGGATACTACGGTGTCACTTGTAACAATGGTGCCTTAAAAATGAAGAAGAAACACTGGGAAAAAAAATCTCAAATCAAATTTTTGCGACACTGATTTGGTGTTTGTGTAGTAAGCACATCTTATGGGGTTTTTTTTTTGTTTTTTTTTTTCCTTCTGAATCTTCAATTCTATCTGTGTGCAATCCACTGGCATAAATATTAGTAATATTGCACCTGATTCTGTTTCTAAGCTTTCTCCTTACACAGGAAAAACTAAAGATATTGTTACTAATTTGATAGTGTTATAAAGTTTGTATATTTTTCTCTTATAACATACACTTGAAAAAAAGTTGGTTTATGGAAAAAAAAATGCATCTTAATGCTTTCCTGTTTCTGGTCAAATATCCTGTTATGTCTACAGAAATTACATTGAATGTTTTTACTCTGGATATCTTTAAAGGAAATCTCTTCACTAGCTAAAAAGTTGCTGTGGGCATGAGAAGGCTGAAGTCAGAGTGAGAAGATGGATCAAGAGGATTTAATTTCTGAAACCAGCAGACCTTTTATTTTTTCTGTCTTTTGGAGGGTGGCATCGGGGCTCGCATAGGGAATTCCAGAGCAGGCTCTCCTTTGTGTTACCAACTGACATAGGAAACTGTCAACATGGCACTTTGAAAATATGAAGTAGTACAGAGTACTCAACTCCATTACAAATGCTAATTGTCTTGGGACATTGACTCTGCGGAAAAAAAGTATTATTTCCCTCAAGGAACTGGGACAGCTGCAGTAACTTCTCAGCAAATAAGTAGCTGATGTTGTATGGTGGAGTAATTTTTTAGACTCTTCTCAGGATTTACACTTGGCAGCCTCCTCTAGAGCTTGCATTTGTGGTAAACTCCAAATGCAAAGCAGTTTGAGACTGGTGAAGTCTGAACTCGTGAGGCACAGAATTTCATGTGGGTATTCTGTAAAGTGAGACTGCTCAGGGTGAATCCTTTCTGTCAAGAATTTCAGGGGATTATGTGGTCCCCTTCTCAATATTTCTCAATAATGAAGTCTTCTGCAGCACATCAACTCACACTTTGGGTCCTGGCTCTCTTCAGTATCAGCCTTCTCTAGCATGAGATAGTAGCCTCTTTTGTTTGAACAGAAATCAAATGAGGTTCAGGTTCATGTAGCATACAATTTTCTTTGGTATTTTCATGGGAGTGCAATTCAAGTAGGCTGCAGATGCTGCACTATGATGAGTGGCCTGTATGATGTGACATTAGTGTTTGGGGGGGTTTTTTGTTGTTTGTTTTTTTTTCCTCTAGGGCAGCCATAGCCTATTTGGATTTATGGCTCTACTGCATCCATCCATTTTAGTCTTTCGTCTTTGGGAGAAGTTGCTGGCATGAATTTGTTGTCCAGAAACGTTACAGAAACACCAAATATTTCATAAATAGCAAGATTCTGTAGAAGTTTTCAGAGACCAGTATTCAGTAATAAAGAAAATAAGTGCAGCTGTTCATGAGCAGAATCTTGAGGCGTGACTTGGTCTCTTTAAGTGCTCATAAAACTACAGAGTCAGGTGGCTGTTGGGAGAGTCATGGAAGGTGATGTGAGCAGGGATCATCAGAGATATAGTTAATTTAGAAATACCATTGCTACTTTGTTATGTTAAAACTATCTCTGGAGTGGTAGATACTAAATATAAGTAATATTGAAGTGTATGTTTCTGTAGGAAATTCTATTTTATTATATGGTTGTCTTCTCTATGTGGTGGCCTTTAACTGTGGTTCAAACATGTTGAAATTGCTTCTGTTCTAGCTAACTTTTTAACTATAAAATAGGCATAGAAGAGATATTAATCCCTTCCTTGTAGCACCTCTGTGCTTCTTATGTATGTTCTTTTTAAGAATCTTGAGAAAAAAATATAATATAGGGACACTCTCTAGTGACCAGTGACAGGACCTGAGGGAATGGCCTGAAGTTGTGTCAGGGGAGGTTTAAGTTGGATATTAGAGAAAGGTTCTTCACCCAGGGAGTGGTTGGGCACTGGAACAGGCTCTTCAGGGAAGTGGTCACAGCACCAAGCCTGCCAGAGTTCAAGGAGCATTTGGGCAATACTCTCAGGCACATGGTGGGATTGTTGGGGTGTCCTGTGTAGGGCCAGGAGTTGGACTTTGATGATCCTTGTGGGTCCCTTCCAACTCAGAATATTCTGTGATAACTAGGAGATACTTTAAAAAATATAGTTAACTTTTGTGAACTTTATTGGATGTTTTTGTTTTTCAGGCAACAGCAGAACAGATTCGCCTTGCTCAGATGATCTATGATAAGAATGATGCAGATTTTGAAGATAAAGTAAAACAAGTATGTTTCTTATGGTACGGTTTTTATGCCCTGCAACAAAACTGACTTGTGTTTTGGAGCTAGAGGATCTGTTTCTGATTTAGATGAAACTTCTTTTATAAGGACAGAAGTTTAACTGGGAAAAGGTGCTCTTATTGCATTGTAAAGTCTGTTTTCAAGAAATTGTGTTGTAACATAGCTATGACTGTATAGTTACACTGGTGTATTTTTTCTTTGGCCTTTAAGCCAAAACTCATCTGTGCTAATCTCTTCCAGACTATATCTCTTTAGTATGGTCCTGATGCTTAATGATTGTCAGAATAGAGAGTGCTTTCAGCTTGTACACATGTACACACACGGGAAAAATGTCACCTATGTAAATTGAGTTTGCCAATATATTGTCTGTTTTCAGGAAAAGTCATAGAATCATAGCTTAAGGGTAAATTTAGGTATTATTTAAAAAAAATAATCTGACCTCCCAAATGTGTGTATGCATTAAAATGATAAATTACAATTTGAAGATGAAATTTCATACCATTTCCTCTACCATGGTTAGTTTTTTGAGTGTAGATGCTCAAACTCCCTTTATCCAGTTATGGCTGAGACCATTAATTCAAGCAGTATTGAGAATCTGTGTCCCTGTTCTGTGGATATCAGTGATTTTTGTCCTAGTGAACACATCACAACTCACAAAGAACTGAGGAGTACACCCAGGACATAAGAATTAGCTTAAACGCATTCATGCAGCAGACAAGCAGATTTCTTGACTTTTTCTTTATAAAACCTTCTTTGAAGCGTTAAATGCTTTTCGCTGTTATAAACTTGTTTTGTTGATGTGCTAGAAGTGAAGTCTTGTACTTCCTGAAGCCAAAGTACCCTCATCAATAATGCCTGTAGCTGTGCTGGTGGGAAGGATAAGAATTAAGTTCTGCATAGGAAATCTCCAAGAATAAAGGGAAAAAATGTGGAAGAGTGCTTTCCTGATTATTATTTGTGTTTACCTTTATTTAGGATTTTAGTTTGCTCTGACACAGTAGCTATGCACGTTTTTAGAATCTGTGGTGGTACTAACTCTTATTTTCTTATGAAGATGATTTGGATATTTTAACATGTCTGACTCTTACTGCCAGCTTATGGAAGTGACGGGGAAAAACCAGGATGAGTGCATAGTGGCGCTACATGATTGTAATGGGGACATGAACAGAGCAACTAACATATTGCTGGAAGGAAGTTCAGACACGGTAAGGTTTTGCTTTCCTATTAAACCATTCTTTCTGTTTCTACTTCTTAGAAGTGATTGGGAAAGTCATAATTTGTGAGCTTTCAATTTTCATCTCCAAGTTCTTTTGAAGAAAATGGAGACTGGGACAGCTTTTCTACTTCATGCATACCCTAGAGTAGGCTGAACCTTGAAAATGTTGTGTTTAGCTGATCTCTTGCATAATCTTTTGGTTTTCATTTACATGCAACAATTTTAACTGCAGCAAAAATCATTGCTCTGTCAGACACAGGTCTGTTTTTTGCTGCAATGTTTGTAGAATCTCACAACCATGAGACCCGAGTCTAAGTGTTTGCCACAAAGGACAATCTTTATAAAGCTAAAAGGCAAGCAGAAATTTTAAGTTGTGCAACTTCTGTATGTGTGCATTGCCAGTATTGAAGTTGGAGGAGGTTTCCATATCTGAAAGTTGCATTGTCAATGCTACTAATAGCAGAAGAGGATACAAGAAGTATCCATTCACTGTTGCTCATTTGCATGACTTCATTGAAAACCAGAAAGAGGAGACTAAACAATGTGTATATACCAACAAATAATGTAGCTTAGAATGTTGCACTGAGCAATTTTCTATCTCAGGAGATACCAGGAAAATGTGCTGCAATTGAAGCTTTTGCTGGAGGGACTTCTTACAGTTTGTCCAAGACAGTACACTAGATTCCATCTCATCTAAATTGAGAAAGAAACCTGGACTTCCTTTCTTAATGCTGAATATTCAGTAGTTCCTGTGATTTGTCAGGATGTGTAGTCTCTTATTGTTAATGGGGAAACCCACACACACACACCTTAAATCTGGAACACATACTGTTCTAAGGGGACTTTCTTTCCTATCCCCTTTTCATTTATCATAGTTGAGGTTATCTAAAACAGAAATATATAATACTGAGCAAACTGGCAAGTTTGGAATAGAAGAGAGCATCTCATCTTGATTAAATCTGTGTTGGTAATATGCTCATTTTGTGTTCTCTTGTACTTCTTGTATTTACCATTTTCTAGTTAAAAATAGTTTTCTGATTGATAGAGAATTTTAAATGCTTTCTTAATTCAGCAAATTTTTTCTAAGTGATCATGACATGGAAGAAACTTTCTGAACTCATCAATTAGAAGCAACATATCCATATGTTTTTCGTTTTTAATAAGTCCCTCTGAACCTACTGCACTTTGTAGACAAAATGCAACTCAAACAAATACAGAGAAATTAAAAGGCTCAAGAAGGAAGGAATATTAATTAGAAGGGGTCCACATCAGAGCATGAATAAATTTATTCTTCTTTATGGAAATTTGTGGGCCTCCAACTTGAAGGATGTTATATTCCAGAACATTATAACACTGGAATTGATGTAAGGTTGGAAGCAGAGGTGATACTAGTTCTGAATGCATTCCCAAATCTCTTTTTCTAGTTTCACTCTGTTTTGATGCACTAGAAGGATTTTTTTCCTCATTTGGAAGAAGATGTGTTTATCCAAATTGAGGAATTACAAAAACAAGGAGTGGTAGCTAGAATGTCTAATTATAATTTCTTTGGCACTCTGCCAAGTTTTGAGGGTTTTTTTAATGCTGTGATCTTTAAGGCTTTATGTGTGATTGTTAGTCTTTGTGAAGACTTCACTTGCAACAGTTGTGTCAGTCTGGCTTTGGATAGACAGAGACTTGTGGATGAGAGTAGAATAGGGCATGTTTCTTTGCCCAAGACTTCTATTTATTTAACTTCCTACAGGCATAAGATCCATTTTATGCCTGACCATGTGTTACTTCCTAAACCTTTTAAGATAGAACAAAGGGGACCTTTCAGATTATTCTTCTTTCCATCTAAGATCAGGCCAGCAAGAAGGCTTCTGTTACATGTTTTTGAAGGTCAGACCCACAGTTGTCATTTGGGTTGCCCCAGGCATCCTCAGCTGAAATTGTAATCAGTTAGCTCCCTTAAAAAAAGAGATGGCTTCAATAGTCTGTGATGGATTTCCATACCCAGAGGTAGCACCATACTGTATCTTAAAGGCCATGCCCAACTTTTTGAGGCTTTCCTCAAAATTATATTGTGGGAAAGCATGGATCAGATGCTTTCATAGACATCCTTCTACTGATCCTTCCCAAGTCATGTAGAAGCTTACTAAGGAGAGGCTGCTTCCTCTTCAGCTTTGCAGATTCATCCAGTTTTGGGTATTTCTTAAAATGTTTGAAGATCTTTTGGCACCATTCCCATCAGTGAAATAGTAGTGTATTCTGAACTATATAGACTTAGTTCTTCAGTTGTCAGTGCAGGTATTTTTTCTGTGAAATGTCTAAAGCTCCTAAAAGTGTTTTAGTGCATAATACAGTTGCATAGTTACTGAGGGAAACAGTTTTCTGCCTCACAAATAATGTGGTATTGCTCAAATACATAGTTTTGTACTTCTAATCTGTGCTGTCTGTGCTTCATCTTGACCCTGAGATTAGTTCAGTTGGTTAGAGCACAGTGCTAATAATGCCAAGGCTGTGAGTTCGATCCTTGTATGGGCCATTCATTTAAGAGTTGGACTTGATGGTCCTTGTGGGTCCCTTCCAACTCAGAATATTCCGTGATTTTCTGAGATAGGACAGGACTTGAAAGTATCGATAGTCAACCTTTTTTGTTGGATGCAGGTGCCTGTCAGGGGTTATGGCTTTATGTAGTACTTCACAGTTGATGCCACCTCATTTGTGTATGCAAATTTACCACTCAAATACCTTACCTAGACTAAAGCCCCTTGAGATGGGGACACATACATAAACCTGTCTGCCATCTTAATGGTTTGCAAATAATACCTTTCTTCTTTCCTTTGCATCTAACAGCTTAATAGACTAACCATGCAATTGCATAATATGAGTTGCTGTGCTATTCTTGGAGAGTTTTAGTTGTTTTATTTTCAACTTCTATAGAGCTGATATGATCTCTGAATTTATTTTAAAGATGGAGTATAATATTAAAGCTAAAGCTCCAGTCTTCCCAAGTTATTGTTTTGCCATTCTGTCTCTTGGTGCTTGAATTCTAGTACATTTGGATAATGGCCCCCCCGGCCATGTACTTTCAGCAGTCTCTTGTTCAGTGATGCTTATAAGCATTTTTTCATTTCCTTTGGAGAAAAGCATAGCTCTGTACATGCTCCCTTGCTAGATTTATGGAGGTAGTTGAAAGGGAAACTGTTGCTTGCTTTGCAGATTGTTGTGGTTGTATCTAGGCTTCCTTGAACTAGTAAAAGGCCATTATAGCCAGAAATATTTGGAATTCTCACATTCCATTAGAAAATCTAACTTCTTAAACTTGTTACTTTTTCATCTCTTTCCAAAAATACACTTTGTTTCCATTTGTGTCAGTGTAGTTTGCAAGGTATTACATATGCGATGTTATGCAAATAGCTGCTTTTTCCCATGAGCTGGAGTGGGGTCAAGTAGAAGTATGCATTGAGAACTGTCTCTTCCTTTCTGACTTTTGTATCTAATTCTATTCTATCTAAATAGACTTCTTGGGAGACTGTAGGGGGAAAGAAGAAAAGCCTTGGAAAGGAAGGTTCAGAAAACAAAGAAAACAGAGAGAAACGAGGGGACAGAGAAATGAGCCGTGGATGGGGAAGTTCCAACAGACGGGGAAGAGGAGGCAGCCGTGGCCGAGAGTGTACGTATAAGGATTCACTTTTAAAGATTCAGAAACTTTTCTTGCAGCTGAAAAGCTGAAACTGGCTCAGTTAAGAGCAAATGCTTAATGGAGTAAAGTCTGTCTGAGCTATAGTTCAGAGCTGAAGGGATCATAACCTTTTTATGTAACAGGTATGCTCGATCTATGTGACTTGGTTTTGGGATGTGTTTATTCAGTGACACTCAATTTAAATTTCTGTCCTTTTTTGATTAATTGATCTTGTACAAATTGCTGTTAGAGAACTAAAAGCAATACACGCACACACAATAAAAGGCTAACAATAAATTTCTACTTTCCAACAAGCAGTGAGGGACTCATGCCTCCAAGGAGCAGTATTTCAATACAGCAGCTATCTGGTAGGCAGCAGCCATCATGAAGAGAGAGAGAAGCTTCTCTTCCTGCTCTCTTTTATATCTAGGTTGATGTAATATGCTATGGAATACCTCTTTAGTCAATGTAAATCGGGTGGCCTAGCCTATGTCCCCTCCCAGGAAGAGGAAATGTTACTCAGCTAAACAAACCCACTACAATCTAAACAAACCCACTACAACAGCTGATACTCTTTTTTTTTTTTCTTTTAATGAAAAAATTATCTAGTTTTGATTAAATCTCCTTTTATGAGTGGGAGAACCTGAAGATGTTCTCATCTTTTTATAAGGGGAATGAAAAGAGTAGGATCATTATTACTCTCTAGCATATGTTACTCATAAGACAACCAAAGATGAGTTTCTACAACACAGAAAGTTCTTTGTAGGTTGAAACATTTAAAGATTTTCTACAGCTTATACAGGTGCAATAATACATTGTACAAAAGCAAACTGATGTTTCCAAGGTAGGTAGCATCACATTAGATTGCCATTGGATGCACATTGCTTTTTTTCGCTTAAGTTTTATCAGCGGTATCAAAGCTATATACATTGCCTGTAAGGGCCACACAGAACACTGATAGATGAGCAGAGAAACCAGAATGAAAAAAATATGCCTAGCTTTTCACTTACAAGCAGGAAAAATATTTATATTATTAGACATTTCTTCTAATTAATTATTGGAGTATCTTCAAATATTGTGCCAGTGAAGACATTGTGAATCTCTGTAGAAAAATGTCAAAGATAGGAAAAAATAGTAATAAAACTTGCAGCTATGCTTAGAAAAATTGAAATCAGATCCATCTAAATGAAAGTGAGGGGCAAAATTTTTGCCAGAGACAGATGCTGCTTGTCTCTTTTTGTAAACTAGAATTAAAGATTTTGTTCAGATTATTACCAAATCTTGATATCTCTTCCTGGTCCAAGCATTAATGGTTTTGTTGCTGCCATTAGGAAAAGTTGTGCAGTGCAAAATTTCAGCAGTATTTTAAGTGGCCAGTCTTTTTTTCCCCCTCAAAGAGCCAGCCATCTTTTGGAGTATGTGGTGGTTTAGTTTTCTTGGTTTTGGTTTAGGCCTTCCTTGGTAGCAAGGTCGTAACTAAGGAAGTATTCCACACATTCCTTCACGTAATCAGGGGTATATAAAGACAGGAGGAAGGTTTCCTCCCTCCTTTTTGCCTTTTGCTCTCTTCTCTCTCCCGTTCGTGTGCTTGGAGGACATCAGCTCTCTGTGCCAGCCTAGCTCTTATCTCTGTGAGCTGAGGCCTCTTGGAGAAGCTGCTGTCCCAGCCGTATGGAGGGGAAGGACCTGCTTTCTCTTAAGGGGAGTGTTGGTGAGAATTGATTGTATTAGTTCTTATTGAGCTTTTCCCTGAGTTTACGAGTGTGTGTATTTGTTTTGCTTGGTTTTACCCATTTTTGTCCCATTCCCATTTCCCTTTCCCTTTCCCCCTTTTCCCTTTTGGGGTTGCTCCAGAATTTGTTCTGTAGATTCATAGTGTTTGATTGTATATAATTGTAATATATGTGAATATATATATATATACTTTTACTACAATTGTCTTTTTGGGTACTTTTTTTTTACTCTCTTGGGAGGGGGGAATCTGTGTGGCCGGGCCTTGGGCTTGGCAGGGAGCCAACCCAAACCTCCACAGAGTACTTCCTTGGGAGTTTTCCATTAAATAGTTAAGGTGCAGTGCTTTTCTAATGCCTCATCTTCACTCAGTTGTTATCTATCAGATTTAAATACAGAGGAGAGTTGAGTTTCTCTGGTTGTACAGGGATGTGGTATGGCCAGACAGAAGAGTTGGTGTTCTTGGTTATCCCTTATTCTTTCACTGTTGCCACCCAGCTTGTTATTGAGGAAGCATAGTATGAGGCAGCTTTATTTCCTACCTCGTTAAATAGGTGAGGCCATAATTAATAGTGTAGGCTGCAAAACATTGCCTTTCTCCCCCTCAAAAACCCAACCCAACAGAAGTGTATCTGCTGAGGGGCATTTCCCTCTTATTAGATATTTTGCTTCCTGTAAAGGTTAAATGCACACAGGGACCCCAAAATACCAGGCAGTGGAAGGATTTAGGAGAATTTATTGCCAAAGTCAAGAACATCTGTACAAAGGACTGCACCAGGCCTAAGAAAGACACACCCCCTGTTCTCAGAGCTTTTATCATCCCCAGCCCCCCTGCTGCAGGGCCTTCAAACATGTCTGCAAGAACTTATCTTCTCTCATATTCAGGGAGTCAGCTTCTCTGGAATGCAGGACGAGAAAACATCTAAAACTGTCTCTGGGAAAGATGCCTCTTTCCAGTCAGGAAAGCTTTCTTAAGCGAAATAAATCCTCGTTTCTTCATAATGACTCTTCCAGAAGGGTCTTCTACACTTACACTTCCTAATTGTCTAGTGCAAAGTAAACATAACTTGCTTGTAGCTAGGCTCCCAAAGAAGAAGGGTGACTGAGATGTGTGAACCAGCCCACTTCAAAATCTTTTCTTTTGAGGTTCAGGTTAAGCAGATGGCTATACTATCTCATGTATGAGTCTCTTAAGCTGTCCTCTCTCCACAGTTAGAGCTGAAGAGAATGGAGTGGACAACAACCAAGGAGACAGGCCTTCAGACCGTGGGAAACGTGGCCGTGGGAGAGGTGAGATGGTAGCATTGGTGCAGGACTAGCACCAATGATTTCATATCCTGAAATGGAACTCCCATTTATTTCTTTAAACACTTCTTTTTAAGCATTTTTTGGTTATCCTTTGATTCCATAAGCATTTCAGCCACCTTTAATTTAGTTACATTACTCTTCCTTACCCCTTGTCATGTCTTGGTCTCAGAACAACTTAAAAGAATTGACACATCACTTTTCTGGTAATTTCCTGTGTAGCAGGCTGGTGGGCTCTGGCTATGGAGTGCTGTTTTCCCAGATCCACTCATGCCAGCCTCCTGAGAGTGGGAGTGTGCTGAACTCTGCAGGGCATACCTTGGTAGCAGGAGAGTACAAGATTCCATCTGTAGAACTCTCAGGGAGGGATTTGATGTGTACTTGTGCTGTTTCTTTGGGGTGGATCTGGTTGTCAGGCTTGCCTTCTGTTTTCGATAGTCAATCAGAGAAAGTACAAGCCACCTTAGAGGCTTTTTGGTAACAGAAGGAATTTGGTATAGAGGACTTGATGAGAACTGTGGAAAAAGAATACTGCAGAGTCTTAGGTACAACTCTGATCCTATCCTTTAGAAGAGATAGGAAAGATGTTGATAATGGATTTGATGTAGAATCAAGGGATGTGTAATTGGTTTGGATTTTCATGAGTCGGAGTGGAAAGAGGCTTGTTTTTTCTTAGAACAGGAGGAATGAAAATGAGTAACATGTACAGTGCAGATTGTGTGGGGAAGTGGGTATTAAATGAGTTAAATTGATAAAGTGCATAGCAGAGCTAATGTACTTAAGTCATGTCTGATTGGTGAAAAACTGTCTTCAAAGGGCTCTCTTCTTTGGAATATCCAGTAATGAGGCATTCAAAGACAGGCACATCCAACTTCATTGTTTACAGATCTGCATCTTGAAGGAGTGGAAAAACACAAAAACACGTAGCTTCCAAAGGGTTGCAAGAATGACTCTTGTGCCTGTGAATGAGCAAATACCAAATGGCATGTGCAGAGGTAGCTTTGCAGGGGAGGGTGTGATATAGTTCATAGCTACAGTTTTTTTGTATGTTAGCACTGTTAATAGATGGAATGTAAGTATTTCATGGGGTTTTTTTTAATAAAATAATCCTTTATACTCAAATTATAAATATAAAGGTAGGGCTTTTTAAAATTGTTGGGTGAAACTTAGAGGTTAATTTCAAATGCAGTCTGTTTTTTGCTTTGTAACCTTATGAACAATACACTGCTTTTGTTGTCAACACTGTAGCTCTCTAGATTGAATATCATATGTCTTAAACCAAAACACTGACCTATCTGACTGAGGAATCACAGAATATTCTGAGTTGGAAGGGACCCACAAGGATTTGAGTCCAACTCTTAAGTGAATGGCCCATACAGGGATCAAGCCCACAACCTTAGTGTTATTAGCACCATTCTCTATTGTACATAGTATTACTGTATCTCTCTACCAATTATTTTAGACTGTACATTAATGTGAGAAAAGTATCTTAAGTGTTTTCAACTGTCTGTGAAACTGGTTGACTTCAGTATCACTATATTACAAGTGTGTGTATTCTGTGGCAGGAAATACTGAATTAAATTTTATAATGCAAACCTGTCCTGTTTTTCAGCCAGAACAGAGTTAGTTTTTTTTCAGTAGCCGTGAGGGAGCATAGCCTGGAGCTGTTTGAGGGTGGCTAGGAGGTTATTCTATATCACCTCATGGGGGAAGGGAGGCTGAAGTAAGGGATTCTGGATTCTGGGAAGGAGGAGTGTGTGGTTACAGTCAGGAAGAAAAGGATGGTGCATGGAGGGTCCCCCATGCCATTTTGTTCATTGTTGCAAGAGTTGCGCAGTGCCAGGTCAGTCAGTGAACATTTTTTTTGCATGTAAATCACCCTCTTTTTGTACACTTCTATTACCAATAATGTTGCTGTTACTATTCCTTTTATCTTATTGCTGTTTCCAGTAAATTGTTTTATCTCAACCTGTAACCTCTGCATTTTGTATCTCCCACCAGAGGGAGGAGAGTGAGTGAGTGGGGAGGAGTGGGCACTAAATTAGGGAGTGCTACTCCTAAACCATGACAAACCCCTTGAAATCTGCAGGGAGTTATATAAAAGTTGTATAATTTACTTCTCAGTATTTCAGGGCTGCATGACCTTCTTTCTTTGGATATTAGTAGAAATAATAAAAATCTTCCTTTCATTTTATCTGGTAGTTTTTCTGTTGCACAGAATAGTAAAATGTGAAATAAAGTACTTCAGCTGCAAGTAAATAGATGACTGGTAATCACTACAGAACCCTTTTTGAGAAATGTTTAATGCAGAGTGTGCATGTGTAATAATCTAGGGGTCAGCTAATATTTGCGGAATGCACTCTCTCTCTATTTTAAGCTACCTGCTCAGACTGGAGTTATCTTACTGACTGCTTTATAGGGGGATATTTGCTGGGCCATTGTGTTACTGCTTCACTGTAGAACAATATGATTTTGAGAAATTATATGCACTGAAAATAGCATAAATGGGATTGACACTGTGGTGAGAATATGATGATCACTGAGGGGGAAAACCCCTGATAATGAGCCTTGGTGCTGTAGCGACTAGCCTGTTTAGGAGACTGGTTGATAGAGTCCCTTGGGAGGCATTCCTGAAGGGCAAAGGAGTCTATAAAGGTTGGACATTCTTCAAGAAGGAAATCCTAAAGGTGCAGGAGCAGAGCAGGCTGTCCCCATATGCTGAAAGACGAGCCAGGGGGGAAGACCACCAGCCTGGCTGAATAGAGAGCTTTTGCTGGAACTCAGGAATAACATATTTAAGAATGGGGAAAAAAATATTGCACAGAAGTAATTACATCCAGAGAAGAGAGGAGTGAGAACATGTGAGAGAAACAGCTCTGCACACACCAAGGTCAGAGGAGGGGGAGGAGGTGCTCCAGGCACCAGAGCTGAGATTCCCCTGCAGCCTGTGGTATAGCCCATGGTGAGGCAGCTGTGCCCCTGCAGCCCATGGAGGTCTATGAGGGAGCAGAGCAGAGATCCACCTGCAGCCCAGGGAGGAGCCTCATGCCGGAGCAGGGGGATGCCCAAAAGAGGCTGTGACCCTGTGGGAAGTCTGCACCGGAGTAGGCTCCTGGCAGGACCTGTGGGTCCCATGGAGAGAGGAGCCCATGATGGAACAGGTTTGCTGGCAGGACTTGTGACCCCATGGGGGACCCAGGCTGAAGCAGCCTGTTCCTGAAGGACTGACTGTGGAAGGAGACCCACACTAAAACAGTTTGTGAAGAAATGTAGCCCATGGGAAGGACTTGGATTGGAGAAGTTTGTGAAGGACTGTCTCCCATGGGAGGGACCCCATGCAGGAGCAGGGGAAGTACTCCTCTCCCTGAAGAGGAAGCAGTGACAGAGACAACATGTGATGAACTATCTGTAACCTCCATTCCTTGTCTTCCTGCACTGTTGGGGGGAGGGGGTAGAAAATCAGAAATAAAGTTAAGCCTGGAAAGGAGTGGGGAGTGGGGTGGAAGGTGTTTTTAAGATTTGTTTTATTTCTTGTTATTCTACTCTGATATTGATTGGTAATAAATTCACTTAATTTCTCCAAGTCAAATTTGTTTAGCCTGTGATGGTAATTGGTGAGTGATCTGTCCATTTGCAGAGGGGAGTGATAGAACAGCTTTGCTGGGCACCTGGCATCCAACCAAGGTCAAACCACCACAATATTTTAGAGGTCCAGAAATGTTTTTTAAAACATGGACAGCAAAATAGGGCAAGGAGAAGAATGAGCAGTGAGGGGAGGAAAAGTAAAGTCATTAAAATAGTAACTTTCCAAACTGGATTTACCATGTCTTGGAGCTGCTGTTTATTCAGTTTAGATGGTCCCCTGAAAATAAGGGGTAATTTTGATCCAAATTTGAAGCCTATCGTGGGTAATTCTGATGCTTGGACAACCAATGTATCAGTGACTTAGGATTACAACTTTTGTACTCTGATAAACTTATAGTTGTTCAGTGACTTTTTATAACCACATAATTTTGTCATTAAAATATCAATTTGTTATCAGTCAGCAGCTCTTAACCTCCTTCTGTTCTTGTAATACCAAATAATATACATAGTCTTCCTCAAAAAAAAAACCCAAAAAACCCTCAAAAAAACCCCAAAACAAAACCAAAAAAACCTCAGCAAACAAATCCTCACATATTTAGGTTATAAAAATGAAAAAAATTCCACCAAAACTATGTAGAAATATGCCACGCATAAGAAATAGTTTCTAACAGTTTACATAGACATGCTTTATGGATGGTTAAGTAAACAAAAATTTTCATGCCTTCTCAGCACTATGCAACATGCAAAAATAAAGCCATTCACTATATTAAGAAGCTTGTTGTGAGGAAAGATTGCATGTGGGTACCCCAGATACCAGACAGTGGAAGGATTTAGGAAAATTTATTTCCAAAAGCTGAGAACAGTAACATGGCAGTGCAAGCACTGGGCATGAAAAAGTGCACACGCTGTTCTCCTCAGGGCCTTTTATCATTTGCCTGGTCCCCCCCACTGCAGGGGCCTTCAAGCATGTCTGCAAGAAACTTGTCTTCTCTTGTACCAGGAAGTCAGCCTCTCAGGAATGCAGGAAGAGAAAACATACAATTGTCCCTGGGAAGATGTCTCTTTCCCAGGCAGCAAAGCTTCCTTGAGTGACATAAACCCTTGCCTCATCGAGTAAATCTTCTGGAAAGATTCTTCTATACTTACACTTGTAAACCGAGGTTGGTAACCAAAATTTGAGGCAACAAATATTTGTTGTTGTTAAAATAGAAATTAATATTTTCATGGGTGATAACAAGGAAGTTTGAGTAATTTGAATTGGATAATTTTCATGTCAGTAATTATGCTTAAGGAGGAAGCAGAAGGAATGTGTGGTCACAGGTTTGTGAAAGCACAGGAGGGTAGGAGTGGACTGAGTCAGAAGGAAGTAAATGGAATATTTAAACTTTCTCCTCACAGATAAGAAGTGACAGGGAATTTCTTGAAAGATCAAGGTATGCAGGGAGGCTGGGATTCTAAAGCATCTTAGGCAAGAGTGAAAAATTAGAATTTTGAACATTATCTAATGATTTGACAGTAGCAGTCTAGTGAGATGAGTCTTTAGGTAAGTCCTTTTCTTGGCATTTGGAGCTACTTCGCTAGATACAGAAAAGATAGCAAAGATTTGCAAGTTCTACTGAAACACGAAGTCTTAGATGAACTGCGACTTACTCACATGTGTTAGGGAAATTTGGGAAGTAAATGATATTTAACTTTAATCACAGTACTTTTTCTTCTTCAACCATAATATTTTCTAATGTGACAGACTAGCAATTGATGTCTCCTCTGCTGTTGCTGTTAAATGGTGTTTTCTCTCCTAGGGTTTGGACGTGGCAGAGGGAGAGGAGCAGGGAGGTTTTCAGCCCAAGGCATGGGGTAAGAAACATGCAGAGCGCAGATTTTAGCAAGGATCCAAGTCACCGGCAATATTAATTGACAGTGTTGCCACTGTGTCTTAATATTGCTGTATGATTAACCAATATAGATGCAAAAATTAAAAAAAATTCTTAGATTAAGGAATTATTTTTGTCTTAAAACAGTATTTCTAACTAGACACACCTATACAAACCTAATGTAAATTCACTCAATGTTAATATCTCAAACTTGGAGAACCCATTTGTACCTATCAGTAGCAGCCATCAGTAGTGCCTTGGAGGCTGAAAGTTCTGTGTGGTGTGTATAGTTCTAAGTCAATTAAAAAAAAATATTTGTTTCAGTGTAATGTAGAACTTTCAAGCTCTGTATAAAACCAGAAAGACTAGCGATTCTAAACTTTCTCCTGTTTTTGAGATTTCATGCTTTAGCTGTTTGGATGTATATTGATGCTAAAACAAAATCAAAAGAAGTTACTCAGCAACTCTAAAGTTTGTTCCAAGTTTTGTTGGAATAACTTGCTTCATGAAGTGTAGCCTCCACTATTTTCACTTGGTGTTTGCCTTTAATGACGTTTCATGTAACATCAGTGATGTCATGATGAACAGAAGACTCATTCTACTTTTCTAAGAATTCTTCTTGTTCATACTTGTAGATGATAAACTGAAGAGGTTTTTCTTCAGTAATCCTTTTTCACCTTTTAGCTGCATCTGTGTGTTTTGGCATTCATGTCAAGAGTGCATTCTGAAATAGTCTTACTGATGTTCTGACTCCTGTTCTGCACAGGTCTGGTGCTCTGAAAGGACATGATACTGGTTTCTCATTAGTAAGCCACCTGCTGAGAAACTATCAGCTGAGACAGGCTTATCATTGTGCATATAAACTAATGCTTTATAAGACTGGAGGAGTAGGTATGCTGTTAACTGCTTTTTCAGGAATTGTTGGTTTGGTTCAGTTTCTCTACAGTAATTTTTTTTGATCTCTTCAATTTTTTTCCTCCTTTTATCCCTCTTTTATCTATCTGCTCATAGAGGAAAATTTTGTTTTGAGACCAAAACTATCAAAATTTTGTGGATTAAGTTTAATCTAATGCAACTTCAGATAGAAATGATGACACTTGTGTTCATTGAATGACCCATGTGTTCTCTTCCATTTCTTAACTTTTGAAACTCTAGGACATTTAACCCTGCAGACTATACGGAGTCTTCTGCCACTGATGGTTTTGGGACAAAACCAGAGATTTGGGAGACTGGTCAGAATGATGCAGATGATGGAACTGGTAAGATGCTTCAAGAAGTGGAAGGATTGAAATGAAGACCTGTAGCAAATTGCAATTAAAATAACCATTCTGTTAGTGTTCAGTTAACTTCTGAAAATGTGAATACATTTCTTGTGACACAGATATTAGATAATTTTTATAGCTTAACTGCTACTAATGTGCAGAGCACATGCTGTAGCCTGTGTGACTCTCTTTTTAGAATGAAGGCAATTTTCAACTTTTTTGTTTTAGTACTAACAAACCCTTGAGAGACAAAGGTATTTGAAAAGTTATTGGATGAGCCTTGTATGTGAAGAACTGTGTTAAAGGAGAAACCACTGCCCAAGCATTCTCACACCATTCAAGGAGTCATACACCACCTCAGAATTAAACTGCTTAGACCAGAGTCCCTTTGCAGTGGGTGGCTCCAGTGAGCTGATGAGTTCCCCTTTCGACTCCTTGCTCACACACACACTCTCAGGTGTGCTTCCTCCTCCTTCAGGCTTGACCCTAGGTGTTTCCCATGTAAGAGTCTCAGGTGTCTGATTTTATAAAAATAAATAAGAGTGGTACAGCAGCATGTCAACTCGACCTGGGTGCTTCTGGAGAGGGACCCCAAAGAAATCCCTGGGCTTTTATGCCCTCACAGTCTATGCAGCCATTCTTGACCTGTTCCTTACGCACCTTGCATGCACCTCTTGGTCTAATGGTGATTTTTGGTCTGGGGTCTTCTAACCTCTTATTGGATTCTTTATCTGCATCCACGCAGACAGGTCATTAATTGTCCTTATCTTGCTGAGTTGCAGCTTCCGCTGGTGGCTGTAGCCTCCTTTATCTTCTGGTTTGTACTTCTCGTGCACTAGCTCAGTTGACAGAGCATAGGAAACTGAAAAGTCTTTAATTTATAGTAAGCACTATGTAGCAACAACTAAACCATCGCTGTGTTATCAACATTATTCTCATACTAAATCCAAAACACAGCACTGTAAGAGCTACTAAGAAAAAAATTAACTATTCCATTTGAAAGCATATCTAGGTGAAAGTGAATTTTTTCACATGTCGCATTAACATATATTCTATTTACTTTAGATCCAGTGTCCAACCATACACAAAAACTAGAATTAAATGTTAAACAACAGTAGCATTGGGACAATGAACTTTCACCTTGGTGATTATCAAAGTTAGATTTTGAGCTATATCCAATTTGCAAAAAAAGAGGGCTTTCATTGAGGTTTTTTAAGGGTTTGGTCACCTGTCTGATAAAAATCTATGTCAAGTACCTCCCCTTTAGTCTTGTTAACTTTATACCACAATGGGTCATCCATTGATTTTATACTTAGCCACGTGGTCCTCTGGGTTAACAGCACCAAGAGTAGTGGGATGTCCCACTTCATCTCATTGGTGTATAGATTCTTTCCAATGCAGTTATTTGTTAGCTGGTTGGTTATTCGTAACTCATTTAACATGAGAATGGTATATCCAATTTTCTTTTTCTAAAACTTTAACAGCAAAATTAGAACACAGAGACAGTATGGGGCCTCTCCCATTTGTGTTCTAATTTGGATTTTTGTGAAAATACCTTAATTAACACTCATCTCCAGGTTGTATATAAGGTACCCGTATTTCAGGTGGTGTGGACTGACACAATTCCTTTTTTCTTCAAACCCCTTTTGCATATATGTAACATACTCTGCCTAGTACTTTAGAACTTTTGACAAAATGAAAATGTCACTGACCAGCTGGAGCATATGGAGCCTCTGCCTGGGAATGGATGAAGAGATGACCAAGAGTTTATGGGTCAGGATTAAAGGAAGAGGAGAGGCAGGTGACATTATAGTGGAGGTCTGCTACAGGCTGCCTGACCAGGAAGATCGAGTGGATGAGGCCCTCTACACATAGATAGGAGTGGCCTCAAATTCACAAGCCCTGGTCTTCATGGAGGAGTGGACTTCACCCTGATATCTGCTGAAGGGGGGCACCACAGAAGGGCATAAGCAATCCAGGGGTTTACAGGAATGCATTGATGCATTCCTTCTCCAAGTGATTGAGGAACCAATGAGGAGAGGTGCTATGCTGGACATTGTTTTCACAAACAAGGAGGAGCTGGTGGGGAATGTAAAGCCCAAGGGCAGCCTGGGCTACAGTGACCATGAAATGGTGGAGTTGGAGATCCTTAGGGCAGTGAGGAGACTGCACAGCAAGCTCGCTATCCTGGACTTCAGGAGAGCAGACTTTGGCCTCTTCAGGGATCTGCTTGGGGGTATTGGTGGAAGAGAAGCTTGACATGTCTCATCAATGTGCACTTGCAGCCCAGAAAGTCAACTGTATCCTGGGCTCTGTCAAAAGAAGTGTGGCCGGCAGGTTGTGGGAGGTGATTCTCCTCTACTCTGCTCTTGTGAGACTCCACCTGGAGTACTGCATGCAGCTCCGGGGCCCAGAACACAAGAAAAATGTAGACCTATTGGAATGAGTCCAGAGGAGGCCATGAAGAGGATCAGAGGGCTGGAGCACCTCTCCTATGAAGACAGGTTGAGAGAGTTTGGGCTGTTCAGCCTGGAGAAGAGAAAGCTCCAGGGAGACCCTGCAGCAGCCTTCCAGTACCTGAAGAGAGCCTACAAGAGAGCTGGAGAAGGACTTTTTACAAGGGCATGTAGTAATAGGACAAAGGGGAATGGCTTTAAACTGAAGGAGGGTAGGTTTAGATTAGCTATTAGGAAGAAACTCTTCACTGTGAGGGTGGTGAGGCACTGGCAGAGGTTGCCCAGAAAATCTGTGGATGCCTCATCCCTGGAAGTGTCCAAGGCCATGATGGATGGGGCTTTGAGCAACCTGGGCTAGTGGAAGGTGTCCCTGTCCACGGCAGGGGGGTTAGAATGAGATAATCTTTAAAGTCCCTTCCAACCCAAACCATCCTATGATTTTACAACAAGTTGGGCAACTGCTGATGATTCTTTTTGAAGCAGCATGAATTCTTGTTGCTGCCCATAGTTCCTCTACCTGATTTATCACCTCTGCTCCCCCATGAGTCTTGTGAAAGTGTCTATCCACAGTAATTATGTATTTCTTTGGTAGTATTGGTTTCACTGCAGTTGTCTATATTCATTTGTGTTTACTTCCCATTCTTTCCACTGTTCTTTTTGATATGAATGGTCATTCTCATACAAGGTTTTGTGGTCTGTTAAATTTGGTTGTTTGTTTTCATCTATTGCTGGAATCTTGGAGGTTGTTGGGCTGCAGCTTTCATGGCTGTATTGACTAAGTTATTCCCTCTGCTAATTTCTCTAGTGCCCTTAGTATGGGCTGGGCAGTATATGACAGCAATTTCTTTAGGTAGCTGGATTGATTCTGGCAAGTTATATATTTCTTCTCCATTGGACACTTTCTTTCCTGATCATGTGATAAATGCTCATTCTTTCCATAACATTCCTGTTGTGTGACATACCCCAAAGGCATACTGAGAATCTTTATAAATATTCACTCATTTACCTTTTCTCAGATGTGCTACATGTGTTAAAGCTACCAGTTCTGCTCCTTGTGCACTCATCATTATTGGGAGAGGGTCACCTTCCATTAATTGCCCATGGCTGATCACAGCATATTCAGTCTGTTGTTGTCCGTACAGGTAGTAAAATGAGCCATCTACAAACAAAATTAGGTCTGAGTTCTGCAAAGGCACGTCAGTTAAATCTGCTTATGGTTTACTTGATATGTTCATCACCATCAGTCACACATAACGTTATTCCCCATCATCAGGCAAATGCATTAGGGATGCTGGATTCAAGGTATTGCATCTTTTCAAAGTTATGATATCTGCTGTGAGAAGAATCAGGTTGCATCTGTGTGCCTGTTGCGGCCATAAGGCTTGGGTTGCATACTATTCCAACAGTATTTCCACTTTGTGTCCTAAACTGTTACAGGGTGTCCCAGAATGAGGGGGCAGACCCTGCACAATAAGTTTTATGTCATTTCTTGTTGCTTCTGTCAGAGGCTTTGTTAATTCTTGTAACTCAGGAGTCCATGGTCAACAAAATCTCACAACTCCAAGAAACCCTCTCAACTGTTTCTTTGTAATCAGGTGTGGCAGCTTTATTTATAGCTTCTATTCTTTCTGGGTCTATTACTTGCTGCCCTTCCCTTATGATAAACCCTAAATATTTAACTTCTTCCTGACACAGCTGGAGTTTGGATGGAGATGTGGGATGACCTTTCTCTCCTAAGGCGGTATGTAGATGTATAATATCTCTTATACAGGCATCTTTATCTGTACTTTCTACTAGCAAATCATCTACATATTGTAAAAGAGTTGATTTACCCAGTAGTTTGATGTCTTTCAAATAATTTCTCATTATTTGTGAAAAAGTTGTAGGAGACCCTGGGGAGACTCATCCAGGTTAACTGTCTGTTCCACATAAAGGCAAACTTGTCTGCCCCCATCTAGAGGTATACTAAAGAAGGCAGTGGTTAGATCAATCACAGTAAAATATCTTGCCCAATGTGTTATTTGTAAATGTATGGTAGAGGAATCAGGCACTACTGGATGAGGAGCCACAGTATGCTGATTAATTATATCTTGTACAAAATGGTATTCCATGTGCCTATCTTCATCTAATGTATTGGGGTTTTTTACAGGAAGTATAGGAGTATTATGCAGTGACACACACGCTTTCAAAATTCATTGAGCAAAGTACTGGTCTATTTGCTTTTGAATGCTCTCCTCAGCTTCTTTGGGAATAGGATACTGCTTTACAGCTGGGGGCGAGTTTCCTTCATTTGTTTTTGTTTACAGGTTGAGCTGAAACTAGTCAACCTACATCTGTGCTAGTTTTACTCCACAGCTTTGTTGGTACTGATTACAATATTTCCAGTATTTTTAGCTCACTGTGGGCTTTCAGTGGCCACAGTCATCATTCCCATGATTATTAAATCTATTCCTTCAGGTCATGAGTGTAATTCTATGTCCAGAGCCTGTGAGAGATGTCTCCCTAACAGGCATGCTGGGGAGTCTTCTGCTAATACAAATTGCCCCCATACACTCTTGTTTCCTATGGTTACTAATAGGGGTTTACTTGAACTCTGCTCTTTGTGCTGTATTAAAATTCTGTCTGTGGTCCTAAACCCTCTTGGGGTAAAATTCACAAGAGATTAATGTGTCTCCTGTATCTACCAAGAATTCAACTTCATACCCTTCAACTTTACCTATAATATGTCCCTGCTGCTCCAAATGAATTGCTCACATAATGAAAATTGTTTAATCTTTCCACATACACACCTGTAACACTCTGGCCCCAGAGCTTCAGCCTCCTGGAGTTTTACTTATGTATAAGGGTTCTTTATATATATATATATATATATATATNAGGAGGAGTGATGTTATAGTTTTCCTGGACTGTCTGTGGATGACAGCTACTCTGGGGCTTCCCCATGTGGGCTCTGGGGGCCTGCCATGAGGGATATGACACCATCCCACCTCTGTGCATCCCACTCACATGCACCCCCCACAAGGTGGTCCTGACTCAATAATTACTCATCTGGTGTCTAACAGCACCTCCCCCCCAATTGCCCCAGGAAGACTCACAATCACAACGACTATAGAAAATAGTCATTGTGACTGTGAGTCTTCCTGGGGCAGTTTTCCCTCATGATACCTACACTTTGTCATTTCCCATGGCTGGAGCGGACATTCCCACTGTATATGTCCTAAATTCCCACAAATAACAATGCTCCCTTCCAGCATTCCTTCCTGTTCTTCTTTCCTTTTTTCCTGGTCTTAGTTCAGACCTTGCATCTTGTCTTCTCACTCTCTGGCCTGTCCTTTCCTTGTAAATTCCTTGTTAAAGCTGCAGCCAGTGAATTTATTTTCTGTTGTTTTGTTTATCTCATTTAATGTGCTCAACTTTTTGCCTTTCCTCGTGCCCATTACATGCAAACACAGCAATACTCAAAATCTTTTGCAAATTCTTTCTCTACCACCCAGGCATGTGTTCTTTAAAGTATTTCTGTGTGTCGGGGGCTGCCTGATTCACAAAGGCACTAATCATGAGCACATAATAAAAATTCTACAACATCCATCCTCTGTATATTAGCAGAGCCTGTTTGGAGCCATCCACAGAAATCACTCAGATGCTCATTGGGTCTCTGTCTTCATTCTTGTATTTTGGTCCAGTTCATCCCCTTGTTCCCCACATGCTCTAATAGCTTCTACTAAATTCCAGAGCCCTGTTTGAGAAATAGCTTGATTCCCTGCATTGTTATAGTCCCTGTTTGAATCGTTTACTGGCCAGGGGTGTCTGCTACCTCTTGCCTGTTAAGCCAATCCTTATTTATTTTATCCTTATTTGTTTTATCTCTCTCATGAGGTTGGAATAATTCCCTCAGCAACAACTGGGTATCTCCCTAGCTCAGATTGTGTCCAGTGTGTATATTGGAAAATAGTTGAGTGCATTTCTCAGCATCCTTCCTCAGTCTCAACATTTTACTTCCCCCATAGAGTGAAGTCACCTGGATTCCAAGGTAGTTTTGTAAATATTTGCAATACAGGTGGGGCTCCAGCTGCAGCCCTCTGTTGCATGGCAGCAGGATTAGGCAAGATGTTCGGAAGCATAGGATACAGTCTGTCAGCCCGCAGAGCAGAATCAGAAGACAGACAAGAAGCAATAGGTGGGACAGGTGAGATTGGGCAATTATCTGAGGCTTGCCTGGGCCAGTAGACTCACCTACTGCAAGTGTTACCTTTGGTGATGCCTCTTTCATCCCACACTTGATTTTGGTGTTTTCTCTCTCACACCCAACCATCCCAAATGTACCAGTAATCCATTTGTCCTAGGAACCTATCCTCTACTCAGTGTTGCAGAAAGGCAAGTCTGCTGGTCAAAGGTCCCTTGGAGTGGCTACCATTCTGCCAGAGTTCCATCTCTAGTTATAAATAACCAGTCTTCTTGGCATAAAATCTGTCTGCTTCTTTTTGATAGATTTGCTGTACCAAAAATTCTTTTCCAGTTTTGTAGTACCTTGGCCAAGGGCATCCCCTTTCTCTGCCAGGTATATTTCCCATCACTCATTTATCCTTGTGTGCTTTACTCTGATCAGGCCACACCCCCCTTGCACGCTCACCCTTGGGCACACTTCCTCCTTTTTCAAGCTCAACTCTAGGTTTCCCACAGCAGAGTCTCAGGTGTTGGATTTTATAAAAATAAGTAGTTTAATAGAATGGTATAGCAGCAGCTCAGCTTGAGCTTGGGTGCCTTTGAAGAGGAACCCAGAACAAAGGAATCCCTGGGCTTTTATACCCTCAAGACAGCACTGTAGCAACTACTAGGAAAATTACTAAGAAAATGAACTCTATTCTAACTGAAAGCATATCTAGGTGAAAATACAGCTTGCAGCTGAAGGCTTTAACAAATCCAGCTGCTCATGCTAAGCAAGTAAAGCAAAGCAAATGGTATACTAAATCACACAATATTATGACTCTTAAGTGACTCATTTAAAACTTAAGCTAAACAACTCATATCTCATAAGTCCTACTAAAAGTGATTGGTCCATAGGCATTGAGCAGTAGGGTGTGAATATTTAAGTAGAACGAAAAAACAAACCAATTACAAATATGAATCCACTCAGTGACACTGGGATGGCTTTGGCAGCCCCACCTGTATAATATAGGAATGTGAGTCTAGGATGGAGGAGAATTCCAAGATCTGCCACTTTTCCACTTTTGAAGAGAAAAATTAATTAAAGCATGAGTAGGCAATTGAATGAAAGCCAAAAGAGCAGTCATCCTGTCTGGACATAGAGGCAGCTGTGTGTTTCTGTATGAAGTTTCAAGTGTGAAGTGCACAGTCCTGGCTAAAGTCAAAAGACAGATGTAGTTTGGAAAGGAACCTCTTAACAGTGATCTCATGGTGATTCAGAAATGAAGAGTATGATCTGTTGTCTGTGATTGGAAAAACAGGATACTTTTCTGCTTCCCGTATTCTGTGACAGGAGATAAAGACAAAAGAAACCCTGCGTCAGGATGGAGAAATTCACGTATGTTATTGTCTGCACTTAGGAAACATTGAGTGATAGGAGAATTTTTTTAACCCAGCAAAGTGTAACTTTTCTGATCTCTTCATCACTGAAGCCTACTCATGATTTTTCATCAACCCCTGTGTTAAGTGTGGAAGGAGAAGACTGATACTGGAAGCCAGAGTGTGCTCCATTGGGCTCTGCTGTAAGCCTTTTGAGATGCAGTTTTCTAAACTTCATACAAACCAGTTTCCACTTAACCAGAGAAGACAATAACAGGCTCAGAGTTTAGGAGGGCTTATGAGTCTTGCCACTCTGAATACCTTCTAGTTCAGTGTGGGAGAGTGGCCTTGAGTATATTAATGGCTACCAAAAAGGAGCACTCTGGCCAAATTATGGTATCTTTCCAAGAAATTACCTTTGAAATTACTTGGTGCTATAGTGCAAACAGAAACACATCTTTTACTTTCACTCATTGATTTTTCAAATAAGTTTATCAGAGAATAAGTTAGAAGGACACCTACTGAAAATTCCTCCTAGGAATACTGATACTGTTGTTTGCTATATGGTAGCAGAGAGCAAAGCGTGTTGTCACAAGTACTGCAGAAGCAATAAGGTTAACTAAAGAAAGAAGATGGAGAAGAAAGGCATGAGGAGACTGGACCAGAGGTAGAAAATTCACTGGTTAGTTATTAATGGATGCAACTGTAAGGCTTATGCCTGACTTGGACTTGTGTTTCACTTCTTAAGTGAGCTCAAATGTTTTGTGACCCTCTCTGTTAACTCAGGGTAACCATATGCCTCCCCTATGGCAACCTCTGTTCTTTTTTGTAGGCATCTCGTCAGTTTTCAGTAGTGAAAGAATTCTGCCTAGGAATCTTGGTGTTGGTAAACAGATCCCCGTAATAGTATGAATGTGTCTATATGAGGGGTCTGCTGCTGAGAAAACAGATTGGTGGAAATTCAAAGTGTACTAGTTGACATGTGGAACTTCTGTTTGGATGCCAAGTGCATTGTTGCTGTTAGGCTGTGCACATGTCACTGAGAACCGCACTGAACTTCAGTAACACAACTTGAGGCATGCATGGAAAGTTGGAGAGCATGGTACATAGAAGGTGTGAGAAGGCATTTGGAAATTTTCCCTGTCCTTGTCAAATTAATGGTTCTTAGGGGTATGAACGAGTGAGTATCAGTGTGGGGAGTTCCTGCAAAATCATTTGATTGGTGGAAATTAAAAGTAAACTAGTTAAGCATGAATGTTCTTTTTGGGTGCTAAGTACCTTTTTGCTGCTAATCTTAATTTACTTTCAAGCAAAGGGAAATGGCACCATAACTGACAAAACAAAAATGTCTCTTGTAACGTCCTACCCTTAAGGAGAAGTGAGCACCCAAGGTTTGTGAATGCTCGTGGTTGAAAGGAATGGCAAAAGTCAGAGGGTCTGCAAAAGCTCACGGAGTTTTATTAGTAAATTACACACTTGGCATAGAAATTGGTGTGTTAGTCCCTGACCTCCTATGTAAGCCCATGGCAGTAGGTTTGGATAAAGGGGTAGGGGGAAAGGGAAGAGAGAGAGAGAGATGAATTAAAGAGGGAGAGAGAAAGAAAGAAATCACAAGTCCTGGCTCCAGTGTCGATCAGGCCGACAGGGTGTCCAGAGGTGCATGCACAGAGCAAGTGCCCTGGGCCTTGTGGGGATACCTTTTTATAGATAAGTTTTCTCCACCCTGGACATAAGTTTCTTTCTTTCTATGCAAATTAGTTCTTATTGCACAGTCCATTCTTTCAGACCTTTCTGGAAATGGGTTGGAGGCTTCAGGGGTCTTGGGTGGTCTTGATCCCCCCTACAGTTCATGTCTACTTCTTAATCTCATTCCTGTGCTTGCGCTCTACTGTCTTGTGCTTATCTCCAGGAACTACAACAAGGACATTTGTCCCAGAAAAGTGCTGCCTTACCTCTGCATGGCCCCTTCTCCAGTCACATCTTGTTCTTTCTCAATGTCTTATTCCCAACAATCTTTGGTTGGCTCCACAGCCATCCGGCTATCGGTGTTTGAGACATACACATTAGCCCCTTATCTTCTGGGCTTCTACATCTCTCTATATATGACTGTAGGGAGTGTGTTTTGTTTTAGTGTTTCTTCTTTAGACAGGCTGTAGAAATGTCAGAAGTCCCTGAGCCAAAATTACTTCTTGAAAAAGAGTAGGCTTTAAAATTGAATAATTTAGTTTTGTCCAAGTAGGAAACGCTTTCAACCTTGTGATGGAAAGCATCTTGAGGGTTATTAGAGGATGCTGCAGCTAAGGTAGTAGTTTTCAAACAGAAGAGAGTGCTGGGAAGGAAGATGAAAACAGAAGTAGGAGGGAAGGAGTGGCAGACAAGATGTGGGCCTGGAAGCAGGTTGTACAAATTTGAGCTATTGGTTTGGCTTGTTAATCACAAGTATTAGTTTTCAATTTTTTTCCCCCTTAACTTACAGTGCTGTTATGTTAGTTCAAATCAATAGACTCAGTAATAAATATGTTACCAATGTGGAGTTACTAAAAATGTGAATGAGGGCTATGTGTATGTATGGAAACCCATAAAGCCTGCAGTGGGCTAGCAAAGGATTTCAGATAAGTGTATACAGAGAGAAAGGGCAGGATGGAAATCTGTCTTTATTCCTCAGTCCTATTTCTTCTTTAATCTTAAAAAAAAATAATTATTCCATACATGGAGAATTAATATCTTTCATCTGCAGTTACATTAAAAAGGAGATAACTGGGCAACTGCCTGGAGAAACAAAGCCAATTTTGCATATCAAAATGTTTTCTAAAGACATCATGCAAATATAAACTCCGTGGAGTTTTGAATATTTGCTAAGTATTTCCTCTTTAAGCCAGTGGGAAATGATCAACATCAACATTTTCCATTAAAAATAAATACACTATTTGTTTCCAAAATGTACTTGTCCACATACATGCTCTGAAAGCACTCTAGCACCTCTTGTCCTGAATTGTTGCAGATGCCAGAGAAATCACAGTGGCCTGAATGAAAGGTGTTTCTAGGTGCACCATTGTGTAATCCTATAGAAAAGCTAGCTGGTTCTGTGGAGGTAAATTTACTGTAGTTGGCTGAAATTAAAAAAAAAGAGAGTAAAGGGTGAATCTTGAATGGTTCATAATGTTTAAGTGTGATTTCAAAAAATTCAGCATTGGGTTTTCTACATACTAATTTTTATAGAAGTAATGTACAACTGAAAGATAAAGAGAAGGGACAGGTAGGAGGAAACAAAATAACTAGTCCTCATTCAGAAGGGAATAAATCTGACCAGCATATTTGATATTTTCTTAAAGGAATGCTGAATGTTTAATCTCTTAGCTTTTTTTGCAATGTACAAGTCTATGGGAGATCCTGAACCTCAAATCACAACAGTTCTTATAAATAAATTATATTGGAGGTAGTCACTTCTCAAAGAAGGTTGCAAAAAATGGTATTATATTCTGGTAATTTAACAATACTTCTACTTTGATAGAGTTTCATAAATTTAACAGAGAAATTTCATTTGTTATTATCTTGCCTATGAGCAGTCCTAAATAACTCTGAAACTGAAGAACAACATGAAAGAAAAAATAAATTATAGTGTAACTGTCAAGGGGGAAGAAGGGAATTGTGTAGCTTAGAAGTTACAAGGAAGTTATTTTTTTGGGACTGCTGCAAAAGTCAGAAGGAACATTTTAGGAAACTTTCAGGTCATTCTAGAATGGGAATGTAATCCAGAAGGAAAGGATTATTACATAACTTTGGGACAGACCAAAATAAAATTATTTTGGGGCTAATATCTATGGCTGATTATTGAAAAGAGAAAAAAAAATCAAATAGTGTGACACAAAGAGAGGAATTGAAGAGAAATAGCTGTAGCATTACCAGAAATATGTAGTATACTTTTTATTGGCTTTATAAATTTCTAAAACTGGACTTGTTACTAAGCGAAATAGGAAAGAGTCACAGATAGTCATCTAAGTTGAATTGCTATAAGGATCCTTGAAAACATAAAGCAAAACAGAGAATTCTTAGATTGTGATGCTTTGCATGGCTTGGGGGAAAGGTTGGGAAGAGGCTCTATGGAGTTGCAATAATGTCAAGGTGGATTTTGGACTAAAAGGAAATTGTGCTTGTGGCAAGATCAGACTTAGAAACGTATCAATAGTAGAAAGGCATTAGCAAAATTGATTTAGTGCAGAGAAGGGCAGTGAAATAACTGAAACTGGAAGGACTCACTGGGAAAGGTAGAGTGTTAATAAACAATAGTAATAAACTTAGCAGCTTGAGTAAACTAATAAAAGGATGATGGGTTGTGTTCAGTATTTAAAAAGAATAAGTTCACAGAACCATGGTCATAAGTAGGAGCAACAGATAAATGTTTAAATTGAATATCAGGAAACTGTCCCAAGTATTATTCTAAATAGGTTCAGTCTCCCAAAGGTGGTGGAAAACAATGGATCCCCTACCCTCTCACCACCAGGCAGGAGGAGGGGACCTTAGCGATGGAGGAGAGTGGAAATAGGCTTCTGCTCAGGGTGTCAGGCAAATCCCCTCCTGACCTACCTTACCTCCCCAGATGCCCTTATACAATAGGTGTGAGACCCCAGATTCTGAGGACCAGGGAAACAAGAATGTGGATGAAGGTGGTTCTGGGATGGAGGGGTCACCTAGGGCACGGCAGCCTACCCCCCGCATCACAACCTGCTCAGTTAAGAAAAAAAGAAAGGTAGTAGTCATTGGTGACTCCCTTTTGAGAAGAATGAAGGGCCCGCTATGCTGACCAGACCCAACCCATAGGGAGGTGTGCTGCCTTCCTGGAGCCCAGGTAAGAGACATCACCAAGAAACTTCCCAGCCCACTATTACCTGCTACTGGTTTTCCAGGTGGGCAACTACAAAGTCCCAACAAAAAGGCTGCAGACAATCAAGAAGGACATCAGGGCCTTGGGACAACTGGTCAAGGGATCTGGAGCATAAGTAGTGTTCTCTTCTGTCCTACCAGTTGAAGGGAATGATGGGGCAAGAAACAGGAAAACCGTGCAGATGAACACCTGGCTTTGAGACTGGTGCTACCAGCAGGACTTTGGGGTTTTTGATCATGGGTCAGTTTATACAATTCTGAGCCTGCTGGCAACAGATGAGGTCCACCTGTCTCAAAGGGGAAAAAGGATCTTAGCTCAGGAGTGAGCAGGGCTTGTTGAGAGAGCTTTAAACTAGATTGGAAGGGACATAGACAGGCCACGGACAGGCTCAACAGAGATAAGGTGTGGGAAGGGGGAGAACTATAGTGACCACCTTAGTATCGAAAGGAGGCTTAAGAGGGGATACCTTGAGCAAGCACAAGCAGCCAAAGATGTAACCATGGGGCATCCCCTTGCACCCCTACTGGGATGTTGACACACTCAAATGCTTCTATGAAGTGCCTGTACAGCAACACATGCAGTATGGGGAACAAACAGGGGGAACTAGAGATCTGTGTGCAGTCACAGGGCTTTGATCTCATTGCAATTTTGGAGACATGGTGGGATAGCTCACATGACTGGAATGTTGGTCATGAAGGGCTACGCACTGTTTAGGAGTGACAGACCAGGAAGGCACAGTGGTGAGGCTACACTTGGAATGTATCGAGCTCTGTCTTGGGGTGGATGATGAGTGAGTCAAGAGCTTCTGGATTAGGATAAAAGGGCAGACTAGTAAGGGTTGCATTGCTGTGGGTGTTTGCTAAAGGCCACCTGAACAGGAGGAAGAAGTGGATGAGACCTTCTACAGGTAGCTAGAAGCAGCCTCACAGTCACAGGCCCTGGTTCTTGTGGGGGACTTTAACTACCCTGACATCTGCTGGAAAAGCAACACAGCAAAGCACAAGCAGTCCAGGAGGTTGCTGGAAAACATTGATGACAACTTCCTGTCACAGGCACTGGAGGATCCCACAAGGAATGGTGTGCTGCTCCGCCTCATACTAACTAAGGCCTTGTAGGAAATGTGAAGGTTGGGGTCAACCTTGGCTGCAGTGACCATGAGATTATGGAATTCAGTATTGGGCGAGGAGGAAGCAGGGCAGCAAGTAAGATCGCAACCATAGACTTCAGGAGTTCTAAATTTAGCCTCTTCAGGGATCTTCTTGGAAGAATCCCATGGGAACAGGCCCTGCAGGGAAGGGGAGTCCAAGAGATCTGGTCAGTATTCAAGCATTGCTTCCTCCCGGCTCAAGAATGGTGCATCATGATCAGCAAGAAGTTGGGCAAAGGGGGCAGGAGATCTGCGTGGATGAACAAGGAACTCTTGCCATTACTCAAGCATAAGCAGGAAATATGCAGGAGATGGAAGTAGGGTCTGGCCACTTGGAATGAATATAGAGAGGTTGTCAGAGTAAGTAGAAATGAGATGAGGAAGACCAAGGCCCACCTGGAATTGAATCTGGCCAAGGATGTCAAGGCCAGCAAGAAGGGCTTCTTCAAATACATCAATAAGAAAAGGAAAACTAAAGATAGTGTGGGCCTGTTACTAAATCCAGGGAGGACCCTGGTAACAGAGGATGAAGAGAAGGCAGAGTTACTAAACGCCACCTTTGCATCCGTCTGCGCTGACAAGACCAGCCCTCAGGAATTTCTGACCTGGGAGACCAGGGTAAAGGAATGTTGGAAGGAAGACGTTCCCTTGGTCAAGGAGGTATGGGTTACAGAACACCTAGGCAAACTTGACATCCACAAGTTCATGGACCCTGACGGGATGCACCCACAAGTGCTGTGAGAGCTGGTGGACACCATAGTGGGGCCACTCACGATCATCTTTGAAAGGTGGTGATGATAAGGAGAGGTGCCTGAGGACTGGAAGAAAGCAAATGTCACCCTGGTCTTCAAAAAGGGCAAGAAGGAGGACTCAGGGAACTACCGGCCGGTCAGCCTCATCTCAATCCCTGGAAAGGTGATGGAGCGCCTTGTTCTGGATGCCATTTCTACTCACATGGAAGACAAGAATGTTATTAGAAGCAATCAGCATGGATTCACTAAAGGTAAATCATGCTTGACCAAAATGATTGCCTTACATGATGAAACAACTACCAGGATGGATGAAGGGAGAGAAGTGGATAATGTCTACCTGGACTTCAGCAAGGCTTTTGACATTATCTCTCTCATGATATCTTCATAGGCAAACTCAGGAAGTGTGGACTGGATGAGTGAACAGTGAGGTGGAGTAAGATCTGGCTGAACAGCAGATCCCAGAGGATTGTGATCATCAGTACAGAGTCTAGTTGGAGGCCTGTCACTAGTGGTGTCCCCTAAGCTTCAAAACTGGTTCCAGTATTGTTTAAATTATTCATCAATGATTTGGATGGTGGGGCAGGTGCCTCCTCAGCAAGTTTGCTGACGACACAGATCTGGGAGGAATGGCTGATACCTGTGAGTGCTGTGCAGCCCTTCAGAAGGACATCAACAGGTTGGAGAGATGAGCAGAGAGGAACTGTAAAATTCAACAAAGGCAAATGCAGGGTCCTGCACCTGGACAAGAATAGCCCCAGGCACCAGTACAGGCTGGGGGCCGACCTGCTGGAAGGCAGCTCTGTGGAGAAGGACTTGGGGGTCCTGGTGGGCAACAAGCTGTCCATGAGCCAGCAGTGTGCCCTGGTGGACAAGAAGGCCAATGGGATCCTGGAGTGCATTAGGAAGAGCATTGTCAGCAGGTCAGGGAGTTGATCTTACCCCTCTACTCAGCCCTGGTGATGCTGCATCTGGAATGCTGTGTCTAGTTCTGGACTCCTCAGTACAAGAGAGACATGGAACTCCTGGAGTGAGTCCAGCAGAGGCTATGAAGATGATTAAGGGATTGGAGCACCTCCATTATTAGGAAAGGCTGAGGCAGTTGGGCCTGTTCAGCCTTGAGAAGAGATGACCGAGCGGAGACCTCATCAGTGTCTATCAGTATCTGAACCTCATCAGTGTCTTATCAGTATCTGAAAGGAGGTGTCAAGAAGATGGAGCCAGGCTCTTCTCATTGGTGCCCAGCAATAGGACAAGAGGCAATGGGCAGAAACTGATGCACAGGATGTTCCACCTGAATATGAGGAAGAACTTTTTTACTGTGCGGGTCACCGCACACTGGAACAGATTGCCCAGAGAGGGTGTGGCGTCTCCCTCACTGGAAATATTCAAGAACCATCGGGATGCAACCCTATGCAATGTAGGTCAATCCTGCTTGAACAAGGAGGTTGAACCAGGAGGTTTAACCAGATGACCCCACAGTGGTCCCTTCCAACCTTACCAATTCTATGATAACCCTCTGAATTGCTGGAACTCCCAGGTCAGTTTATCGGACAGTTTCTCCACAGCTGCGAGATGGCGAACTGCTTCGTCCATTGTCAGTGGTGTATTGTCTTTCCAGATTAATGTTGCCAATGGGTTGGCATGTGCTGTTGGTGCGCTCTGTACAAATTTCTGCCACATGGGTTGTAGTTATAAGGCTTTGGATCTGTGGGGAATTACGCATTATCTATCTCTCAGATGGCTAATTCCCCCAGGTATTGGATACCTTTCTCCATTGCAGTGCATTTGCCTGGGTGACATGGAATATCTTCCTTCTAGGGATATCTTTCCATCACACTTGGCAGGAGTCGCCTCCAGAGACTGAGGGCTTGTGTTTTTCCCATTAGCTTTGTCAATGCCTGCTTCCTTAGCAAGTGGTTCCAGCTGCTTGGCTTCCTTACCCTCTAATTCCAAACTGCTAGCCCTGTTATCCCAGCACCAGAGCAGCCAGGTGGTAATATGCTCACCTGGATGACAGCTGAAATCTTTTCATCTCCTGCAACTCACTCAAGGATATTGATTGAGTGGTGGTTGCCACTTGTTCTGTCTCTTCCTATTCCTGTGAATGGCCTTTGTGACAGCTCTGCTGCTTTGCCCTCCTTTACTAAGCTCTTTTATGAGCTGACTTTTGTGTACATTTCTCCTGTATAGGAGCAACTGATACAGGCATACGTTGGTTCTCTGGTTCAGCCGCAAGGCCTGCCACAAGGGTTGGAGTAGCTGCAGGGCCTGTTGTGTTATTGTCAAATCCAGAGACCTTCTTCTTCCCCTGAGAGCACTAAGTGGTGGTGAGCAGGGTTCGGTAGGCCTGGGCCAGGCCCCAGCATGTTGCAGAGATTTGTGCCTTTCTGGAATTGACAGGGTTACAGCACATCTTTTCCAAATATTTTACTAGCTTTTTGGATTCTGCACTTTTTCAGGGCAGGGACAGGTAATATTATAGTGGGGGTCTGCTACAGGCTGCCTGACCAGGAAGATTGAGTGGACGAGGCCCTCTACAGACAGAAAGAGCAACCTCACATTCACAAGCCCTGGTCCTCATGGGGGGAGGATGATTTCAACCACCCCAATATCTACTGGAGGGGAACACTACAGAAGGGCATAAGCAAACCAGGAGTTTACTGGAATGCATTGATAACAACTTCCTTCTCCAAGTGATAGAGGAGCAAATGAGAACTGCTATGCTGGACCATGTTCTCACCAACAAGGAGGGGCTGATGGGGAATGTGAAGCCCAAGGGCATCCTGGGCTACAGTGACCATGAAATGGTGGAGTTGGAGATCCTTAGGGCAGTGAGGAGGATGCACAGCAAGCTTGCTATCCTGGACTTCAGGAGAGCAGACTTTGGCCTCTTCAGGGATCTGCTTGGTAGTGTCATGGGATAAAGCCCTGGAAGGAAGAGGGACCTGTTTGATGTTCAAGGATTGTCTCCTCCAAGCTCAGGAGCAATGCATGCCTACAAAGAGGAAGTCAGGCAAAAATGCCAGGAGGCCTGCATGGATGAACAAGGAGCTCCTGGACAAACTCAAACACAAAAGGGAAGGCTACAGAGGATGGAAGCAGAGACAGGTAGCCTGGGAGGAATACAGAGAGATTTTCCGAGCAGCCAGGGATCAGGTTAGGAAAGCTAAAGCACTGGCAGAAGTAAATCTGGCCAAGAACATCAAGGGCAACAGAAAAAGGTTTCTATAGGTACATCAGTGATAAAAGAAAGACTTGGCTGAATGGTCACATTCAAAGAGTTGAGGTCAAGGGCTCAATGTCCAAGTGGAGACCAGTGACAAGTGGTGTTCCTCAGGGATCGGTATTGGGACTGGCGCTGTTTAATGTCTTTGTCAGTGACATGGACAGTGAGATGGAGTGCACCCTCAGCAGGTTTCCTGAGGACACCAAGCTATGTGGTGCAGCTGACATGCTGGAGGGAAGGGATGCCATCCAGAGGGACCTTGACAGGTAGGCCTGTGCAAACCCCATAAAGTCCAACAAGGCCAAGTGCAAGGTCCTGCACCTGGGTTGGGGAAATTCCAAGTACAGGCTAGGCAGAGAATGGATTGAGAGCAGTCCTGAGGAGGAGGACTTGGGGGTATTGGTGGATGAGAAGCTCAATATGTCTTGGCCATGTGCACTTGCAGCCCAGAAAGCTAACCATGTCCTGGGCTTCATCAAAAGAAGCATGACCAGCAGGTTGAAGAAGGTGATTCTTCTCTACTCTGCTTTTGTGAGATCCCATCTGGAGGTACTGCATCCAGCTCTGGGGC
>WBMV01008461.1:594-50659 GCA_013396655.1 Campylorhamphus procurvoides
CTGAGGTATGACTCCTGGCCCTGACACTCTGGAGGGTTCAGCTGGCTAAGAGCCCATGGACAAGGAAATCAGAGCTTCTCACTGAAACCAGAAGGGCTTTGTCTTCTTTTCCTTTTTGTCCATAGACAGATAAAGAACTTGATTCCTTCCTCTCCTCATTAACTATCCCTGGGAGTGTGCTGCTCACCTCCTTAGGGAGGCTGTGGGATGAAGGAGGATCAGGTTTTTCACAGATGTTGCGGAGTCTCCATTGCTGGAGATACTCAAATCCCAGCTGGACATGATCCTGGACAACCTGCTCTAGCTGACCCTACTTGCCCAGGTGTCTTGACTGGGAGATTTTGAGAGGTCCCTCCAAACCTCAACAATTCAGTGATTCTGTGATCTTGGGAATAAGGTTTTGTTTGCTTGCTTTTGAAATCTTTGTCATGAGAGCAGGAGCAAAGCTTTGGGACAGGCAGGCTCCAGCATCAGATATAGAGGAAGATTTGACCAAAAATAAATTTCCGTGGTACATTGCTTGTATGACTTCTTTCTCTGCTCTGCTTCTGAAACTTCTATGCATATTTATGGGAAAAGGATTTTGTTAAATGTATCCATTGTATTCAATATAATCAATGTATTCAATATGCCAATCAAAATATCAATATGTGCCAAATCATTTATTCACTATGTAGTTCACAATAAAAATTATTTGCTTGAGTGCTGGATTGCATGGTCACCTTATATATAAACCACAAGTTGCTTCTTGCATGAGATTGCTCTGCTGCCTTTAGCATCTGACAGAAAGAAAACTGAGGTAGAAATCAGGAGAACATCCACATAGAGAAGCCAGGTCTGGACCTTGGTACACTTTTCCTAGGAAAGTGCTGCAAGTCCTGCTACTTTTCAAGCATGACATAGAAATGTTTTCAGAAGTACCTCATCTTTGTCTATCTCTGAGATCTCAACTGGGAGGAGACTGGAGGATCCAATAAGATTCTTTACAGGTTGAGGAAACAGAGGTTTGTCTTACAGAACAGACCACATGGGAGCTGGATCAGTGGGCACCAGAGTTCACTGAACATCACTCTCAGCACTTTTCCATGCAGGAATTGCACGGCTCTGGATAACACATAGGCACTGCCTACACTGACATGAAAGGTATTAAGAGTGAGAGCATAATTTTTATGAAAAATCAGTGAAATGGAAATCCATGAGCTCGTAGACCACAGGGGTATGATGAGAAGTCCAATGCTTCTTTTCCTTAACGTGATTGTAAAAATCAACTCATTGTTCCAGTATCGCTGGACTTTTGGAAGAGGAAGCAAAGAGTCTGATTCAGTTGTTAATGAATGAGTAGTGGGAATGAAACCAAACTTGGCTACTTGTCTACAGTTTTATTTAATCTGTACAAACTTTCCTTAGTGTATCCAAAAAATGTACTGTCACCTAAAAGTGGGATAACAGTCTAGGAATTCTGTCACAATGATTCAGTTAAAAGCAATAAGGATTGCCTGGACATCAAGTTCAACACTTTGCTGTTCTTCTTCTTCAGAAATGCCCATCACATTCTGTTTCAAACTAGAGTCGCAGAATCCCATCACTCCAAGACCTGAAGGCTTTCTTTCAATGGACAAGTTTTGCACTGGCAAAATGGAGCAGGATCAAACCCAGAGGGCAAGGCAGAGCTCAGGGAGTGAAATCCCTCTGCTTCCCATTGTGGCTTTCACTGGAGTACAGGAGGGGTATCAGCTGGATCAGAGAAACTGAACCCCTGGGATTCAAGGATATTTAGGGTAAGCACAAAGCATGTGGCCTGGGGACTTGGGGTCTGTGTAGAAATGAAGAATTCAGGATAGAATAGTCATGCCTCCTACAACCTTTAATGCAAATATGTACAAAATATTGCCAGACCCCATTAACTTGGCTCCATCGTGCAGATCAGGACAAGGGACCTTTCTTAGACTCCCTGACTTTTTTCATACCCATTTCTGGTTACAATAATCAGTAACAATCTTTAGTCCTTTTTCCACCACACTAATAATGATGTAAGCCAGCATCTTTCCTCCAGTTTATTCCCTGTATCCATTGCCCTCAAATCCCTATTTTTTTATCCATTCCTAAGGGTTGAAAATTGCCTTCCCCAAATCTTCTTTCTGGTATGGTTGGGATCCTGTTTGAACACAGAAAGAACAGTGGCTGTACAGTGGCAAACAGAGACCAAGATGTGCCCTCAGGATCTATAGGATGAATCATGGATCACAGACTGCTTTGTACTGGAAAGGATCTAAAAAATCATCCCAATTCAAGCCCTATTCTATGGGCAAGGAAACCTTTCACTAGACCAGGTTACTCCAAGCCCCAGCTAACCTGACCTTGAACTTTTCCAGGGGTAGGACATCCACAGCTTCTCTGGGAAACCTCATCACCATCGCAGTCAAGACTTTATTCCCAGTATCTAATCTAACTCTGCCTCTGTCAGAGTAAAGCCATTCCCCATTGTTCTATCCCGCTCCATGCCCATGTCAAAAGTTCATTTCCAGCTCTCTTGTAAAACCCTTCATGTACTGAAAGGAACTCTAAGGTCTTCCCAGAGCCTTCTCTTTCCCAGGCTGGTGGCACGAATAAGGGCTCTTCCAAAGCCTTAGAAATCTGGCAAAGGAAAATACTTAGCCTGGCAGTATTACTTGCATTCTGAGAGGCTGCAGAAGAACAGATTTTGTACAACTGGGTGTGCTCAGAGACAGGCCAGTGGGTCTAATGCCACAGGAGATGTTCTGCTGGGAGCAGAAAAATGTGCAGGTTCTGCAGCTGCAGCAGCCACGGGGAATGAGTGAATGGACAGGGAAGTCACCACACCCAGTAAACTGCCCCTGACCTGTGATGCTGCAAGTCAGCAAATTTGGGAGAAATTCAGAGGAAACTACAAATAGCAACTGTCACCCCATTTCTGGACAGGCAATCCTGTGAATAAAAATAGGGAAGTCCTGTTTTCTCTGGAATTCCCTTTCTGCCAGAAGGGGCGGATTTATGATTGGGTATATATTGCAGTGATCCTGAGGGATCAGATAACTGTTTCTCCAGGGAGAAGAGGGAAGGAGTGGTTCTGCTGCCTGTTCTGAGACTGCCTCAAGGTAAGCTCTTGCTCCTTTCTCACCATTGACTCCAATAAACAAGTGTTTCCTTTGCTTTGGAATCAATAGATCAGACAAAGTGCAGGCTGGAGTTGCTGAGCTCCAACATGTGCCCTCCAAGGACAAATGAGAGTTTATGCATGCACTGAATTGTGCAGCTCTTTAATGTTTTTGTGTTAAGGGTGGCAAGGACAGAAGGAATAAATGGGGAGAGAAATTCAAGCCAAGTCATCTATATAAGTTCTATATATCTGATACAAAGTTAGTTCGATATATTTTAAGCTCATGGAAGGGTTGGTGCAAAAGGGCTTTTCAGGAACTTCCCTGCTTGATTTAGGGCAGAGATGGTCATGCTCTGCAGAGCATTGTAAAAAGCCACTGCTTGTGGTTCCTGTTCTCAGTTTCCTGCTCACTGCTCACCACCTTTCTTACCCAGAGCTGGTAGAGAAATAAAGGACCAGATTTCTTGGGTCAGAGCAAGGGTGTGTGTAGCTGAATCCAATGGAAATGAAGAGATGAATGTCAGGGAAAAGAGTAAGAAAAGAGCAAATGTGCAAGGCACCTGGTGAAGCTTCAGCAGTCCTCAGCCCAGAGCCTTCTGCAGCATAAGGTGGGCTATGTCTTTCAGAGGCTGTGACAGATTTCTGTCTCATGAATCCTTCCAGCAGCCTGTCCTCCCTGCCTTATTCAAAATGCTAATTATTTTCAAATCACTCTGTGGAGTGTCTAGCATTGAAAATGGAAACATCACTGCTATCCCAAAGCCTTTGCTGCATCTGAAAGAAAGCAGAGCACCCTGCTTGGCTGCCACCATCACAGGCAGCTTTTGAGGGTTTTCTCCAAAAGCAATGACCATCCTAACTGCTGAAAATCAAGTCAGTGCCAAGACAGACAAAAGAGGACTTGTTTCTGTTCAAGAAATAGAAATTCTTGCGACCATGCCCTTTGCTGAACAGGACTGACAATGAGCAAAGCTAACGATGGGCACTGGCAGCAATGCCATCCCACCCTGGGAAGAGCTGCCCCTCAGCATTTGCATTGCAGCAGCCACGGTGCTGGTAAGATAGAGGTGTTATCCTTTGCTGCTACCACCTGCTTGGCCCCTTCATGTCCCTATCCACATGTCTGCACATTCATAGTCTGGGGCTGGATAGGGTGGCAATGCAAACTGAGCATATGGACACACATTTCTGAGGGTCAGAGGAGTCCCTGCTGTGGGAAGGTCCTCAGAGCAGAAGGGAGAGAGATGATGTTCAGGTATTGGAGCTTCTGTGTCCTATGTTGCTTCAGGTTTTTTTGCCAGTGCAAAATCTGAGTTCTAGTCCAACTCAGGTAGGTTGGAAAAGGGGACCTTGTTCCACTGCTGTGCCTCACTTCCAAGATAACTTTGCTGTGAGAGGTGACCGGACAGAGAGTGGGTTTGGATCTGTCCTCACATGGGCTGAGTTCTTCCATTGCCACCTCCTGTAGGCACCTTAAACCGACTTTAGATTTCTTCCTTATTGCCCTGGGGATTTTTCCACACCCAGCAGGACAGACATTACCCTCTTCTTTGTCTTTCATAGTCCCCTCCTCTGCCAGCAGTGTCCCACAGACACAAAACTTATTCAAGGCCATGACCAGCTCTCTCCAAGTTCAGTGTCCCTCTGTATTTGCCTTCCAGGGGAGCAAGAGCCCTTCACTGAAACCCTCCCACGATGCTGTGGCTGCAGCTGCTGCTGCAGGTCTGGGCAAGCTGCCTCTGGCTGGGACACAGCGAGCTGGTGCCTTCCTTTCCAAGTTCATTCTGTCCATTTTTCCACCGGAACACTCCCCCAAATAATGCCCTGGAGCCAGAGGCCCCAGCCTGGATCTGTCAGCGCTACAACAACAGGTATCATTATGCCACCTTGTACAACAGAAAGGAGCGCATTCCCGTGTACTCTGCTTACATCTATCAGCCTGGACTTGGCAAGAGACATAAAACATGGATGGTTGAGCCCCAGGTGAGTGTCCTCTCCTACAGCATGTCACCCTCCAGTCATTAAAAGATGAACTGCACTATTTAAATAAACACTTGTATCTCCTCCCATGCCCCTACACACACCTGCAAGGAAACCCACTGAATGGGATTCATCTCATTTTATTTCGAACACCTGCACCACGTGATTCCTCTGATGTGTCTGAGACATCAGCAGGATGATGAGATGAGTCACATCCCAAAGGTGCCCAGTTTTCTGCATTGACCTGAGAGCAACATCAAGTCAAATTACATGACGTTGCATTACAGTCAAATGACCTCCCACTCTGTGCCTGCTGTGGTGGGAGACCAAGAGATGGGGAAAAGGCATCGAAGAGCAGCTAAATTTGAGAGAACACTAATCCTTCTGGGCTCTGATCTTCACTTTGCCCTCAGCTGTTTTGTATCCCCGACAGAGTTCAATTTCTCCCAAGTTAACACTCCCTTTGTCTTTGTAAGTGACATGAGAGAAAAGAAATTCAGAACTGGGGGAAGTGATTCCATGAAAAAGCTTCTGCACAGACACTCAGTGATGAGAGGGTTTGGTTAACACTGGGTATTTATTGAGTAAAATTTCCGGCAGTGACAAGTGAGGAGCATCAGTGTCAGCCCAGTCAGAAGGGTGTGATCTCCAGATCAGTTCTGAGACACATTATTAGGACTGCAGAGACACATTCCTCTTGCATTGAGGGATCTATTTTGATTCAGAGTTTTAAGCAAATAAGGCTTCATCCTTGCAGGGAACTTTAACCACTCCCCAGAAAACCTGACCCCTAGGACTGGTTTCCCAACACATCTCTGTGTGTAGGGGTTTAGAGGAGGCAAACACTGATGTCCCAGGAGTGTGGTGTACCTATAGCAGTTACATATAGAGTCATAGAATGAGAGAATGGGGGTGGGAGGATCTGGGTGGAGCCCTGGGCACATGTGGGGTTTGTGACAGGAGGAAGTGGAACTACATGGGTCAGGGAATGTTTCTCACCAAAGACCTTTCCCCTTTCAAACCTAGGAGTGAAAAAGGTCACAAGTCAAAAGAAGAGCAGTCACAATCTGCGCTTCTGTTTTAAAAGCTGCTACGTTCAGCCAGAGGGGCAGCTATAGGATTTCTCTCAGATTTATACAATTTCATACACTGAGATAAGAAAAAGTTAGATCTTGACACTCTGAGGTTTCTGTTTCAGGGAAACCTGTTCCATTACTCCCATCCCCAAGATTAACACCTTTTCCTCTTCTTTACCCGTCAAGCTGATAAACCCAACTTTTTCCAAGGAAATGCAAACAGAGGAGACCATTATGCAAAAATACAAGGTCAGCCAAGAGCAAATCAAACAAAGCCAGGCTGTCTATGGAGACTACAGCAACCTGGATGATTTGGAACGTGGCCATTTGAGTCCCGCTGGGCATCAGAACCTCCCGAACAGCAAAATAGCTACCTTCACCCTCACCAACATAGTGCCCCAGAACAGCACGCTCAACAAAGGCGCTTGGAAAACCTACGAGGAGCAAACGATGGCTCAGAATAACCAGCACTGCAAACTCACCTATGTCATCGTGGGTGCTGTGCCTGGGGACACCTACATTTCCGATGGGAGGGTCAATGTCCCCAGTCACATCTGGACAAGTGCCTGCTGCAGGACGACCTCCCACTTTAAGACTTGGGCAGCTATTGCCAAGAATGATGAGAACCAGGTCGAGACCCTCACTCTGGGGCAGCTGGAGGCCAGGTTGGCCCCACTGTATAGGAAGGGACCTGTTTCTCTGTTCCACCAGAGCTGTCCTCGTACTTAAGCCTCACATAATGAGTGTAAAAGGCTCAGGGCCTTTCACCTATCACAGAATTACAGAAAGGTTTGGGTTGGAAGGGACCTTAAAGACCTCTTAGTTCCAAACTCCCCTGAAAAGGGACACCTTTCACTGGGACAGGTTGCTTAGAGCCACATCCAGAGCTCTTAGAGATGAGTTGTTGCCCTGACACTCTGGAGGGTTCAGCTGGCTAAGAGCCCATGGACAAGGAAATCAGAGCTTCTCACAGAGGGCTTTGTCTTGTTTCCCTTTTTCTCCATGCCTAGATACAGATCTTCATTCCTTCCTCTCCTCATTAGCTGTCCCTGGGAGTGTGCTGATAACTTGTCCCTCACCTCCTCAGGAATGCTGTGGGATGAAGGAGGATCAGGTTTCCCACAGATGTTGTGGAGTCTCCATTGCTGGAGATACTCAAATCCCAGCTGAACATGATCCTGGACAACCTGTTCTAGCTGACCCTGCTTGCCCAGGTGTCTTGACTGGGAGATTTTGAGAGTCCCTCCAAACTTCAACAATTCAGTAATTCTGTGATCTTGGGAATAAGGTTTTGTTTGCTTGCTTTTGAAATCTTTGTCATGAGAGCAGGAGCAAAGCTTTGGGACAGGCAGGCTCCAGCTTCTGACACAGAGGAAGCTTTGACCAAAGATAAATTTCTGTGATGCATTGCTTGGATAACTTCATTCTCTGCTCTGCTTCTGAACCTTCTCTGCAGATTTATGGAAAAAGGCTTCTATGAAATGTATCCTTTTCTTCACTGTATTTGATATACTCATGGTGCCAATCAAAATATCAATATGGGCCACATCATTTATTCACTATGTAGTTCACAATAAAAATTATTTGCTTCAGTGCTGGATTACAGGGTCGCATTATATATAAACCACAAGTTGCTTCTTGCTGAAATTTCCATCACTAGTAATGTCACCGTACCCAGAGCATCCTTGCAGGAGAGAAGGTGTCCAAATCCACCCTGAAGATGCCATTTAAAAAGTGTCCCCACCAGAAACCATTTATTTCTCCTATGAATGTGCACGAGCAAAGTAGATCAGGATGCAAATGGCTCATAAAAGCTGTGTCACTTCCAGAGGTCTGAGCCTGAATTTCTCAGCTCAGGAGCTGCTCAGCCCATCCTTCTCAGTTTTATGGCTCACCCTGCACATCCCTCTTTGGGGGTTGAAATATTGGGACTGTTTGAGCTGCAGAGTCAGGCAGCAACATGCAGGTGCCTCCAGGTGTGGTGGGTGCCCCAGCTCTGATCACAGCCAGCACACATCCAGGCCTGGCTCAGCTCCATAAACAGATGCATCCTGGGCCACTTGAGGTGCCCTGAGTTGTGTGAGACCCCCCGTGGGGCTGATCTGGTACAGGATTCTGGGGGACAGCAAACTCATGTGGGCCAGCAGCCAGAGACCAGGCAGGTTCTCTGAGGGCATCTCCAGTGGCTCTGGACGCCTGAGCACAGGGAACCAGATGCCACCACAGACACTGGGCAGTGCCCAGTAGCACCATGGACTTGTGCTCCTGTTGCCTCCATTGCCATGGTGAGAGCAGCAATAGCACTCACTTGTGCCAGCTTAGAGAGGTAGGAGAATATTCTCGTTCTTTAGGAGGACAAGGTAGGAGTGTCACTCACACACCAGTCCCAGGTCATCATCCCCATGGATTTTTTTCTCCTGGAATCAAAAGCTGCCAACAGAGCCCCTTGATGGTGTTATTTTTGGCTCATGGACCTCCACAGACACCTTTGGTGTACCTCATGGGGCTCCCTCTCACTTGCTCACCCACTTCTTCATGCCCACTGGGTTGCAAGACAACACTCATCCTTGCCATGTCTCATCCCATACCCCATCATCCTTGCTTTCCAGGCTCTGGAACCTAAATAGGAAACCTAAAAAGAAAGGAATCAGCTTGGTGGCTCCTTCCAGGAGGTATCAGGGGTCCTTCTCACAGCAGCCCAGCTAGGAGCTGATCTGAGGGCTGCCCCAGCACCACGAGCATGCTCTGAGTCAGCTTCCATCTGTGATTTCCTCTGCAGCATCAAGTGCTCCCCGCTTGGGAAAGCAGCTGGGCAAAACTTTTTTGGTCTATGCAGGAGCATCTTTGGCTGCCACGTGGGGAAGGCAGGCTGGGAACTCCATTACTGCAGCTTTGCCATCTCCTAGGCAAAGGAGATGAATGCCATCTCCATCTGCTGGGTTGGGCACACAGAAGCTCCTGGATCTCTTTCACACAGGCAGCAAACATTCTGTGTGTGGTTCTGCAGGAAACACGGGTTCTTTGTGGCACTGCCAAGCTGATCTCCAGCGGGTCAAGCTGCGGGGAGTGCACATCTCTTAATCTCACTCAACAGGGACAGGCTTTTTCCTGGGAAATGAGAATCAAAACTGCTTTCATTGATCTAAGTACTTTGTCTTGCTTAGAGCTATTACAAGAAAGCAAGGTAGAGTTTATCAAAAAACAAACATTTTTACTTTCACGTGTTATTTTCACACCCAGGGTCAGACTAAGATATTAAGTCAATATTAGGTGTTTGTTTAACCGGTTTAGCCTCTGGATACAAAGGCCAAACTTTCCTATTATACAAGTTATATAAGGTTATACCTCTTTGAATTTCTGAGGAATTACGTATCTGTTGTGTATCTGGATGAAATTACATTCCATGTACACAAGAATCAACTAACCTATAATGACTGATTACACAATGGCAGAGTTTCCCTATTTTTTAACTTAGCCTCTTGGTTATCATGTGGGTTCCCCTCCAGGGGGATTTATGCACTCAGCTTTCCCACACTGACTGTGCAAATGTTGGAGCTCCAACAGCCAACAAAAAACCCAAAGAGATGAAGTCTTCTCCATTTTCAAATAAAACTTTCCCTAGTGGATGCATTCAATTTAAGAGTGGCTCATGCAAAAATAACACAGATGATTCCTAATGTTTGTGGAAACATCAGCTCCATTCTGAGGACGTACTCAGAGGTCACTACAACATGAGCTGCTTCTGAGAATCCAGGTCACATTCAGGATTTCTCTGAAAGCAGCAACTACTCAGGCAAACAAAGTCTGATTTTATTTGAAATTTATTTCACGGAACTGCTAATTTTTGATTCATTGGAAACTCACAAACTCAAAATGCTTCCTAATGCAAAGAACCTCCCAAGGAGGCAGCTTCATTTACTGGAAGGGAACTGGGAGGGAAAATACATCCCAGATCAGCCTGATCTGCCTGAAGTGCCAGTCGGATGGTTCTGCAGTGCCAGTGCATTTGGGGGAGGTTCACATCAGATACTGGAGAAGTCCAGAAAACACCAGCCTCATTCAGCAGCAATGCTGTGCCTTGGGAATTCAGGCTCAGGTTCCTCCCAGCACCTCCATGGCCCAAGGGAGGAAGAGTCCTGATGGAGCTGCAGCACATGGAGTAGGTAGAGTGCAGCCTCACACTCTGCTCCAGACCTGAAGGCTTCTGTCCCTTCTCCCAGGGTGTATGTCCCCACTGACTGTGACTACTTTGCCCTGCCAAAGGAGGTGGGACATCCAGGTCCTACATGGATTTACCCCAGGTAAGCCATTTTAAGACAACAGGAAATATTGCAGAAAACCATCTCCCTCAGACAAGCTCAGCCTCATCCAGAGCTTGCCCCATCCCAGAGGACTACAAGACACTGCAGACAGTGGAATATCAATGGAAGAAGCCTGGAGGAACATTCACGTTGACCATCCCTGTAGCAATCACCCTTCCACAAAGGGTGACAGCTCTCCTGGAAGGCTGACAGAGGTGGTTGTCATTTTCCAGCCTGAGCAGCTTTTCTGTGAGCTGAGGAGGATATTTATCCCAAGAAAAGGCATGTCTTATGGAAACACAGCCGCCAGGATGAAGGAAGAACAGGGAAGAAGTAATCCGTGCATAGAATACAAGACAGATTTCAGTCTCACAGGAGAGGTGCTGAACGACTCTGAAGGAGTGCATTTCAGACTTGTACATCATTTTAGGTATCTGCAAAGATTGAATGTTTTAAAGAAAAACATCCTTTCTTTTTTTTTTTCCTTTCATATGAGGTTACATTTTTCCGCACTACCTTCACTCAAGACTCAAAGCCTGAAGCAAATGAAACTGTGTGAGATAAATAGGATAGATAAATCTGCAAGCTCAAGAAGGCTGAACTAGTGATTTCTGAGCTGGAGGTAAACAGGTTGCAATGACCGACCCTCAGAGAGTAAGTGACTTAACTCTGTCCAACCCATGTGGAATTTGGTGACTAAGGCTACCCACAAACACTTGGTGTCTCTGCAAGTGTCTAGGTAAACTCTGGATCTTAGTACCTAAAAGGATCTAAAAGCAAGGTGTTTATATCTTGCTTTTTGAGGGGAAAAAAAAGAAAGAAAGAAATGAGGAGGTTTTGCTGCTAAATGTATTCCTGTTTCAAAAAGGAGAAGTCTTCAGAAAACTGCGGTTTCGGAGTATTAGATTGTGATTAACAGAGCACAGGTGAGGAAGGCAGAGCACATGATACTGACCACCCATTTTGGGAATGCGTAAGCCAGCTCTTGTTTATAGAAATGGAGATACTCCATGCTGATACATCACCTTTTTTTTAGTATATTTTTTTAACAGTTGCAGAAAAGTTGTTTTAGCAGCTGTACTACTATTGGAAGGGAGGAAAAGGAAGATACAGGAGTCCCACTCCCTGGGGCTTCATAGACTCATAGAATTGTTTGGGATGGGAGGGACCTGAAGGATCATCCAGTTCCAACCCCCTGCCATGGGCAGGGGCACCTCCCACTAGCCCAGGTTGCTCCAAGCCATGTCCAATATGGCCTTGGACATTTCCAGGAATGGGGCAGCCACAGCTTGTCTGGGCAACCCATGCCAGGGCCTGCCCACCCTCACAGGGAAAAATTTATCCTTAATATCTACTCTAACCCTTCCCTCTCTCAGTTTGAAGCCAATTCCCTTTGTCCTGTGTAGTGGGTTGTCGCTGGCTGGACACCAGGCACCCACCACCATCGCTCCCCTCCACAACTGCACAGGAGAGAGAAAATATAACAAAGAATTCATGAGTTGAGATAAGGACCAGGAGAGATCACTCACCAAATACTGTCACAGGCAACAAAGACTCAGCTTGGGGATATTTAATTGAATTTATTACTAACAAAATCAGAGCAGGATAATGAGAAGTAAAATAAACACTAAAAACACCTTCCTCCCACCCTCCCTCCTTCCCAGGTTCCACTTCCTCTGCCTCCAGTGGCACAGGGAGATGGGGAATGGGGGTCATGGTCAGTTCATCATAGGTTGTTTCTGCTGCTGCTTATGGAGAGGATTCCTTCCCCTGCTCCAGCATGGGGTCCCTCACATGGAAAACAGTTCTTCATGAACTTCTCCAATGTGAGTGCATCCCACAGGCAACAGTTCTTCACAAACTGCTGCCACATGTGTCACTTTTCCAGGGGGTGCAGTCCTTCAGGCACAGGCTGCCCCAGGGTGGGTCTCCCACAGGGCCACAAGTGCTCCCAGGAAAACCTGGTCCTCTCTCCATGGGTCAGCAGGTCCCTTCCATCATCCTGCTCCAGCACAGGTTTCCCATAGGTTCACAGCCTCCTTCAGGCATCCACCTGCTCCAGAGTGGGCTCCTCCCTGGTCTGCAGGTGGATCCCTGCACCCCAGTGCTCCATCCTGGGCTGCAGAGGGCTCTCTGCATCCCAGTGCTCCTCCTTGGGCTGCAGGAGCACCGCTGCCTCACCATGGTCTGTACCACAGGCTGAAGGGGAACCTCAGTTCCAGAACCTGGAGCACCTCCTACCCCTCCATCTCCACAGACCTTGGTGTCTATGTTGTTGTTCACAGATTCTCACTCTGCTCTTCCCTGGCTGCAATTTCATCTGTGCAATAACCTTCTCTTTTTTCCTTCCTAAACATGTTATCACAGAGGTGTTACTGTCATTCTTGATTGGCTCAGCCTTGGCCAGCCTGGAGCCAGCTGGAATTGGCTCTGCTGGACATGGGGGAAGTTTCCAACAGCTTCTCACAGAAGCCACCTCTGTAGCCCCCAAACTACCAAAACCTGGCCACATAAATCCTGTCACTCCATAACCTCGTCGAAAGACCCCTCCAGCTCTCCTGGAGCCCCTTTACTTCCTCAAAAGGGCTCTAAAGGCTCCCTGGAGCCTTCTCTTCTCTAGGATGAAAAGCCCCAACTTTCTCAGCTTGTAGCCTAGAACATGGTTGCAGACAGAGAATCCCAAAACTGCCCATCCTTGAGCCCCATGAAGTGGAATGGGTTGCACAGATCACTCCATCACACAGCTCCTACTCATGGGGCACAAGAGGAGCGCTCCTACATATTGCACATAAATATTTCCCAGTGTCAGTAGTGGTGCCAAAATTTTCTATCTGAAACTATTATATGCCTGATATAACTCATAAAATGAAAATCTGTGAACTAGTCCTGGTACACACCTCTCTTTGCAAAGCACACGTCCAATTTACAGGTACTTTCACATGTGACGTAAATTAAAAGCCCTCTTTTAAAACCAAGTTGTGTTTTTATGTTTTTTTGTGACAACACTGTCAAATGGAGAGTTTCTTTTTGAATACACACTGTCTGTATGAATGGCCACTCGCCACAGTTCCAACAACACTGACATCTTTGGGATTTGCCTCCTCTTAGGCCATTCATGCCTGTGGACCTTCTCAGAAGAAAAGGGATACGTGAAGGGGAAATGGCTTTCTTCACCCTTGCTGCCTGTACTTTTCTCTTCAAACGCTCCTTCTCATTCAGAGTGAATGGCCATATCACAGAATCAATCAGGTTGGAAAAGACCTCCAAGATGATCAAGTCCAACCTTTGGCCAATGACCACTTTGTCAATGAGACTGGGGCACTAAATAACATGAATGGTCATTTCTTGAATACCTCCAGGGATGGGGACTCCACCACTTCCATGGGCAGCCTATTACAATGTTTAATCACCCTTTTTCTGACGAAGTTCTTCCTGAGGTCCAGTCTGAACCTTCCCTGGGGCATCTTGAGACTGTGTCCCTTTGTCCTATCACTGGTTGCCTGGGAGAAGAGGCTGAACCCCACCTGGCTACAACCTCCTGTCAGGGGGTTGTAGAGAGCAATAAGGTCACCACTGAAGCCTCATCTTATCCAGGTTAAACAACCCCATCTCCCTTAGCTACTCCTCACAGCACATGCCCTCTAGACCCTTCACCAGCTTTGTTGCCCTTCTCTGGACCTGCTAGAGCACCTCAATGTCGTTTTTGAAGTGAGGGGCCCAGAACTGGACACAGCTCTGGAGGTGTGGCCTCCCCAGTGCCACCGAGTACAGAGGGCCAGTCTCTTTAGTCCTGCTCGCCACACTATTGCTGTTACAAGCCAGGATGCCCATTGGCCTTTCTGGCCTCCTGGGCACATCTGCGCTCATGTTCAGCTGCTGTTCATCAGCACCCCCATGCCCTTTTCTGCTGGGCCACTTTCCAGACACTCTGCCTCCAACCTATAGCACTGCATAGGGTTATTGTGGCCAAAGTGCAGGACCTGGCCCTTGGTCTTGTTAAACCTCATCCACTTAGTCTCAGCCTGTCAATCCAGCCTGTCCAGATCCCTCTGTAGAGCCTTCCTACCCTCCAGCAGACCAACACTCCCATCCACCTTAGTGTCATCCACAACCTTGCTGAGGGTTTACTCACTAAAAGATATATTACAAATAAGTTCTACTTCAATAGTAATAAAAAAAGCCATGGCAAATACAAATATCAAGACTACAGAGTGAGGGTAAGTCAACAGGAATACAAGTCAGTAAAAGAATGACACATACACTGTCTCAAAATAGAAAGCTACGCCAAGACCTCATTCCTTCTGAATTATAAGGAAGCAATCCATCCCATTTGGAGTTTGCCACATGCCATGTAAACATCTATAGTTAATCATGTTGATCTGGGGTCATCCAAGTCAATGCAGAGAAACAGGTGTCTGTAGAACACAAGTCATATATATACATCTATATATCTCTGTGTGTATATAGGTGTATGTGTGTATATGTGACATTAATAAATAAATATGCGCATTCATATGTAACATAATAATAATATATTTATTATTATATAAAATATATATTTATTATTATATATATTTAGGCAATAAGGTGAGAGGAACTGCTCTCTAAAGGAACTTGCTCCTCGCCATTGCCTGCCTCAGACACAGATACTTGCATCCAGCCAGATAAAACACATCTTACCAGGCTTAGGTGGCTAAAAAAAGGCACAAGAATATTCAAACTTCACCAATTCCCACTAATATAAGTACATATCAAATACTGTGTGTTTTTGAGCCTGTCCTCAGATGCCTCTGCTCTGGATTCTCTTGTGCTCTGCAGCTACAAAAGGAGCTGCCAAATGAATCAGCTGCCACAACCTGCAGCATCCTTGTCTGAGCTGGAGGAATCATGTAAGAACTGTGGTGGAAGGGACTAGTCCAGACTAGTTGGGAAGAGCAGGTTGATGATGAATGCAGGTATATAGTGAACCACCAGGGACTCCAGTCAGATTTTCAGCTTATGTGCAGGGGGTAAATGGGCTTAATTTCTGAGAGGAACAGTTTGAGAAGGACAAAAGTGGGACTGCGTTTGACCCATCTGAGTAGGGAAAGGTGGGGGGACATCAGCAAAGCATCTCCATTTGTGGGGAAGGTGTGTGGGCTGAAATGGTGATGCCATCATGTAACATGCTTGGGCAAGAGGTCCATATGCACGCTTGGGAGGGGCTGCAGTTATATCAGCAATACATCTGCTATATGCTAGGATGAGGGGAAGTGGTTTTGGGAAGCAGTTTCAGGCAGGGTTCTTTCCCCCATCTGTCAGTGATGGGCTGCATTCCTTCTACCAATAATCTGTAGGTGGAAAATCACACTGCCCCCCTAAGAATGAAGCTGTAATATTTTTTGCCTCCTTAACATGCTGGATTTGAGTGTCCAGGCTTTCTCCTCATCTGCCACTGCTGGTCTTGGAGTAGCTGGAACAATCTGGTTTCTTCTGTGGCAAGTCATCAATTTCCCATGTTTGCATCTGAACGCCACAATTCCATGAGAAGTCTTCTCTACGACAGGAAAAAGACTTTACTACACGAGGGAAAAAATAAGTTTTCTAAGACTTCTTCTATATTTATGATGAGAAACTATAGAGTACTTTTTGCAGAAGACACCACTTAGGATTTCAATTACTGTTTCATTTCTTACTCAGTTACTCTCTCATCTAGTATCAGCTATTTCATCACTACTTACACCACAGGGCCAGTGAAATGTAGATAATTCTTAACACTTTTTCACTTACTATATTTTCAGAAATCCTGCAGTGACCCAAAATCCTACAACCTGCACCATGGTTGACCATCTGCACTAAAGCATGTTTCAAAGCATCATCTACACTTGATATGGCTTTATCCTGTTGTGAACTGTCAGAAATCCACGCTGATGTGGTTTCACAAGGTCCTCCCTTCCTCCTTTTCAAGAAAAATTCTCATTCAGCTAAGAAGCAGAGCAACCAGTAATTAGTAAGGAAATGGTAAGAGAAATGGGAACAAGGATTAGCAAAGAGGAAGGAGAGGAGAACTCTCAAATGTCAAAAAGACACATCTTGGCTTAACCATGCTAGGGAGCCTGTGAACAGGAACAGCCTTGGTGCATCTCAGAGTAGTAACAGAAACTGAGGAGCCCAGACTAAAACAGGTCTGAAGCACAAAGTTGACAGGACTCAGAAATGAGGGGGATGAAGGAAGCAGAATTACATGGTTGTGGTGGGAGATGCTCCCCCAGACTTCCCATAGGTTAGCTGGAGAAAGACTGACTGAATAAAGGATCTGATCAATGTATTTGCATAATTAGCCTTAATTTCCCCATGGGGTTAATTTTCCACCTGTTATTTAAACTGTCATTCTCAGTTCCACAATGGCTGGGACAAACTGTGCTTTTTAGAACCACAGAATCACAGAATGGTCTGGGTTGGAGTGGACGTTAAAGAACATCTTGATCAGACCTCCTGCCATGGTCAAGGACACGTTCCCCTAGACTCAGAGCCCCATCCAACATGTCCTTGAACACCTCCAGGGATGGGGAGCCCAAAACCTCTCTGGGCAACCTGTTGTAAAGTTTTTTTTGTTTAAAAAACTCTGATTCCTCCTTTTCTTGTGCCAGTATTTACTAGCTGAACCAGACAACCCAAAATCTAGGGTCACTTATTTTGTGCCAAAGAAGATATTCAGAAATCTTTGGAGTGCAATAGGGTGATGGCTGATCCAGCTGATAACTCTTCCAGTCCTAGGGACTTTTGTTGAGATTTCACATTTCCCTCATTCCATCCTCCTTACCATATTGTCTGCTTGGTGAGTCACACAAGGACAGCGGGAATGATAAGCAGAACTAAACAGAGAGCTGTTAAAACAGAAAATCAATATGGTTATGAAAGAGATGTGCCTTCATCTCAGATAGCTTAGGAATTTTGTATTCTTTGACCTTTGTAGAGAGTTGTATTTTAATCAACTAAGGCCTGGACTCATAGTATTTTGGTTGACTTTCTCCCAAATCAGTTTAATATCACAAAATGAAGATAGAAAACTTGAGCTAATCAAAGAATACTGGAGAGGTGCACCTGGAGGAAATAACTTACAAAGGTTATACACTTCACAGAACTTGGTCAATAAAGATGGTTTTTACTAAGACGTAAATTCAACAGAGAATTGTTTAAGTAGAGAACAATCTAGATTTACATTCACCAATGAAAAATTAAAGTGCCTTACTAGGAACTGGAACAATCAGATAGGTTAGAGGCCAGCAAGAATTAATCACACATGCTGGCAAACCTGCCAACATGATGAGGAAGATGCAAGGAGCCCCTCAATGCCCCTTCCTCTCATTCTTCTACTGGAAAAAGGGATACTAGACGGCAATCTTGCTCCATGGAAGAACAGCAAGAGGAAAACTGAGATCACCCATGATGCAAAGGGGACAGGTAAATCTTTGGGTGGAGCTCTATCAACATCCCGAAAGGTTGTAGCACAGTAGGACCTATATGGTGAACTATTCCCCATGTCCCCAGCCTGCTGCATTAAACAGGAATGTCCCATTCAATGACTCTCTGTGGTTGGGTTTGATTCTTTGTTTCTTTGTTATCTTAATTATTGCAATTACCCCAACTGGGAGAAACAAGCAAGATCTGGGATGGGGTCCCATCTTGCCCCTCTGCCCAGAGGCAAGAGTTTTTCCATTTTGCCCCATTGCTTTGCTCCCAAGGGCAAACAGGACCCAGCCAGAGGGGACTTGGGCAACTAGAGGTTGACCACAGCCAAACAGCCAGGGACTACTGATGTTGTGGTCTCTGGAGTGGTTTGCAATATTCCTCCTTCCCTTCCTTTGTGTCAGACTATTATTCCTCCTCATTATAATGTGCACAATGCAGTCAGCAGACTCCAGCTGGAATCAACAGCCCTTGTGCAAAGTCTTGAGCACAGGCACAGCAAGAGACAATTTCTATTTCAGCGGCAAATGGCTGAATGGAAGATGGGGAAGGGGGGAGAAGAAAATCTCTTTAAATTGATCTAAATGCATCAGTTTAGCTGGAAGGAAATGCTTTGTTTGACCATTTTATTTTTTTTATTCCTCTGAAAATGGGAAAGAAACATATCATTTAAATATTTACATTTTTCTTGCTTTTTTTTTCCAGTCGAAATGAGTCACTGAATTCACAGAAAGTCACAAAGAAGAATTTGAAAATGGCTTCATTTAAAAAAAAACTAGACTTTGGGTTGATCTGTTTGGGGTTTTATTACATCCCTTATGAGTCTTAGAAATCTTTATAAAAAGCTTAGGTGTTTAAATCTGTTTGTACTGTCTTTAACAACTTTTTGCCCAACACGTGGACATGGATGTATCTTGCAGTAAATTTATTAGCTTCTCTAACAGAAATGGATCTCTTTGGTAGAACAGCAAATTGAAAGGCAAAATAACTGCTCTGGGTGATGGAGTGAAGTGTTTAACAGAATGACATACCTGTCACTGGCAGTGCCACTGATGAGGAAGTGGGTGAATGAGTCGAATCTATGAAGAGAAAGAAATTCTTGATTTTGTTATCAATTTGCCCTTCTGACAAAGAGCATCGGAGCAGGGATGAGGACAGAGTCAGGCAACAAGCCAGCTTGTTGCAGCATCAAAGCTGTGGTGAGGGAAGAGTCTGACAGCTCCCCCTCTGCACAGAAGACTTAATAATTACCATGTTAGTTTCTTGGCCATCAATAGATGTTTCCAGCCTGGATATCCACATATATGCTGATCTGATATCTGTTAATGGTGGGTGTGAAGTGATCTGGAATGGGATCCATCTAAGATCTTTATTTCATGTGGGATTGGGAAGGATCACTTTCAAGATGCCAAGTTAGGATTTGGAAATACAGTTTGAAACAAGACATGCTTTTGCTCAGGAATGTAAACCAAAACTTCCCTGGTGCAAGAAATTCATTGAAATTCTCTCTTATCCTGGAAAGGAAGCTCTGAACTTGTGCTGGTATGAGATACAGAGGTTTGTAACAAGAGGTTCTGTAAGAGGGGTCTGTTGAGGAATCTCTTTGTGCTGAATGCTGGGGGAAGAACTGAGAAAGGAGAGGATATTCCTTATCCAGCCTCACTAAAGACATCACATCATAATATATAGAAAGGCAACACTTTATGGGAATAAATATTTGGTGCTCTAATTACAAGGACCTGAACTGTCTCAGGCTTGAGTACATTTTGCAGGAAATTGAAATCACTATTCTGCTGAATTAAAGGCCAAGAGGGCCTATTTCATTATCCAGTATCATGTTTTCCTTAATATTAAAATTTTAAAATATTATAAATTTTCTAGTATTTGTAACTTCTGGCTATTCAATAGGCTGCATCATTTTCTAGGACTGGTATGCTATTTATATTGTTATTTCAATCACAGCAAGAAGTTCCTTCATCCTGACAGTACCAAGAGAAATTTTCAATGGAAAAAAGTGATGGAAGAGGAGAGACCAGACAGCACATTGTGACTGCTGTACCTCTGAACTGGGCACCACAGGGAGCAATGAGAGGCAACAATGGCCAAGGGTCACCTGGGAGGTCACTGTGCAAGCACAAGAGCCTGCCCAAACCATCTTGCTTTCCCACATGGTCTGGTGTGCTCACAAGGGCTGGAATTCCTGTCACCTACTTTTACATGTGGCCTCTGAGATAGTGATCAAGGCTGAGCTATAACCACTGGGGAGAAAAAAGCCTTTACAGGGTGTAAATCATCTAAAATAGAAGTGAAATAAGGCAGCTAACAGACCATCACAGCATCAATCCCCTCTGTTGGTTTTAAACTCATCCAACTCAGATATGGATCTATGCAGTGGATGCCAACAGTTCTGCAAGATTAATTTCCTCTTAAAACTCCAAGTTCTGGTGAAAATGCTTTTTTTTTGTTATTATTATTTTTTCCAATCTGTTGGTAGGAAAAGTCCTCTCATGTTGTTCTTGCTTTAAAATTCAGCCCATTGCACCTCTTTAAACTTCAGCCCATTGCACTTCACTGGCTCAGAGGAGGTTGGGAGGGCAATGGAAGCCTCAGGACTGCAGGGGGTGTGGACAGCTGGGTCTGTCCACCTTCAGTAGCTCTGCTTGACACCCAGAGAGAGCCCTAAACCCTCTCTCACAGATGGAATTTTGCAGTTTCCTCCCCAGAGGTGTCATCTCCAGCAGTCAGAAATGACATCTCCACGTTGGAGCTCTGAGTTCCCTGATCTCTCCATCCTGAACCGCAGGCAGGTTGTTCCCTAGGATTGATGTGCTGAGCTGGGGGGGTCTGGACCATGCACAAACAGGTCATGACAGTGGTGTGGTGCAATTAACAACCATCTCACCTGGCTCAGTAGTCTGTGGTGGCCACTCTTTGCTGTCATTGGTGCATCTCACGTCAAGGGGGGTCCAGATGATGCTGCCATTCACCTTCTTGCATGTGCTGGTGCCAGAGGTGGGGGGTCTCTTATCGTAACCACTCTGGCATTTGACATTTAACTCCTGTCCCACGTAATAGTGTTTCTTCAGTCTTAAGGAGGCATGTGGAATAGTCTTGGGAGGACCACAAAAATCTGTGGGATCACAAGGCAGAACATGGCTAAAACAGATTTTACACACTGCTTTTGCTCATGAAGACCATGATTTGTATTCTTACAAAATATAGACAAGCAGGATATACCAGGCCTTCCTAATTCTTGGTTAGGATACAAAATATTCACTTGCTTACACATTGTCACTTGTTCAGCCAAGATATTACAGCAACTGTTTTTTTATCTCTATCTGCAAAATAATTAAATATTACTCATTGTTCTTACACTGCTTCCATGGAAATCAGCAAGAGAAGTGTTACATTATTGAATGGGCTCTTATCTACCTTCTGGGGCAAACTCTGAAAGGTCTCCTTGTTTCTGGGGTGCAGGGCTCCTTGTTTTAGTTTCTGGCTTCTGTGGAAATTCTAACTCTACTGTGGGAGCTGTTGACAACAAAATTGTCCCATCTGTGGGAGAAGTTACACTTGCTGAATTACAATAGGATGAATATCAGAGCAGATCCAGAGCACCCAAACTCTTAGGGGTGGGATAGAACTGTTTCAGGTTCTAAGCTGCAAAGATAAGCTCAAAAGATCATTTGTTAGCGTGATGCTCAGATTTGTCTTATATGGACTAAATCATTAGAAAATCACCTCTACAAGGTGTTACAGTAATGAATGTGCCCCTACTTACTTTTCTGGTCAAACTTTGAAAAGTTTCCTTGCTTCTGGGGTACAGGGCTCTGTGTTTTACCCTCTGGTTCCTGTGTAAAATTCAGCTCTGTCGTGGGGCCCATTGACAGCAAAATGTTCTTATCTGTGGAGAAATTACGTTTGCTGAACTGCAGCAGGACAAACAGAAGAACAAAACCAGGGCACCCAAACTTTTACAGGTGGAATAGTACTGTTTCAAGTTCTGATTTGCAAAGATAAGCACCAAAGATCATTTGCTAATGCCCAGATGTGTTTTATACCAACCAATGCATTGGAAAAAAACACCTCTGTGTATAGAAGAAGGACAACACTCACTTACCAATGCATCTAAATCCACTGTAGGACCAAGAGGCACCCTGCTCTTCCCTGTTACACTTAATTCCTGGGTGGTCACCACTTTTTCTGTCATAGCCACTGTCACATTCATAGTACAGCTCGGTCCCTGGTGCATAGGCTTCAACCGTAATGTCAGCAAATTCAGTTCTTGGAGGAGCTGGGCATTTTTCTGCAAATAGAAAGCCTGAGAATCAGGACAGCCCATCATTCTACTTTATTCATCTCACATCTTTCTGTCTTCTCAATACCAGACATGTCCAGCAGATGGGCAACATGAAACACACTCACATTGGAGAGCAGCTAGTGGACCAGGGTGTGCAGCACTGAGTCTATGGAGTGAGGCACAGTAAGCAACACTAAGTCATTAAAAGTTGTGATCATCTATAAGCAAACATCGGGAATGGGTGTAACCTTTCAGTTCTGTCTGAGCACACCAAAGAGCAGCTTACTGTGACATAAGTTTGCAAACCTAAATATAACTTGTCCCAAAACAAGGACGCCAAGTGTTGTGTCATCAGCAAATCACATTTAAATATACTTATTAATCAGCTGGAATGAATTAAGGTAGATCATTTCAGTGCACTTGAAAAGCCCACTGAAGCTGAGCTGGAGACTCAGAAGTTGATAAAAGCATCACTTAATGATTATTTAAGGCCTAAAGGCAGAGAAACGAAAATATAAATTAGGTTGGTTGCACCAAGGCTGGCATTCTGGACCTTTGGGTGAATGATCTGTGCTACTTCATGCTTATGCATCATAGTAACAGCTATTATGAGTAAAATTTCTCAGTCACCTTGTCCTCACATTTTCTGCAGCTGTAATTAATGCAGCCCTAGCAACCCGAGAGAATGACTGTGAAAGGTCCCTGAATCCCTGACAGCTGCTCATCATTGGTGTCTGCCCTTGACTCCCAAAGGGCTTTCTTGAAAGACCAACAGCAGCTCAACCAGTGACTCCCAGCCCCAGCCCCGCAATGCCCTTTTCTTTCATTTCCTCCCTTTGATATTTTCTGCCCTTTCTACTTTTTTTATCTTGCTGCTTTAGCAAAAGTCACAAAATTTGAAGAAGGCAACAGTGAAAAGTATGTGAGCAGCTTAACAACCAATCTGCATAAGGGCTGTTTTAATTCCCTCGTATCTTTGTGCTATCAAAGAATTCACCCTGTAAACATCAGACTGTGGCTTTGAGAGAAGCTACTGCACCCGAAATAGTTAACCACATGGTTTACCACAGACTGTCAGGGTGATTAAAATTAAAGAGTTATCAGATTAGCAACAAGTTGAGATCATGTACACTCTCACTTTCCCTGAAAGCTAAAAGCATGTTTCCCTCAAGACTTCAAAAGCCTCTTTGAAGCAGAGTGCAGATGTGAATCTCAGCACGAGGCACTCCAACCTACAACTCATTAGCCTCTTCTTAAGAAAACCCACAACGTTTAACCTACTCATCATAAAGGGCAAACGTTGTTTTAATTGATGATCAAATGGAGTTGGGTTCTTCTGAACTTGCACACATCAGACAAGGATTGTGCAGAACTGGTGTACATGGGAGGCAGCAAGGAAAGCCCACCACGCTGGATCAACTCATCCACATTGCAGATGGATCGCACACAACCTTCCCAGGACCCAGCCTTTTAATTCCATCCACACCACTCAAATTATTCTCTTCTCATATCTAAATAGCTGCAGTATCTGATTCTTTGGCCTTTACCATATTCCTGTCTCTGATCCAGAAGGAATTTTGAAAGATGAATTTCCTAGATCTCGTTGTGACCCACTGCTTGCCTCCCTTTGACTTCTAATTGCTTCACTGTCATGTCAAATATTTTGCTTCCACTTTTGAGAACCTTCTCCTTAGCAACCATCATAACCTTTCAAATCATTGGCTTCTCTTCACATGCTATTGCTTCTCACCAGTGTGTTTGATATCAAAGAACTTCGGGCTTTTTGTTGTGTCAGTCCTCACACTGGGAGGAGCTGTGAATGAATATGGATATTGCAAAATACCCATTGCCACTATTGCCCTTCATTGCCTCAAAGCACCTTATACATCTTCAGAGGTGCTTCTCTTTGAGTGGTCTTTATCGTCCTTCAAGTACAGGTAGGCAACCAACATACAACCCATACAACCTTCTCTCAGGCAGCAGTAGGGAGGGATAAGGTACCCCCTGATCCTCCTTTTCTCCAGGCTGAGCCCCCCTCAGCTTCTCCCCACCAGACTTGTGCTCCAGACTCTTCCCCAGCTCCCTTGCCTTTCTCTGGACATGCTCCAGCCCATTAATGTCTTCCCTGTATTTCATGTCATGGGATCTCCTTGGCATAATATGGGAAGACTGTGCAAAGAAAAAGCAGACCTGGTGAGGTCTTGGACCGTATTCCCTACACAAGATGACCTCTGGAGTGAATCATGCTTAAAATTTCATTCAATTTTTGTGACCAAGAAAACCATGTAGTTTGCCCCTAAAAAAATCAACATCCTTGCCGTGTGGGTGGGAAAAGAGCCAAGGAACAGGAAGAAGGCAGAGAACTAGAGAATAGCAGTTTTCAGAGGACATTAATTTTGCTTTTGTTTTGTTTTGTTTTACTTTTTGTTTATTTGGGGTTTTTTGGTGGTTATTGTTGTTATTGTTGTTTGGTTTGGTTTGTTTTTTTTCTGTTTTGCACCTGATTGGAAATTAGTCTGTCAGTTTGTTCGAGTTGCTGTGACACAAAAATATTCACCTTATAAAAGGCCAGCACACCTGGGCAGAACGTGCCTCACAGCCTGTGGTGGCCCAGTTTTGCACAGCTCCTCTTTCCCTGCATTCTGCATCCATCCCAGCTGCTCCAGGGCTGGACTCCTGCTAATATTGGCTCAAAATTTTGCCCCCACACAGCTTTCAGGTCTCTTGAGGTTTTGTTTGCCTCTTCATTTTCCCTCTCCACACATTCTGATTTTTCATGCCCATGATGAGATGTTTAGTGTCCCTATTTTTTTCTCTTTAAATCCCGCTGTCCACTGTTTTCTCCTTCAAGGACAAGATTCATCAGTCCTTACCAATCTCATCCCCCACACCCCAAAAGTGCTCTGGGACTGCATTTCTTTGCACTTAGAGGTACTGCATGGGACAAACAGAGAGGTTGATGTAATTTTGTTCATGGGATTTACCCCTTCTATCAGTTAGAGAATGGAGAGAACACAACTCTTCTAAGGCAGAGGGGAATTTCTGTTTCTCCCCATATTAGTGGATTTTGGGTGCCTACAGTAATTCTGGGAATTCAGGAGCTGGTTTCAATTAGAATCATGAAGTGGATGGAGGCAAACCCTTGGAATTAGACTGGTGAATTCAGGCAATAAACACCCATGAAACACAAAAAGTAAAAAGTAGTTCTTGTTTCTGCTTGAGTGCTCCCAAAATTAAGTTTGATAAGGTTTTTTGAGACCTGCAAGCCTTGTCATCTGAGCCAAAACATAGGTGGGATTCCTGCTTTTCCTGCTTAAGCTACTGATGCCATTTGAGCTATCTCAGGGGCCCTGGGACCTCCACATCAGCTGTCACATATCACATAGGAGTTACTGGGGGAAAGAAACCTCGTAACTAAATCAGCATCAGTTCTTTCAGCACTTGGGTTTCTTCCCTGAGGTTTCCCATTCAAATATGTTACTAACCCTACCACAAAACTGCTCTCAGTAGATGCACTGGCAGCGTTGGGATTTATGAAGCTCTCCCGCCTATTTCTTTTCCACATCTGAGCTGGCAGAGCAGTGTTAGATGTGGCACCATCAGAGCAACACCTTTTGTCTGCAAGAAGTGAATGGGGAAATTTTATAACAGGTATTTTTAGCATTAGGTAAAACACAGACAGTGAGTCATGCCACAATAACCTGAACTCAGACTTTCCTCTGCCACGTGGCTGTGTGTCTCCAGCACTGACATTATTCTGATGGGAAGTTAAAATGTCAAGGTGCAAAAATAGGATGATTTTCCTCTAAATACAAAGGCAGTAAGACAGGATGGGTAGGAAACTGTATGTTCTGAAGATTTGGGTAGGAGCACTGAAGAAACCAGGCACTTCACACACCTGCCCAGTTCAGAGATGAAAAGCACCTCTCCCCAGAGACACCGAGAAATCAAATCAGGCCAAAATGAAGATATTTCCCCAGATGTGCCTGAAGAGGTAAAGCAGCCCTGGGGATTCATGAGCTCTCTAAATGGTCTCTTGAAGATGAAACTGGTATGAGTGAAGAGAAGGAATTGATACCAACAACTGCACTGAAATGGTAATGAACTTTTTCTAACTTCAAAATTTACTCCTCAAGGGTCTGTTAACAAGGAAGCCTCAACTCTGCAGGATTCTTTGCCCTCCTACTAATGTCATTTATTGTTTATGTGGATTTGTAAGCTGGGAATAGATCCCAGCTGTGGGGCTGGGCTGCAGACCTCAAGTTTCTGGTAATTTGTCTGTGGGATTTTAATTAGCTATATCTTAGATTACACAGAGATTATCTTACAATATCATTTGAGCAGTAGTGAGTCTGCAGTGTAAGTGACAGAAATAGAGGGCAAATGGAGTGACCAGGCACAACTTTTAATGGAAACAGATATGGAGGAGAGGTCAGTTTTATGGGGCAGGACATGGGATTGAATATTCCCAGCAGTGCAGAAGAGGCATGTCCTGTTCTAAGGACTAGGCAGTTAAGTGCCTGCTGAGTTTGTGGTACAAGATGTCTCTATTGCAAAGACAGTATAAAATCAACTGGAATAGGAGCCAGCAGGAGCTGTCCATTTACTGCTTGCAGGACCACAGAAAACTACATTTGGGAGAAATGCACTTCTCTGATCTCTTGGCTTAATCATGCTGCCCAGCTGTTTGCCACTGACCCAGGCAGTGGGCTCTAATGCAAAAAAATCAGTGAACAGCAAGGCCAGAGTTGGTTGGACAGTGAACCAAGAGTTCTTGTGCTAAGCATAATTTAACCTCAGGAATCTGCCTTCTTAGCACTTTCTGTAAGAAATGGTACTGGGGAGACCTCTCTAGAGGACAGCAGACACCTAACTTAACTTCTCCAAAGCAAAGCTTAAAGGTGCTTCTCTTTTTTTTATCAGCTGCAGTGGTGGAAGAACATTCTTACATTCTCACATTGATAATTAGGGTGATTTACCTAACACATTGATGAATCTCATGCCTGCCCCAGAAGGGAGGCTGAGCTGGACACTTGGACTGGAAATGTGGAATTGGAAAACCATTAGGAAAGAGGGAAAGTACTTCCTAAGACAGGGAGGGGGGAAAAACTAGTCTGAGCACAGAGTGCTGCATAGAAAATGCACTAAGTGAAGAATGGGGAACATTTGTGTTTGTTTCTGGTTGTTTATAACATCCTTGGTTCTGTGGTAAAGCCACAGAGCTCAAACTCTTTAAAGGCAACCACAGCACACGGTTTGGTAGCAGAACACAGAGTTAGGTTTTGAGAATATACACAAAAGCCTTGTTTTGGTGTGTGACATTTGGGTTTTGAGCAGATTTGGCTACATTTCTACTTAAATCTGCAACCTCAGTAACACCTGTGTCTTTGGTATCTTCATCTAAAAGGAAAAACAAATCCCTGAGAAAGAAAATTGGCTTTATAAAGAGCAGCAGAGATTCAGATTCTTTTCTTTGTCTGGGACTTTCTCAGCCTTGCCTTTCATAGGTTTGAAAGGGCAATAGAGAATATTCTCTGTGAAAATAACTGAACTGTCTGACAAGTGTGTCCCTACCTTGGGAAACAGTGAAAAAATGGTCTGGTAGGGCTCTTTTGATTTCAAATTTGGCTGTAGGAATCATCTCATCTGACTTGTGCACTTAGCATGATCGTGGAGCTTTTCACTGGAGCTGTCAATAGTGTGATGCAAATATTCTGCACATATAGATGATTTTCTGGCCTTGTCATGCATTAAATATTTTTCCACATATAGGGAGCTGTACATTCTATATCTGAGGTCTTGCATTTTACAAATTGAGAGTATAAAGAAAAAGCAGCAGATGCCAGAGGGCTGTTATTCTGTCACCCTGGCAGAGTGGAGGAAAGGGAGTGGAGTGAAGAAAGTCATGGAAGGACTTTGGAAATAGGAATTTTGGAGAAGCATTGGAGGAGATGGAGTAAAGACACAGTAAGGCAGGTTTTTCCAAGATTCAGGACCAGGGTCAGGGGATGGAAACCATGAGTAGAAAATATGCCAAAGCCAGGCTTTTAATGCAACAGGAAAAACAGGAGACACAAAGCTGTACATGGGGGAAGCAAGTAGGGGGACAAAAATTGCAACACTCTGAAGGCAATAGTGAGCCAAGTCATAAGCAGTGGTTTTCTAGAAGTAGATAAAGAGTGGATTTTTTTTTCTGCAATAAAAGGATAGGACATAACATCTCATCCCATTTCTCCAGCTGAAGGAAGCAGTAGACACTGCAGGAACTCTCTCTGTAATACCTCTATTTCCTCAATAGGATCACAATATTTTAACACCTTTTTTTTTTTTTACCTGTTTTTTTTAATTATTGTAGCTGTATATTGGGCCCTTTGCTGCCGAGGGCCACTGTAGTTGAAAGGTTTATAAAGGTATTTGCTCTCTGGTTGACTTTACAAGAAACACTTGTACGTGTTTGACAACTTTAATGTATTCTGCATTGCATTTCAAATCCACAGGAGCCAGAACTAATATGCAAGTATAATAGGAAAGAAAGTCCTCTCATTTAAATGTCTGAGATCTGGTACCCATCTTGTGTGAATCAAATTCACTTGAATGAAATTCTTTCCTCTGTGAGTTTTAATCCTTTCCAGGTTTAACTTGCAAATCTATTCCTGTAAGATGAATAGTCAGATGAAAAGGTTGTAGGAGCAAGGACCAGCTTTCACCTTGTGTTTGACCCTCACTTCAAGCCTCATCCATGCCTGCAGCTTCTAGGCAATGCTGCTGTCCAGGGTAGAGGAGATAAATGTGATGATCTTCACAAGAAAATCAGCATTACTCCTATTTAGCACTAAGGCACAATTTAATTATTATTAAATGAGTGATCATCCCATGCTTTAGTTTTTCCATTTGTTTATCAGAGGACTTTGCCCTCTCGAAGCACTTTGATATCTCTCAGGGAAAGTGGTAAAACAAAGGCTTTTTATACTCTTTTTCCTCTAATTATGTTTGTTATAGTGCATTTTGCCAAATAGCATCTAAGGCAGGATCTGTTTACAAACCTGAACTTGCAGTGCTGGGATGAGCTGAAAAGACAGAGGCAAAATAATAAGCAAAGCACTCTATGTGCTGAGACATGGCTGATTTTTGACCACTTTGACCCAGCCTCTTTCCCTTTGCTTTGCTTATATCTGTTCCCAGGTCTCCTTGTTGATTCCCCTAAGGAATAAAAAGCAACAGGTCCCACAGCCACAATACCTCAGGTTTCTCTATGATTGAAATGCTAAATTGGTAGTGTTTCTACAGTAGAACATTATTTGCAGGGAGAAATCACAAATATATATAAATAATAGGTTTAAACATTGAGAGAGACATTGAGAACAAACACAGGAAGCTGAGGAAATAAGAGCTTAGTGATAACAGTGAAGAATGCAATGCTCTGCATTTATTCATTCACCGGCGAATTAAATCACATCAAACAGCACAAAATGCAACTGCTCTAACACCCCTCGATATTTTTTTCCCAAAAAACCAGAAAGATTTCTGATAAACGAGACTTGCCAGCGAGACGCTTCACAGCATGTTCCAGGCACAGTAATACAGAAAGTGTGATCTGGGGGACCTGACTCATCCCAGAACCGATCCTATTGACGCATCTCTGGCTGAGCGTCTCGCAGTGATGCTCCTGCCCTCGGCACTGAAACATTTGCCGTGGGCACTGGCACTTCATTTGGCAGGGAAAATGTCCCGCGAAGGAGAAGGTACAGCATTTACTGGCAAAACACTTCAACGAGGGGGAAAAAAATCACCTGGGGGTTAAATACTTGTGATGGTCCTTCCTGCATTAATGGGTTTAGTCATTAGCAACACACTCTTCCCTTGAGATGGCCAGCCCTGAGTAAAACTCGCAGCCCTGCTAAAGATGAGCCATCAGCAGTTACAGCACCAGCATATCTGAGAACCTGCCCCAGGCTGTGTGTGCTCATGCCTCTCAACCTGGGCTTCATCATCACAGAGTCACAGAATATGCAGGAAATATCACATTTGTGGAGCACTGAGATTGGAAGATTTGTCTTCCTCCCTTTGAAGAAAGCAGTTTAAATTCAAAGACAGTAATATATCACCAGGCTGCTTCTCAAAGCACACACTTGTCGCAATAAATAAGCCAAATATAAGCAGTGTCACCAATTATAAATGTGTCAAATTATGCTGAATGAATTAGCTGCCTCCATTCACAGTTTATAGGGGCAACTGTTTGGGAGGTAAGAATGAAAAATAGATCATATCTATAATACTTGTATCAAATTTGAATGGTGCTTTTTAACTAATAGCATTGCCATCAATTTTACTGCAGAGGTACTGACATTTCAGTGTCTATTTTTATATTTGCTAAAGTTACAAGCAAAATGGAAAAAGCAAATTCAAAGAGCTACCTACGGCTGCTTTGATCTGCCCACTGTTCCAATGATGAGTTGGAGGATACATACATTACTCAGACAAAAAAATATCCTGTAAAGCTCTGGATTTTCTGCAGTTGATAGTTTGTGGGCACAAAACCCATCTCTCTCATTTCCTTAGGATAATAAACTCCTTCAGCTCTAAACATCTTTCCTTAGCTGAAAGGAGTCAGGATGTTGCAAACATCCTCCAACAGCCACCACAAGAAAAAAGCAAATCACATTTTCCCTCCCAGAAAGGCAAAAATAGTCTTTTACCTCCCTTGTTCCCCTTGACGAATCCAAACAAGAGCCACATCCAAAGGCACTTGAGTTCCGTGGGACTTGTCCACATCTTTTCGCTGCACTGCTGAGCTCAGAAGTGTTGCCAACCAAGCCAAGGAGCCGGTCACTGCCCAGATAGAGCAGTGGGGACCATCACCCTGTGTGTGCAGGGAGGACTTTGGTCAGAAAACAGTCATTTCGCTGTCTGAGTCCACAGGAGAGAATAAAGGCTGTGGTCTGTTCAGGTATTAGTAGCTTTTATCCAGGAAATCAAGCTTAATGCTCGACGTGCCATCGTGTGTAGGAAGTGGTTTGACACATCAGAGCTGCTGACTCCAGAGTTGTTTCACTACAGCTGAGGGCAGTAGAAAGGGGTAAGGTTTTAACCACTCTATGCAGGCACTCAACTCCAAATCTGTGCCTGGATGGATTTTGGAGAGGAACCATCACCATGGAATAGTTGTCTGGTGCACGACAATGGACCTCAGGCACCATCTGTGGGCTGTACCTACAAAGAAAAGGGTCCATGGGCTGTATTTTTGGCTTTTTGGAGGTCTTCTGCTAATGATGATAAAGCCACACTGCGTTTATTTTTGTTGTAAGCATGTTTGCAGTTTCTTTGAATCACAGCTGAGCTTCTGAAGGATGGACAGTTTGATCAAATAAACAAACAAACAAATAACCCATGAGGATAAGGCTGGCAGGTATGGAAAAGGTTTCCCTTTTTCCTAAATTGTCTGTGTGTGAAAGGCTTCAGTGAAATTCTTCCAAATGTCAGTGGAAAACTGCAAATGACATAGGAAGTATCAGATTTTATGTAGTTTTTCTTCCGCCACTTCCACGGAAATTATTTCCTGTTAATATCTAGAGAAGCAATTGGGATAGGCTATAGAAAAAACAGACTGAAGCTATCTGTGGTATTCTATCATGGTTACTGCATGCTGGGCAGTTACTTCTCCTTTATAAATCCTTAATAAATGAAATTTCTTACGAGACAAGCTAAGAAATTGATGTGATACATTTTTAAATGCTGCTCCAGCTGCATCCATCAATCTCCTGCCTCTCTCTGGATGAATCTCCCTTTGGCCTTTTCAAGAAAGATTTTGTGCAGCTTCACTGATGCAGGTGACAAGTCCTCCTGGAGGGTTTGTCAGCTGGGAGACTTTGGCCAGGAGATTACCTCCCAAATCCAAATGCAACAGGGCATGGGAAACAAGAAAGATTTCTGAAGCAACTGCTGTGGGGAAAATGCTCTGCTCGCCCCGGGGCTGTTTCATACTCCACAGATATTTACTGCCCTGGCTTTAATATCAAATCATGTTCCACGTTTAACAGCATAACAGGGAAAGCTCACGCCAAAGCCCACTGAAGGACTTGGTTTTACCCCTGAAAAATCTGACTGAAAGTCTTAGACCCCAATTCTCTACCTTTTTCCAAGATGCCTCGAGTTACACAACTGCCTGAGCCCTGTGGCCATCTGGGCTGGTAAAACATATTTGTTATGTTGCCCAGAAAGAAATCCCAGACTTTCTATCACAATTTTTCCTCTCCTTATTAAATATGGGGTGTGTTGTTTGGAGGTGCAGGGTTTTATTCCCCAACATCTTCTATTCCTTGCCTGGCCAAACTAGTTCCAGAGCTATTGGCATGATGAAGACAGAGATGGGGGACCTTTTCTGCAGTCCTTCAGCTCAACCTTTAGTGTAGCCATTTGCTTTCAAGCAGCAAATCTCAGTGTAGGTGGGTAATGGCCACTAAGGTTTTATTAGAAAGGGTGAGGTTTTTATCCACAAATGAACATGAAACGTGCAGTCAGTTGTGCTGGAAGGAACGGTGACCCCAGGTGGTTAATTGCTACAAAAACAGTTTGCATGAGAAAGACCCATAATTCAGCATTTAGACCCTTTAAAGGTCAGGAAAAAAACTGTTACGGTTTGTGAGAGGAATTAGTCAAGGCAGCTTTGTGAAATAGGTCAGTTTGGTGGATGATTCCAGGAAAAAAAAAAACCAACATTGCTGCTTCTGCAAGGAACTGACCCAAAAGAGAGTGAGGCAGAGAGGAGGAGTTTGAGAACAAGGGGGAGAGGTATCCAGACATGGAAAAAAACAAGGGTTTATGAGGAAAAAACATAACCAGCATTATAATTTAGATGATAAACATGAGATGTTAGCCACAGAATTACATGTGGCAATAAAGGAGGGGGTGTGCTGTGAAAACTTGGTGAATACCTAGAAAGTGCTGCAAGGAAATAAAAAAAACATCTCGAGCATGTAGAAAAGTGCAGGAGGAAAAGAAGGTGCTGGTGTCTGTTGCTCATTGACTTCCTTCCACTGAACACCACAGTTTTGCTGGTTGGAGATGTTTTGTGTTTCAGCAGAGAGCTGGGAGGAAAAGAGCCTGTCATGTAGCTCAGGCCACCACAGATGAGATTATAAAGATTATTTTTGCTCAATGCCACAAGACCACAAAAAGTGCAGAAATGGAGTTATCAGGGACTAAACCACAGACAGAGCTCACAGCTCCAGCCTTTTTTGGTCTAGGCTTAACAAGGGCCTTTTGAGATCCTGCAAGTGCTTTTAAAACACTTTGTGCACAAACCCATTTGCTCTGGAAGTCTGTCCTCTCCTTAAGGTGGTTTCTAAGCCAGCTTGAGGAAAGGACAACACTGTGATCTTACTGCAGTTCTTCTCAGTTCAAAACAGTTGTAAATATCCACAGGACTCATTAAAATAAGCAAAAATTGTGTTTTCTTCAACTTTTCCTGCTGTGTTTCACTCTTACACAAATCCTCTATTCGAGGGAATAACATTTCACACTGAACTTCTCAGGGAGGGTGTGGGAGTGGCTTTAATAGCCAAATAAACCCTGTAATCAGTATATTGCTTATATGTCCTTAAAATTATGGTGATGGTGGTTGTAAACTCACATTATGTACAAGGGCCCTTCCCAATCTCCACAGCAGCATCCAGCTCTCCTGCAAAACAGAGGAAGGAGGAAGCCCTAGTTATACCAAGTCCTTGAAAGGATCATCAGAAAATTTTCATCCATCCTAATTATTTGTAATGGTCAAGCTGGTTTTAATCACTTTTTCTTTCCCATAACAGTGAGACAGAACTGACATGAGGCACACAAATTTCTCATCTTAAATGAAGCATATTTGCAAGGATTTGGGTTCAGTTCAAGAGGGAGTTCAACACAGTTGTCAAAGTTCCCCCTTGAGTCAATGGAGAGTCAATAAGAGCATCAAGAGAGTGATTCACCTCCTTTTCTGGACATTTACATCCACCAGATGAATCACTTTTCTCAACTTCCCTCCCTCCCTCCCATCTGCAGACAATGGTTAAACCAGCATAACTAGGTTAAACCAAACATGGGTCTTTTAGGCAGCCCCAGCTGGATGAGAAAAACCCATCCTGAAAATCCCTACTGAATTTAGAAATAGAATTTAAATTGCTTATTTAGTGACTGAGAATGGTCTTTCCAGTCAAACATCTTGGATGTGGGTCATTACAACTCTTATTAACTATCCCTTTCACTGAGTTCTGGGATAAATATGTGAGGACCATAAAACCTAAAGATGTCTTGCAAATCCAGTACTTATTGTTGGGCTAAATCCATCAAACAAATCCTGCATGTTTGCTGTCTGTGGTTAAACCACGACATTGGCATTGTGTCATTTCTTTTGGCTGTTGGTGCTATCCTCCAAAATCATCAGGTTAGCATGCAGCAACAGCCAAAAACCCCCTGGTATTTTCCTGTGGGAATCAAACACCAAGCACAATATTATTGCAAAAAAACAGTGTCTAATGAGCACGTCTGCAGGAGACTGAATTTGTAGTCTCCTTCTCCTCAGACTCAGTGTCCAGCTGAGCTTCTGGCTTATGTGAAAAACTCTTCATATGTTTATTCAGTTCCCATAGAATGAGAACTGCCACAACTTCCTTAACACACCAATGCCTAGATTAGGTTATTTAATATTTCCCCATGCAAATACAACTGAATAGCACAGATAACTTCCTTCCTATTCTTATTTGCAATCACCAGCCTTTTGGCCTGAGCAGAAAAAAATCAGGAACTTAAAACTGATTAAGCAAATATATTATCGCATGATCATATTTGTTCCTTCTCTCCTCCCTTTTTTATCATCAAGTATAGTTAATCAAATGCACTTAATTCTGTGAAGTGCACAAGTCTGCAGACAGCCTCTGCAGTAAGCTCCTTACCCAAGGCACCCTGTCTTTTTGCTTGATTTCGGTAAGAATTTTTACATTATCTGTGAAGTTGGGGAAATACAACCTAGATGAATTATGAGGTGAGTACAAAAGTGATTGGGAAATCCCTTTAAGTGCCCTTAAAATGATTCAGAATTGTGTCAGATGAAAGAGCATATTGGGTGGCACTGATTAACAGTCAGAAGAGAAGGATGCACTGAAAAGTGCTTCCCAGGTTATAATGTGGGTCTTTGGTTATTCAGTATTTTCATTACCTGGATGATGAATATAGAGAAACTTTACTGCATTTGCAGAATATTCTGTGCCAGGAGAAACTATGCATATATTAGAGGGCAGGAAAGAAATTCAAAGTGACCTCAATACACTGGCCAAAAAAATTAGGATGCCGTTTAAAGATTAAGTGCAAGATTTATACATAGGCAGAATAAAACACCTTGAGAAATGGAATTGTGATATCACATATCTGATCTTCAGAAAATGAACCAGGGCCTGCATGCAGAAGACCAACTGGAAATGTCACACATAAAATAATTAAATCTAATTCTGAAATGTGTAGCACATGCAAAGAAACCTCTTGTTCTGCTCTGGGACAATGAAGCCATGGATAGATGTTGTGGGCCACTACAGGTGGAGAAAAACATGAAGAAGCACAAGACATTCAAAGGAAAGCAACGAGAATGATAAGGGAGTCTGTAATACCTTTTAAAGAAAAGACTGAACCACATGAGACTGTCTGAGGAATGATGATGCAGAAGGGGACAAGATAAGAGCCTTAGCAGGAGTAGTGATGGAGCTCCACTAGGCATGGACCTGATGACCCCTCAAGTCTTCCAGCACTACTGTCTAGGGACTGATAAGGATTGTGCTCTTCTTCCTTTTTAGACTCACAGCCCAGCAAGCTGCAACCAGTGCAAACACCTGAGCTGGCCATCTACACTCATTTTGTCATCAATGAAGACAAGTAGGGCAGGGCTGTATCTTAAAAATCATTTAAATAGGCCAGATATCCTTTATTAGAGGCATCAAAAATCAGGAGAGATGAACCTGACCTCCATCAAGTTTTAAACTGCAAACTGTTACATTATGTGATTCCCACCCCAACTCTGGCCCTTGTATTACAAATGAACTTCCCATGGTTGAAACCCACCACTAAAAATCTTTCTGCTGCAGGTCATAAGACACCTTCCTACATCTTCTTTAGCTTCATGGTCTGGGTAGATGCTTCTGCTTAGGAAGGCAGGTTCAGTGCCTTCCTTTAGTTCAGTGAAGGCACAGTTAACCTTGGCTGTATGAGTTTTGTTGAGTCAGCCCTGAATTTACCACCTCATAGGAAGTTGATGTAGATGTTCCAAGAACTTGGGCTAAATTGTCTGCCACAGAACTTAAAGCAAACAGTTGCATTTCACTTCTTAGATCTTAATCTAGTGCCTTCCCCTTAAGAGTGAAAGAAACCTCCTTCTAAACAGTATGGATTTTGAGGATTTCTTATAGAAATACAAAAAAAACCAACTAAAACAGTAGAAGTGGGAAGTATTTAAAAATTTTCTTGAGCTTGAAAAAACTTGGAAGTTTCTAGATCTAACCACTAACCAAGAAATGCTGGTGTTGAAGTCAGAAAATTGGTGTGGCACTCAGGAAGGAAGTAGAGAGTGCAAAAATGAAAACCTGAATGTAGAAAGCTCAGGATGAATTTTTCTTCAGCCAGGCTAAAGAAATAGAAAATAGTAAGAGCTTTTCCTTCTTGAGCATAAATTATTAAAGTTGACCCTTTTATTGAGTGCAGAACAAGGGTTCATGATTTGGTTTTTACCCCTAATGAGGCTCAGGACTTCCCCCAACATCTTTTTGATGAGTTCCAAAGCCTCTTTTTACAGCATCAAGAGCAATCCTTCAAATTATGCCAGAGTAATTCAGGATTTGTTATAAAAGTCAGACCTCAAGATTTGGGACATCGTTTCAAAATCATGGTTTTCTGTGGTTGCTGTAGGATTTTCTCTATAGGGCAATTTTCTAGTGCATGTTTAGCTGTTCTCAAATGTTGCAGTGACACCAGTATTCAAGGGGTTGTAGGTGAAGGCAAACTGAAATGGGACAAGTGAGCATTGCCCTGGATAACAAGGGAGCACTGGTGCTCAACAGAGCTAGACATTTGAAGACAGAAAATTATGGGTGAGATATTAAATAAATAGCTAATTTGTAAGTATCCTTTTCCCTGGGTTAGATCGCCATGTCCATTTTGTTGCTATTACTCTACTACCATTTTCATGGATCGGGCATTATTTGTGCAGTGGAGAAGGATGGGGCTGGGATGGCGATTTTGGGATAAACAGATCATAGAATTATAGAATCATAGAAATGGTTTGGGTTGGAAGGCACCTCAAAGATCAACTAGTTCCAACTCCACTGCCATGGGCACAGACAGCTTACACTAGACCAGGTTGCCAGAAGTCCTATCCAACCTGGTCATGAACACTTCCAGGGATAGTCAATAGTCTCTTTGGGAAACCTGTTCCAGGGCCTGCCCACCCTCACAGTAAAGAATTCCTTCCTAATATCTAATCTGACTTTGCCCTCTTTTGGCTTAAGGTCATTCCCCCATGTTCTATCCCTCCATGCCCTCATGAAAAGTCCCTCTCCAGCCTTCTTATAAGCCCCCTTTGGGTACTGGAAGGCTGCTCCAAGGTCTCCCCAACCACAAGATGATGGATGTTTCATATGTAAAGCCTTGAGTAACCCAACTGGCCTGTTGAGGATTTCAGGGCACTCCATGTCTTTCTCCTGAGGAAGCTTGACTGCCAGAAGAAAAGAATTTGGGATCAACAAGGTGGTTTTGACCTTTTCTCACTTAATATTAGCTGTTGGTGTAGACATGGACTTTTGAGCTGGTCACCTGCCCTCACAGTCAGGGAGAGCAGTAGGAGCAGCTCAGACGACCTATTTTAGGTGTCTGCATCGGGGTGAGATGAACTCCACTGTGAAGTGTCTGCTCCTCTGCACTGGCTACAAACAAGTACAGCACCCAAACACTAAAGATGGCACATTTGGTTTGAGGACACCCACCAAAACTCCCACCTGGTTCTCAACTGTGGCAAACAAACTCCATCTGCTATAATTAGCAGCAAAAATTGCCCTGCATTGGCTTGATGTCTAACACAGTCTCCCAGTGCTTAGGGACCTTGGAAGAAATAACCTCTTTACCATCAGCTTTATCCCCTTCACTCAGATGGGCCATATATTTGTTTTCCTGGATCCAGACCCCATCACCAGCCCCCTGGTCTCTCTGTGTTGTGTGCACAGGTTATAAGTGCTGGAGGCACAGCAGGTTTGGGGCTGAGCTGTGGGTAACTTCACTCTCGAAGGGTAATGCAATTAAAGGTGTAAAGAATGAACTGTAGATGGGAAATCTGTAGTGTGGAAAGGTCCAAGATGTCCACACTGGTCCTAACTCTTGTGCTGTTCAGGGCTCTGATGTTCAGTGCCTCTCTGGTTCTTGGAAGAGGAAGGAAGGAGAAAGGTGACCTAGACAGGATCGAGTTGACTGTAAAATATGCTAATGAAATGCCGGAGTTATTTCCATAAAGCAGTTCATATTTCATGCCCTGTAGCTGTGCTTCCAAGAAAACCGCAGATATTTATCAGGCTGTTCAACACAAGTATGCTCACTCTGAGGAAGTTCTCCTCTGACCCTCATGAATTGAAATGTCCACAATTTACAGTCAGAACTTCATTTGTCACCTGCATCTATCCAGCCAAAGGAACTGCTGGTTGGCTTTGGAGGTTGCAGAGGAATCACTTGTGTGCGCCAAATGGCTTCAAACTTCCTCCCAGAGATCAGGACAAAGTTTATTATAACTCAAGAGCATTTGGTGCTGAAAAAGGGTCCTTACCCTGAAATGCTGAGCTCTGACAGTGCATGCAATCAGCTTTGAATCTGATAGTTTTTACCAACTGCACAGGACATGTGTAAACTTTGCTGGAGATCACCTTCATCCAGCAGAATCCCATCATGTGTGGGACAGTCTTGTACTTTGAAAGGGATCAGTGACAGTGCAGGCAAAAAATCAGATGAAAAAAAACAATATGTGGGATCTTTTATATCTCTTCTGGTCATCTATTGATACCTCTCATTCCCACAGTTCAGCCCGTCTGAAGTCTCTATTTTGATCACTGCACATTGATAACCAAAGACAGCCCTAAAGGAGAATATAGTCCTATGAAAAAGCATTAAACAATCTTCTCATTTTAGGCTCTGTCCTAAGGTTAATGGTTCCAACTCCTAAATTTCTCTATTTCTAATTCAAGAGATTAACGTTTCCTCATCTGGAGGGTTTGAATTGCAACTGTGTCTTACTTTTAATATAGGACATTATTAAATAAGTGAGGATATTTGGGGCAGAGGGGTTCACATGGCCTGATGTCACACAGAGGCTGATGTCACCAGTGTTAAAGCAGTAAAGAGAGGACTATTTCCAGGGCTGATTTAGTTCATATCAGCCAGGCTCTAACTGCCCCTCACTCAGATGCCCTCATGACCATCTTCACTGTGTCTGTCACCTGCATGATACAAAGAATAGCACTCAAAAAACAGCTCATTAGCTGTTTTCATGGTGAGCAAATGGAAAACCTGAAATATTTGATGTGACTAATAAAGGCCAGACACTGAGCCTCCTCAATTTGGAGCGTTTTGTCAGGTCATTTAAAGTTAGAAGTGGAAAGTACTCCAGATGCTACACCAGTTACGTGCAGCATAAATGCCATAAAAAGAGTAGATAAAATACAATATGAAAATATAAATTATAATAGAATGATAGTATCTACCTGCTTGGTTGGTTAGTGTTCAAACAGTATCCACCAAGACAATTATATCTGTATCATCTCTCTTAAGTGGGATAAAGAAGACGAAAAAATTAAATATTTGCACAAAGACATTAATTGCACCTGTTTTAATGCAACTGGTTTTGCATTCTGGTTGCTGTGGCATCCCAAGAGGCCATGCACAGCCAAACCCCAGCTTCTCATGCTCCCCAAAAAGTGCCACTGTAAGAGCAGAGCTGCTGCTACTGATGCATTGCCACAAGCATTGCCATGAGCTCCCCATGGTGGCACAGCCTGGCTCAGCCTTTGGAATGCTCCATCCCAGTAAGATCCAGCTCCAATGTGGGGCTTTCAAGTCATAACCAAGAAACATTGCTGGCAAACCAGATGAGCTCAGAGAGGGACTTGCTGCCAAAGGCAACAAGCATCCAGAAGGATGAATCCAGAGATGACAGCTAAGAGCACCTCATCCTAATTTCGGCTCCTCCACTAACTCCAAATGTGGTTTGTGGAAGTCACTCCCCTGCCTTTCCCCCTGCCCAACACCTGTAAGCTTTTGATAACAATAAATTCTTGATAAAAATCTTTATTTTAACTGCAGAGGTGTCTCTACATTTGTCTGCTCGATGCAGTCTTTGAACAAAGACAGCACTTTAATAGTCTTAGGAACACAGCATGGTTTGAGTTTGAAGGGACCTTAAAGATCATCTGGTCCAACACCTCTGCCATGAGCAGGGACACCTTCCACTAGCCCAGGTTGCTCCAAGCCCAATCCAACCTGGCCTTGGACACTTTCAAGGATAGGGCAGCCACAGCTTCTCTGGGTAACCTGTGCCAGGGCCTGCCCACCCTCATAGGGAAGAATTCCTTCCCAATATCCCATCTAACCCTGTCCCCTGTCAATGTGAAGCCATTCCCCCTTGTCCTGTCACTCCAGGCCCTTATTCAAAGTCCCCCTCCATCTCTCCTGCAGCCCCTTAAGACACTGTAAGGGGCTCTCAGGTCTCCTCAGAGCCTTCCCTTCTCCAGGCTGAACAACCATTCAAAGTATCTCCCCCTAATTCTGAATAGCAAGAAAACAACAGAACACGAGCTTAGTCAAAATGTTTCTATCTTATCTTTAAAAAAAGAGAGAGAAGAACTTCATTTGTTTTTGCTTCAGGAAGCCCTCTGCACCAACGAAGAAGAAAGTCCCTTTCTAAAATAACAAGAAATTCATTAGCACTTCTTGTACTTTTTTTAAGGTCACCATTACAGATATTTTTGATAGCACATCCTTTAACGCACATGTGGTCTGCTCTGATGGTGGAGATAATGCTGTTTACCTGAAGAGCAGGTCTGGGTTCTTTTCTCATGTTTCCCTTGTTTTTCAGGAACAGAAGGATGGACAATACTCACACCAGGGCGTTGCTCACTCACAGTTATGGTATTGGAAATAGTGTAGAAGGAAAAACAAGGCATGTGGTGAACACTGTCATATTTAAAAAGATGAAAGTTCGGTGTTCAATTTTCATCATTTGCCTTCCATGATACAATGATCTGATCCATGGTGGGATCAGATCATGAAGGACTTTAGGGGACTCTATTTCTGGCTGTACTGGTGGTTTTTTAAGAAACATAAGAGTTGACAGGCTGGGCAAGATTACCCACCAATGTAGTTCACTATCAGGCCCTTTTCACTAATCAGGATAATACCTGAAGCAAGAGGCAAAAAATCCTACTGAGACAAAGGCAGATTAATCAGCTTTTGTCCTTAATCGTGTCTAACTTCCAGTCATTGGGTTGTTTTATAACACATAAAAGTTTTTCTTTTTTTTCATGAGATGTATACTCTGAATAAACACACAGCTCTTTGTTTCTTACTAGAGCAGTATCTTGTGCATTGTAAAGTTACCAAAAACCTCTAGGCACACAATTATTTTTTTAATATAAAATGAAAAGTATGAACAAAAACAAGTCCTGGGATATAAAATGAAACATGGAAAGTAACCCAGTAAATTAGGAAAGTGCTGTTCCATAGACTATCTTCCAGAAACATGGACATAGCATGTCCTGGAAAATATACTGGGTATCTCAGTTTTGGACAGCTAAAATTGGATGAGATTAATTATAATTGTATAAGACCTCATACCTGATCCTAAATGTCCATATATCCAATATATATTGTCCTCTTATGAGATGGAAAGTGTAATTTCTAAACAGCTGGAAAATGCTGTCTGAGCCTGAACCCTAAGCCAGAGTTGGTCAAGACCAGACTGGTGAAGGACAAGGATGTTCCAGTGTACCTGACTGGGCATCACACACCTCTGTGGCAGAGATACAGTCCTGAAGGGTTGATATGATACCCTAACCCAGCAGATTCTAAATATCACAGCTTCATCTTAGCTTCAAAAATTCACACAGAATAGCAATGCCATTGGACATATTTTAGGGCCAAGGATGCTGCACACAACCCACATGGGAGAAGTCTGTAGAAAAAGACAGAGACCATGTCCCAGCACAAAGGGCTGTACCTGTGGAAAATAAGCTGAAATTTTGTTTAAAAGCTGGCAATCCCTAATGGAGGAGCAGAAGTCCTTTTCCAAATTTACTCAGTGATCAGAGCACTTAGTCAGTAATCCAGAGCAAGCCTGGATGGTAAATATTCTCCTTCATCTCTCCAGAGAAGTATAGCAAGTAACAAAACCAGAGAAATAATCACAGACTCATCAAATAATTTGGATTGGAATGATAAAACTGTTCATGAGATCTCACCTGGATTTATTCAGTTGGGTCCTGCAAACCTCCAAGGATGGAGACTGCACAACCTCTCTGGGCAACTTGGTACTGTCTGTGAACATGTTAGTGCCCATCAATTTGCTATTAACACCAAGTAGTTCTGTTTATGCCAGGAATGTTGTGATGGCCATCATGACACGACAGCAGAGAATTCTCTTTGAGCCTAAAGTTCTTGGATTCAGTTGTTTTGGAGTGAGAACAGTTGATTCATAAGAATTTGATACAAATCTTCAGCAAGCAGAAGAATAACCATAGCTTATCTGTGTATCATCAGTGCAGAGGCATTTCCAGAGTGATGTCACATCACTTGGTAAAAACCCACAGTTCTTAGAACTTAATCTCAAATCCAGAATTTTATTCCAGGCCTAAAAATGTACCTGTAAAATTGGATAGAGCTTTCATTGAGAAGTTTCAATGGATGGTGAAAACTGTTGTCTGAGATTCCTTCTCTGTTTGAGTACTCAACTCGAGTTACTTTCATGTACAAAGAATAGTTGCCCAGAATCCTTCACATGGTCTCAAGCTGGGACTTTAAACCCATAGGAAAGGCTTTAGTGTCATTATTAAACCTGCAACAGACTGAAGTAATATTTTAGTAAGGGGCTAAATGATTCTAAAAGGGGACCAGCCCTTGTAAATTTAACCAATAGTCTTTCCTGGCAAAAAAATCTTCAAACCTGGAGACAAGGCAAATAGCAAAGGATCTCCTCTGTAGAACTTAACATCACTCAATGTTTGAAAAAGAGTGGAAGCTATGAAATATTTTTGGGGGAAAAATTGTTCAGCCAATGTTTAGCTGAATATGACTGAACTAAAGGAAAAATGGCAATGCTAAAATGAAAGTTCTCACTGCAGGCATGCACAGTAATGGCTGGGAAGGCAGACAAGCCAGGCTGCAAAGCTGATTTTCTCCTTCTCTTCCGAACCCTCCCTCACTGTTGCTTTGGCTTCCAAAATCTTTCTCAGAGCTATTAGTTTTAAAGTTGATGACCTGTGCAATGGAAGTTTAACTCGCCTCTGCCCCCATTTATTTCCATAAAGTCACAGAATCATAGAATACCTGACGTTGGAAGGGACACATAAGGATCATTGAGTCCAACTCCCACAAAGGTTCTTCCCCCAGAGGGTGGTTGGGCACTGAACAGGCTCCCCTGGGAAATGGCCATGGCACCAAGGCTGGCAGTCAAAGGAGCATTTGGACTCTCAGACACACGATGGGATCCTTGGGGTGGAGCTGCGCAGGGCCAGGAGTTGGACTTGATGATCCTTGTAGGTCCCTTTCAACTCAGGATTTCTAGGATTCTAGAAGGAGAAACTTCCTGAGGTCCCTCCAATTTATTGTTTCCCCAGACAGTGGGATTTTCAGCGCGTAGGAAACCTGCATTTTTGGCACACAGCCCCACTCTATGGCTAACACAGGAGGGTTGTGAACAACTTTTTACCCAAATCCTTCCTCTAGCAGAGCAGCACAACCATTTTTTTCTCTCGGTGATGGCAGACATCCCATCTGTACTGAGTCTAGTCATGTGTAATATTTACACTGCTATGTTTTTGATGTGTTTTCTCAGTTCTTCAAACTAGCTTGAGACAGTGAGAGTAGGACAAGATGGCCATTTCGTCATTTATAGCATTCCTTCCACCCCATTTCTGGCCAAAGAAAAACACTCCATTGTGCAGTGTCAATAGCAATGGAGCTTTCTTTAGTTGTGAACAAAAATATTGAAATATTTGTGTCAGGAACTTCATCTCTAATGAAATGTTTCTGTTCTGATTTCTTACTCATTTCTTACTCATTTTAGTTATGGAACTCAGACAAAGTACGAAACTAGGTAGAAATGTGAAATAAGTAAAACATAAGTAAAAAAAACACCACCATTTTCTGGGGTTTTGGGTTGTTCTATACATGGCAAAAAGACACCATTTCCTTCATTGCTTTCATAGTCACATTTTCAGCTGTTCCCTTAGCAGAAGAAAGAATATTTCAAATGCCTTTCTAACGATTTTCAATTCTTTCACATCGCTACTTTTTGAAGTTTGGGGATGTTTTTCATGCCAGCAAACCTAAGAGAATCTTCTGAAGCTAGGGTGAATTTTCCCCCGGCATTTTCCTACTCATATTTCATTTCTGCTACATGGGCAAAGCTGAAGGTCACTGGGAAGATGACAATGATAATCAAGCATTTTCTGAGGGGAGTGGAAAAAAAAGGCAAATTACAGAAAGGTTTGGAAGTGCTGCCAGGGCTGCCACAAAAAAAGTGTGTTGTGTAACAGGGTTGGTTCTGTGCTTGGAATCTCCACCATCCGTTGAAAACCACCATTTGATGGGATTTAAACACTTTTTAACCAGACTGACACTGCTGTCATCAGTCCTGATGTTTTGCTTTTGTGCCACATTGTGGTCCCCACCGTTTCCCACCTGTGGGATGGGAAGCTGCTCCATTCACCTGATGCTCAGGGGTTTTGAGGGGTGGTTCCCACAGCCAAGATTGCCACCCCAAAAAACTCCACTTAGGTTGCCACGCACCGCCCTCTAATGCCATTTTGGCATATTAGCAACCCTCACGCTTAGAGGAGATCTGTAATGCAGCGTAAATGATCCACATCCACCAAAACCTGCTATTGATGCTTCAGGGAAATTATAATAAATGAGGCTTTTATAGGCTGTTTGGTTGGTTGTTTTTTTTATCCTTCAGCATTGCTTCATTTTACAACTTCTTGGAGATCATCATCAGGGAAAAAAATGAAAACTCCCCTTTTACCTTTTCTGTGCCATTTTGGGTGTTTGATGCTTTCAGGGTCCTGTTCAACTGCTTATTTTCACCCAGCATATCTGATTTCTTCGAGTTTTTATATTTCACTGCTGCTTTTTGGAGGGGTTGAGATGCCCAGGAGTGCAGGTGGCCACTCAAAGGTGCATGTGCGTGCTGTATTTATGAGGCTATTTTCTTCTTTTTTAAAATTTTAATGCCTCCTAGCAGCCTGCTTGCTTTCTTGCTTCCTTCAGAGCACTGAGTAGGCATTTCTAGAAAATTATCCACAATGAATGCAGTATCTTTTTCCTTAATGGAAGCAGCTGATTTAGAGCCTGCTGCTGTGTGTGTTTTGTTAGTGCTATTTTCTCCTGTGTGCATTGCTTTGCATTCATTAACTCTGGGTCCCATCTGCCATCTCATCACCCAGGCAGAGCCATGCCATCCCTCTGCAACTTCTGCCTTTCAGCTTTTGCCTGATTACTCTGAAAAATCTGGGTTCCACAGCAAATTTTATCACCTTGGCTGTTCACCTTTTCCAGGTTGCCTGTAGGTACAACGAGGGGTCCCAATCAAGGCTGGTGGTTCTTCTCACAGTGGGAAAACCAGGAGTTTATTCGTAGCTTTTTGATCCTGTCTGTAGCTTCATCTCCATAACCCCCCTCCTCTCCTCTCCCAGGAGTTTAGGAGACCCAGCTGCACCAAAGTGATCCTGAACTGATGAGAAAAATTTTAACTTGGGAAAAAGAGCTGCAAGAAAAGGTACAGACAGAACCACATGATATAAGAAAGGCAAGTACAGAGGTAGGACTGCTGATACAGTGATCATCAGTGGGATTCAAGGGGACAAGCATCAAGATGGAAAGGTTTGAAATCCTAAAGGAAATAAAAAATAAAGATAGCTGGAAGATCAGACTTCAGCACCACCGAGGGTCTGTTGGAGGCACAGAGCTGGCCAGTCTGCCCCACCTTTGCAGGTAGAGCTGAAAAGCAGATTTCAGCCACAACTACCTACCTTCAAGAAGTGTAGTGTTGGGGGTGACCTCACAAATTTCTGCTCCATTTTCAATCTACCTGGGACCTCCAGACTTCACAGCTGGGTGAGAGCTCTCTACCTGCCTGCAGCCCTCCTGAATTTAAAGAGAAGGGTTTTGTTGGCTCCTTTGCTCCTAAATGTGTGTGTACAAGTGCATTGTGGTTATTGTTACAAACAGTGATGGGTCAATTTTGATCCATGCCTAATGCACTTCCCTGAGTTAACCGGGGAGCTGTTTCTCTTCTTGAGAATTATCTGAATCATGGCTTTAATAGAGAGTTATTTGTGGATCTCATAATTTAGCCTTAGCCCTCCCTGTTGAGACTTGTTCCAAGGAGGAACTGAAATCTCCTGCTGTTGTCATGTTTTCCACCTTTGCAGACTCTAACCTCCTTTTAGTTTCTCCCAGTGACTGTCATGCTGTGATATTGCTCTGTGACATTTTAATCCACAGTGATTTCTCTCAGTACCTTTTGATGCAATTAATTATTTGAATCCTTCCTTTAACATAGGGTACCAGTTCTTTTCTCAGGGGGATTCTGACACTGTAAAATTAGTGTCTTGCTGATTTCTTTTCTTCTACAAGGTTACAGATGTGTGAATTATATCAATCCTTCCTTTAAAAAACGCAGGCATTGCAAAGGCAAGAAACCAAAGGAAAATACTTGGGAGATCCTCCATAAATAAAGTGAAAACAATTTCTTCTTATATTTAAGAAGCTCTCACTGTTACTGTGAAAATAGACATATCTGTAGATGTGTTTAGAAATACTGTGTTAATAAAAAGCAGCATAAATAGGAGGGGAAGTAGCAGCTTTACTTACTAACACCATTCTTTAGCTCACCATGGGGAAATAAAGTGCATATAGCACATGCCCAACAAAGAAAATTCATACTTGCCACTGTCAAAAAGAAGACATTGAATAATTAGGGCAGGACACTGAGGGGGGAAGATTGGCATGGTTGGGTAAAATCCAGGCTCAGACACATACAGAATTTTAAAGATTGCTTTAGAAAATAAGTTATTTTTCACGACCAAACCAGTCCCCTTTAGCCTTAAATGACATAATGCAATAAATACACCTAAACAGCCAAATATTTTGCAATAACTATTACTCAGTGACCTCCGTGTATTCGTGGCAGTGATGGCACAGTGAAATGGTAACAAACATGCTGGAATAAAAGACAGGGATGTTTGAAATAACTTGATGAGAAAGACATTTTCTTTTTTCCTAACTTTCTCAGGACAACTATGTTGTCAAACTCAGAAGTCTCATATCATTTTCCCCATTTTTCCCCCTAAATTTAAGCTGTGGTTGGTAGGTAATTGGAAATGCTGAATGCCCAGGGAGACAAGATGTCACATTACTCATTCAATCAGCTATCAGATTTCTCAAGGAGCTAGAAACACAATAGAAAACCGTGATATAACATAGAGGGAAAACAGTGTTGGGCATAAATACAGTCCTACCCTCTGCCCATCGACTTCCTAAATCTGCTTCAAAATCTAGTTTGAACACACAGCTTGAACTAAATAAAGGTCAGTGGCAGCTCATCATATTGCAGGGACATATCTCTACGCTCATCTGTTTCCCCAAATCCTCACAATTCCACTATGATGATATTTCTTCTCTCCTTGGCAGCAACACAGGCTCTTAAATCTGAAAAGTGCTTAACAATCATTTCATTTCTGAGCGTGGGACTAACGAGGGGTTTGTTGTTGCTGTTGCCAATGGGATCTGAAATGTCTTTATGTGAGCCACGTGGAGCGCCCGATGATATTCACTGCTTGGCATTGAACCACCCTGCCCAAATAACCTTTTATTTTGCATTTATTACGGTTTGCCTCTATCTCAATGGGTTCTACAGCCCATCTTTTGAAAGATTTATTGCAGGGAACACTGCAGGGACCTGATAGACATCACATGTGGGCTGTGAGAGGAGTAACCCCACTTTGCTTTGGTGGGACATGAGGGAATGTCTGCAAACTGAAAGAGGGCAGGGTTAGATGGGATATTGGGAAGAAATCGTATACTGTGAGCATGGTGAGGTCCTGGAAGAGGTTTCCCAGAGAAGCTGTGGCTGCCCCATCCCTGGAAGTGTCCAAGGCCAGGTTGGAGCAATCTGGGATAGTGGAAGGTGTCCCTGCCCATGGCAGGGGAATAGATCTTTAAGGTCCCTTTCAAACCCAAACTATTCTTCGATCCTATGAAAGCTCAGAGCGCAGATCACACTTGACATGCACCGCGAAAACCCAAAGGAATTCGGGTTTCTCACTGGCCTTCCCCCCCGCTGCTCCCCTGGGCACTGGGCTGCCCTCCCCAGCTCCACACTGGGTCATACTGGGACTGGGGGATCCATCCTGGAACTGGGTGTCCCTCACTGGTCCATACTGGGGCAGGGTGCCCCTCACTGGTTCATACTGACTGGATGCCCCTCACTGGTCCATACTGGTGTGAGGTGCCCCTCACTGGTCCATACTGGTGTGACGTGCCCCTCACTGGTCCATACTGGTGTGAGGTGCCCCCCACTGGTCCATACTGGTGTGACGTGCCCCTCACTGGTCCATACTGGTGTGAGGTGCCCCCCACTGGTCCATACTGGTGTGACGTGCCCCTCACTGGTCCATACTGGTGTGAGGTGCCCCCCACTGGTCCATACTGGTGTGACGTGCCCCTCACTGGTCCATACTGGTGTGAGGTGCCCCCCACTGGTCCATACTGGTGTGACGTGCCCCTCACTGGTCCATACTGGTGTGAGGTGCCCCCCACTGGTCCATACTGGTGTGACGTGCCCCTCACTGGTCCATACTGGTGTGAGGTGCCCCCCACTGGTCCATACTGGTGTGACGTGCCCCTCACTGGTCCATACTGGTGTGAGGTGCCCCCCACTGGTCCATACTGGTGTGACGTGCCCCTCACTGGTCCATACTGGTGTGAGGTGCCCCCCACTGGTCCATACTGGTGTGACGTGCCCCTCACTGGTCCATACTGGTGTGAGGTGCCCCCCACTGGTCCATACTGGTGTGAGGTGCCCCTCACTGGTCCATAATGGGACGGGGTGCCCCTCACTGGTCCATACTGGGGCAGGGTGCCCCTCACTGGTCCATACTGGGATTGGGTGCCCCTCACTGGTCCATACTGGGACTGGGTGCCCCTCACTGGTCCATGCTGGGACTGGGTGCCCCTCACTGGTCCATGCTGGCCCCACAGGCCGCGCCCTCCTCCGGCCGCCAGGGGGCGCCAGCGCGGCGCGCAGGGGGCGCAGTGCGCATGCGCGGCGCGGCCCTTCCCGGCGGGCTCAGCGCCGGCTCATGGCGGCGGTGGTGGAGCTGGGGCGGGTGAGTGGCCGGGCCCGACCCCCGTCCCAACCCCGTTATTTCCCATTCCCGGTCCTAATTTCCAGCCCTGGGCTTGTGGGGAGGCAGGACATGGCGCGAGAAGGGCGGGTGTCCCTCCGCTCGGCGGCCGGTCGGAGGGGTCTGGGCCTGTGTGGAGGGTGAGGGGAGTAAGGGCCTACCCCCCCCCC
>WBMV01008461.1:51695-97607 GCA_013396655.1 Campylorhamphus procurvoides
TCAGGGGGGACCTTCTGGTTCTGCAACTCCCTGACAGGAGGAGGGAGCCGCGAGGGGTCGGGCTCTGCTCCCAGGGAGCAGGGACGGGAGGAGTGGACACGACCTTAAGATGCACCAGAGAAGGCTTAGGTTGAACATTAGGAGGAAATATCACAGAAAGGGTTATTAGACATTGGAATGGGATGCCCAGGGAGGTGGTGGATTCACTGTCCCTGGAGGTGCTTAAGGAAAGATTGGACGTGGCACTCAGTGCTCAGGTCTGGTTGACAAGTGGGGATCAGTCACAGGTTGGACTCGATGATCTCAGAGGTTTTTTCCCAATTGATTCTGTGACCCCTCCGGCCCATCCTGTCTCCCCCAGAACAGCAGCACTCCTGCTCCCTAAATTCTGCTCCCGTGTGGCGGGTGGGAATTCCTGCAGTGCCCGGTGCTCATCCTGTGCCTTGTAACCCCCTGTGTGTCTCATCCCCTGTGCCCATATGTTTAATAATATTCAAGGATGCAACCTTCTACTTTTTCTTGGACTAAACTCTGTTCTGCTGAGCCCTAATTGTTCATATTCCACTGCAGGATTAAATTGTATTTTGTGGGGTTTCTTTTAAATTTGCTGAGCTTGCCACGTTTTGGAGTTGTAATTTAGAGTGTCTGCTGCATCTGAGACCTTTTCCATAGGTTTAAATGCACATGAGTTAAATCCATAACAACAGCCATCTCCTGTGTGTCAGGCAGTTTCTGTCACATCTCTGTGATCAAGATCCTGCTGATGAGTTTATAAGCTTTCAATGCAGGCTCTTAATTAGTGGTGCTTGTAAGTTAAGAAGTTAAAGTTTTGGGGTGAAGGTGCTGTCAGAGACTTAAATAATGAGTTTACAGGTTGTGCCACAGGTGATAGACCTCACATGACATTCAGATTTTCTCTTCTTCCATTCACATCAGATGCAACATCAGACAAAATGATACATTTTGTGTCATGTTATTGCTGTTACCAGGCTAATTTTATATATATGTGTGTATGTATATATGAATTCTCTGTATTTGAGAAGCCTTTCAGTGTTGTAGAAATTATTACTTATGTAATACTACTCTGGCAAGTCTGTTTAGTATAAAAATATTTTCCTTTATGATGAATATCTAATGATTGCTATCTAATGGTGCAAATGTAATTTGGGGAAGTTTCCAACACCTATTAATGCTTGAACAGTTTTCATTGCCTTTCAAACTTGCTTTTCTACAGCTTTACTGTAGTTATGACTATTTGTTACCAGCCAGAAAAAAATATTAGTGCTTTAAATTTTCCCTGGCTTTGGAAAAATATATATGAAAATATGGTGTATCAGCATATGTAAACTAGCAGCTTGGAAATAGATTTGTTGTGTCATCTAGAATTTTTCCTTTTGCCTTTCAGTTTTAAATTGAAGACAAAATGTCACTTTACGATGACTTGGGAGTTGAGACCAGCGACTCCAAAACAGAAGGCTGGTCCAAGAATTTCAAACTGCTGCAGTCTCAGCTGCAGGTGAAGAAAGCTGCTCTCACACAAGCAAAGGTATGGGCCCTTTGTGGCTTTGCTTTATTGTTATTGTTTATTATTCATCAGTGCATTTGTGTTTGTGCCTTTAGAATATCAATTTGGGGTCATTTTGCTTGGATTTGTAGCAAGAAACCCAGCAAAACTGAGGGGGAGAAAGGTGACGTGAATGTTTCTTGAAGTCTGTTAGAGGCATTCTTGCAAAAATTGAAGAGCTGATACATGTGCTGCAACCTCAGAGCTTTTAATGAGCAGAGCCAAAAGCTGATATTCAAGTTTAACTGTAAGAGATAATGAGATTGAGCTTTTTGACTTGTTCCAAAAGTAAATAAGGGTCACACTGTGGTTGAGAGTTGTCAGTACTGGCTGTTGGTCATTCTTTGCACCAGTTATTTACCTGTTTGCACCAGTTTATGCTGCTGTTTAAAAGGCTTTCAGTGCTAAAATACAAATCATGATGCATCCTTTACAGCAAGTATTTCCAGTGTACATGAAGAGGAGGAGTGCAAGCAAATTCCTTGAGCTTAAAGTGTGATAGAGGCATTTTCTCTTTTTATTGCTGCAGTATTTCACTCTTTTCCTTTGAGCAGTTTTGATATTTTGGTTGAGGCAGGACACGTGTTCTTTGTGGAGCGTGAAATTACTTAATTAAAAAAGTAGTAGCCAAATACTTCAGTAGGCACAGCATTTTTTTATTGGAATTACCCCTGATTTATGCTGCTGAAACTGAGGGCAGAATTTAGTTGATAATTGGAACAAAGTTCATGAATAAAATCTTAATTACTACTATATTAGTCATGTTCTTTTCCACGTAAGTGATATGTAGTGTATCCATAGACTAATGGAAGAATAGAGTAGGATTGGAAAAACTCAGAGAACAGATTAATAAATTTTATCAGATAAATGTGAAGAACAGTAGATCTTTGGAATAAATCTGAGCCCCTTGACAACCTGACTGCGTTCAAACACATGTGAAGAGATTGTCTGAATTTTTAATGTGTTTTTTTCATTCTAGTCCAAACCCAGGACCATTTACCTACCACTGCAAAGTATATCAAGCTGCTTTTTAGAAAACTGTTTTATCTTTTTTTAGACATCTTGTGTTTTGGTGGCTTTTTGCAGAGTCAGAGAACAAAACAAACCACAGTCCTTGCTCCAGTGATTGATCTGAAACGAGGGAGCTCCTCTGATGAGAGACAAATTGTGGATACGCCCCCTCATGTAGCAGCTGGGTTAAAGGTAAGACCAAGGCAGATAAAAGGTCCAGCTCTTAAGAAATATTTTGGAAATGGAATTCTTTGACTGCAATCTGTATTTTTATTTTTGCATCATCTTTCCTAGTGGTCAGAAAGTGATTGTTTTCTGAAAATGTTTTCCTCTGCTCAGAGTTCTTTAGTTAATGAACATTTCAATTTAATACAGAATTCCATGTCATACGGCATGGAATTACCAAGGTTAATGGGCAGTTATAAAACAGTGTTCCTGGAATATTTCTCCTGAACAGCTTCAAAGTTCTTGGCAAGACACCAGTTTGGTTAGGTAAATATAGACAGTAATTGTGATTGCACCAGTGTTGGAACTGGATCTGTAAAACAATCAACTGAAAAATAAAAAAAAAGCCACCTGACCTCTTAAAATGGATTTGTCATGGTAAGGAATCCAGAGAAACTTCTCCCTGAAGTTCTTTCAAAGGTGATAATTCTGAAATAGTTCTTTCAGAAGAGAGAAGAATAGTCTGTGTATCTCTGTTGGTATCATATTAGTAGCAGCTGATGAAGAAGCCTGATGAGATTGGGTGGGAGGATCCTGGCAGATGGCTGCAACAGCAAGAAGCCATAAAAGTTCTAATAATGAATTAATGGGGAAGATTTTTTCAGGTACCAGTGGGATTAGGATATTACCTGCCATTGTAGAAGTCAGGAACTGGAAGTGTTTAATTCCTGGTTTCCAACTGGATGTTGCTTTCAGATCTCAGCTGAACAATTTCCTTTTTCCTTTTGTTTTTTTAAGGATCCTGTCCCCAGTGGTTTTTCTGCAGGAGATGTGTTGATTCCTCTGGCAGATGAGTATGATCCCATGTTCCCAAATGACTATGAAAAAGTGGTCAAACGCCAGAGAGAGGAAAGGCAGAGGCAGCGTGAGCTGGAGAGGCAAAAGGAGATTGAAGAAAGAGAAAAGTAAGGCTTTTGTGTAAACTCATGGCATGTTGGTGCTTACCAAATAATAGAGACAGCAGTTTGTTTGGTTTTATCCCTCTGGACAGTTTCAGGGAAATTCTGAAAGAATACTGTGTGTTTGTGGAAACAAGTGCAGTGTTTTAATTAATAAGTTTTAATGCTCTTGTTAAAATCACCAAACAGTGCAAAGATGATAGGAATTATCAAGTTTGCAGCCTCTTTAGCTGAAAGATACATGTCAAGTTATTCTAAATTTACTTTGTTTCAGTAATAGCAGCCAATATTTGGGTACTTCACGCATCATTATCAGACTTTGACCTTGCAGGTATTTTACAGTATTGGATGTCGGTTTAACTAGAATATAGAAAAACCTTTTTAACACTGAATGATAAACCATCCTTTCTGCTTCTAAATACAGCAAACTGATCCAGGATGGCATTCAGTTTTAAAGATGTAGTTAGCACAGCCTTTGAGGGGCATAGTTGCATTTCCTTTCTTTTAATAATCTGCATCCAGTTTGAGTAAGGTAATTATCTATTTATTACTCTTTTGTCTCTGCACAAAAGAAAACACTACTTTAATTACCTTAATATCCTTTCCCTGCAGGAAGAGATTTTTCTAATTATATTAATGAAGTTGAATGCAGATTCAGTGTCTGATTGAAATAAGTGGTAAAATATCTGCCAGCCAGCCAGAAGATTGTATTTGCTTAATTTAAGTGAAGTTAATAAGTCATCTTCATCACAGTCCAAATCATCTGAAGTCTGTGGAATTACTCTTTTGTTGCCCTGTTTAGATTGTGGAAATTAATTTGGACTCCCCTGTCTTCTCTCTGTGACATCTTTGTTGTTCTGGTGGAGGAGGAAGCCTGAGGCTCTGTCCCATTGGCATGCAAGACCTCAGAAATCTGGGATGTCATTCCCACAGCTCCAGCACTGACTGCTCTCTAGGCATGTTTGTACTTGTGTTTGGGCCAAGAGTCTTTATACATAACATTACAGAAAGGAAGCAAAAAATACAGAATGCATTCTGATTTCAGACTGGGGAAACAGTCTCAGCCAAACCTGCATCAGATGTTGTGCTTTGGGAGAACAGGCTGTACATTTGTTTTGAATTCACAGTGTGCAGATTCAGAAATTTTGTGTGGTTCCATAGTAGAGCTGTTTTTAGCATCCTGCAGCACAGTTTTGATGGCTGTGCTGGGAGTGAGATCTGATTTATGCACCAAGCTGTGCTCTTAACTTCTGGGGAAAAGGCTTCTCGTTTTTGTTATAAAGTATTAAAATGAGTGATCTCATGATAGCATTACATAACAGTTGAAGTGCCAACAATTCTTGAAGCATTCCTCACTTAATGTTAGAAGCTATGTCTGAATCTTATTTTAATTTCAAGGATGTTTAAACATGATGATTTTTCTAATTGAGTAAGTAATATTACTTTCTAAGGTCTGTGATGGAGAACTTATAAAGGGATTCTGTCCAGAGCAGGAGGATTAATTAATTGCTCTCTGTTCCATCCAACACCTCTTCCCCTGTAGTTATTCAGTCACTGATCTGTTTGGACTAGATTTGTTCAGGTGCTTCCTTCTTTCCATACATTCTTCTTGGCTGACTTACAAGTGGAAAACAATATTGCTTTAGATTCATCTTATGTTTTACCAAAAAATGCCCCATGAGGACAAAAGCAGAGAAACAAATAGTAAAGGTGTTTACTTACACCTTCATGGAAAACATGATAAAATGCCAGTTGGAGTGGAGCAGAGTAAGTCACGCTGCAAAGGTGGGATCACAAATTAAGGCAAAGAGTTAACTTGGATGGTTTCTTATCCTAACTGCTGTGTCTCCTAGAAGACGTAAAGACAGACATGAAGCCAGTGGGTTTTCAAGAAGACCAGATCCAGATTCTGATGAAGATGAAGATTATGAAAGGGAGAGGCGGAAAAGAAGTAAGGGAACTGCTTGTGCTTTTGATGGGGAAAGAGGGGGGGGAAATTCACAATCTGCTTCCCTTTTCATGCATTCTGTGTTTCTCTGCCCTCAGATGAGCATACTGTTATTTCTGAGCCTTTAGAATAAACCTGTGATTCTGTCACATCTTAACTGTTCTAATGCAGAAAACTGGGGTTTTTCCTTCCATGGAGGCAGATGGCAGCTAAATTATTTGTGAGAAGACCTCTTTTTCCCTTAGTTTGTAGATACTGTGTTAAGTTTCTGCATGGTGTAGGTTCCAGAAAGGGGTGAGCCAGGAGATAAAATGAGGCTACAAGAATCACTGTTGAGTTTTCACTCATGACGCTTGTCATTCCTGCATTTGTTACTTCAGTGCCCTAAGAGCCAGTCAGATGACGTGGATCAGGGTGATGAAATTTGCCTTTGCATAAACAAAATTAAGCTTTATTCTCTTTCAGCACCAAAGTTACAGTAAATAATTCAGGTCTGTTGTGATGTCATCCAAATTTGTTGCCTTCCTTTTTGCTCATAGGTATGGGAGGAGCTGCCATTGCACCACCCACTTCTCTCGTGGAGAAGGACAAAGAACGTAAGTCCTCAAAATCCCTCCTGTCTAAACCCAGCAGTGTTTATTTCTCTCTCAACTTTTTTCTCAGTTGAGTTCTCCTGCCTTCCCATAGGATTCTTAGTGGAATTGTATTAGTTCTTTGTTGGTGGGGGAAGCTGTGGGGAACCTGTGATGCTGCTGTGCTTCACATCTCCTTTCTGAAGGGTTCTTTCTGTGGTGCTGAGGAAGTAGTTTGGCACAGTGAGGTGTTACAACCATGCTCAGTTACTTGTGATGTGAAAGAAGAAATGTCACAGACAGGTTTCTCTGGTAGACCAGAAACCTCCACAGTGTGGAGAGGGAATTTTTCCATCACCCTTTGCTTTAAGAGGTACTCCGTGAATATCTTTTCTGAAGGGATTATACACTAGAGACAGAATTTTGTAAGGTTTTCAGGGGTACAGTTTAGCTGAAGAGATGTTTGTGCACTGGTGTTTCCCTCAGTGAAGATCACAGTTGTCCACGAGGTGGCATCATCTTGCTATAGGAACAACACCATTCCCTTTCTTTTTTTCCCATGTCTAACTGTTGTATATTTTAAAATTAAAATAATTAGCAGTATGTTGTCTACTTTAATAAGAAAAAAAATGCTTATGCACATAAACTTTCCTTTGGGAGTCTTGATTTTATTTATGACAGGATTGAAATTTGCAAAAGAAACCCAGTGAAGCTTGGCAGGATAAGTGGGTAATATCATAGTGAAATCATTTGAGGTGTATAAACATTAAAAACAGAAAGAGATTGTTTTGAGTAAATAATTAAGAGCAATTGAGTGAAAAGTAAATATAGGCTGGAAATGGTACAAATATCCTGAGGGGGTGAGCTTTTGAAACGTGACATGATCCTACAAGGAAACCTTTGTATGGCTTCTTGCTTAATGCTCAAATCTAGGCTGGAAAAACAGGAGAACATACTGCTGTAGCAAAAGTCCAAAGTCCAATCCATCTGCTGCTTAAATAGGAATTTTTTTTTCCTCATATGACTTCCCCAAACTTCACATCTGACCTTTTATTTGATAAGGTCCAAGAACCAGTTCACAAGAAAATACTCTATAGTTTAGTCAGTCTAATAGTTTAAGTCCAGTCAAAAGTGTTTCTACATATTTTCTTTAGTGTTCTGTAGGCTTTTTTTTACATTGTTCCATTAGACTTGTCAGTGGAGAGTAATAATCTAACCAGTATGATTAAGATACTCAGGTATATCTCCATCCCCCAGGAAGAGTTACAGTTCAGAAATTGTCAGTGAGACGAGTTGCATTCATTTTTTTTTAAGAGACTGGTTTCTCTTCTGTGTAAATGTACAGTGTGTTTTTACTAAGTCCTTGGGCCTGGAGCTCTGTGCACCGATCTAGTTTTGTTTGTTCCTGATGAATGGGGCTTCTCAGTTTGCTTGGCCTCTGCCTGGATAAACTCTTAGCAGTGCTGTTAGTGGCACTTTTCTCCATTTAATAAGAGTTTAATAAATGCATTATAGAGATGTCAATATCTATATGCAGTAGGAAGATCCAAATTAATCTTGTTTCTGCGAGAGAGATGGAGGTGATGGGATGTTAAAACAGCACATGCAGAGGAGACTCTTCTGATTTGTATTTCTATGGGAGGCTTTTTTTTTCATAGTTTCTGAGTATCTTACTGAAAAAGCAAATGTTCTCTCCAGCTGTAGCATCATTCCCATATGAAGAGGAGTCAAGACCTCGGGCACCTTCTTCCAAAGCAGCTATTCCTCCTCCAGTGTATGATGAGCCAGAGAGGCCTCGCTCCCCCACGGGACCCAGCAACTCCTTCCTTGCTAACATGGGGTAAGTGACTGACTTCTGCGCATTTTGTGGAAAAAGGCATTGGAAGGTGGTGGAAACCAAAAGCTAAAATAGTTTGTCAATAGAGGAGAACACAGCCCATTGCATGTATGTGGTTACTCTGGGTGCAGAGAGTCCAAACTGGCAGGATACAGAAAAAAAACAGTGGATTGACTGGATTGAGGGAAAGACAGTTGAGGTGGTTGCACTCAAAGCTGTGTTTTTGAGGCAGTTCTAAAGCCACATTCCAGTATGAAGTGTTTATGGCCTGTAACAGCCAAGCTAATGGAGTATGTAGAAAAACACAGATGGCATGTTAGTTCCTCTAGGTTTCTTTTCCAGCTTTGTCTTGAATTTTCTACATAGCACTGGGCAAATCACTTCAGTTCTGCTTTGTTCAAGAATTCACAGCATATCTATTGTGGCTGCAGACCTGTCCATTTCTGACTTGTGTGTAATGCTTGTGTTGCTGCTGTAGCAACAAGTGAAGATGAATATATAGTTAAAAACAGCTTAAAAACCTTGGGTTTGTTTTTCTTCTCATTGTCCAGAAAAAGGATAACCAAACTTGGTGCTGTTGGATCAGTTTGTGCATTGTTACCACCTCTAGTTAGCAGTACCCTGGGACCTTCACTTCATTGTGGCAAGGGCTAAAAATCTGAGCTAACCTGCCTTACTTTGACCACACAATTGGCTGTTTATTCTGTGACTTGGTGTATTAACCTTTCAGCACTACATAGCCAAACTTCTTGGCCTTTTCTAATGTATGTTTCATGTACTGTGCTTAGGAAACAGTCATGTAGTCATTAGTCCTGCATTTCCTGTGTTATCTGGTTTGCCCATTGATAAAATGGAGGTGGCTGAGCATGGAATATTTACAGTGGTTTAAACTAGTACACCATGGCATGGGTTTTGTGTCTGGACCTATCAAGCTGTGGTCACCAAAGAAATGTTGACATCTCTGTGTAAGTTTTGATTTGAAATATTCTTTCACTGGGAATTTTGGAAACCTGTCAGTGGAGGTGATTTTTGTAAGGTACTTACAAAAACGTGCCTTTAAATAGCTTGGGTAATTCATTACCTCGAGATGTTCTGGAAAATTCAGAAAGATCAGACCTGCTTAAATTCATACTGAGGATATCCAGAATTATTGTTGGAAGGGCTAGCAAAGCCATGTCCTCTGGACCTCACACCACCTTGGAACTAATAGACAGTAGGTTATAAATTATAGAAGCTCTTGTGTTTTCTGTCTCTGCATAAGGAAATTTTAAAAGATAAAATATTTGAGCACTCAAGAAAAATGCAATGTTAATGTTTTGTGGAAGAAACCCTTGCTAACTGATGTGTTTTCTCTTTGCAGAGGGACAGTAGCTCACAAAATCATGCAGAAGTATGGTTTCAGAGAGGGCCAGGGGCTGGGAAAGCACGAACAGGGGCTCAGCACAGCGCTGTCAGTAGAGAAAACGAGCAAGAGGGGTGGCAAGATCATTGTTGGCGAGTCTACAGAGAAAGGTAATTGTGTCCTCCACCAAGTCTGTGAGAAATGAAGCTCCTGGATTTTTGTTTACCATCTGTCGTTGGAGAAAATACTGGAGTTGAAAGAATGACTCGTATTTGTTCCTGTGGCAATTTGTCGTCTTTATCTTGTAAAGTCCTGTATACCTTATTTTTAAGCTCACCCTGCCCTTACTAGCAAAGCATCCCTTCCTGAGCACAAGTGTTGGAAGTCAGGAGAGTTGATTTTTAGTTCTTAGGGAATCTGATACAATTCTGAACTTAGGGATTATTTCCCCCAAAGAAGCAGTATGTTTTCAGTACATTGTCAGTGTTCCTGCTTAATTCACATAACTGGAATTGATTTTTCTGTTTATTGTCCTTCCAAGTAGCTACAAGTTTGAGTAACTGTTCCTCACCAATATGAAACTACCTTTTTATGGCTTTTATTCCATTTTTCTATCAATAAGGTTCTGATAAAAGCTCCCAACTGAACTTACACCTTATTTTATTCCATAATTGACTGTTCTTTCTTCATAACAGAAACAGGCAAGAAAGCAGATTCTAACCCATTGACCGAGATACTGAAATGCCCAACTAAAGTGGTCTTACTGAGGGTAAGTTGGGAGTCAGAGAACATGTCTTGGTGTTGAAATGTTTAAAACAGTGTTCCTGTTACAAGACTGCACAGTTCAAATGATTCTGGCCTGCTTTGTGTTCTGGAGACAATATGTGTCTTCCTGAGATACGCGTTTTAAATGAACACTGCTTTAAATTGTACAGTTCCCTTGTCTCCTACTGTGGCTCTTGAGCTTTTCAAGCATTCATGGCCACAGTTCACAGGCCATCTCTGATTTGTCTACACAATCATCTGCACAGACTCCACCCACTGAGTTGGCTTTATTCTTTTAACTTTCAGAACATGGTTGGTGCTGGGGAGGTGGATGAAGATCTTGAAGTTGAAACTAAGGAGGAATGTGAGAAATATGGGAAGGTTGGGAAATGTGTCATCTTTGAGGTAAGAGAGAATCTGTCTCTTTTTTTGGCTGCTCTGAAAGTAAACCTGGGCACTTGTCCTTTACAACTGGTGTGTTACTGCCTAAGAGAAGGGACATAGGTAAAAGATCTCTCAGGGTCCTTCACTGTATTCGGATTCTGGATTTTCTGTATCTGTAAAATACAAACTTCTAATAACAGGAATTGGACAAAAATCTCTTGAGTATGCACTTTTGGAACCTTTTTATTTCATTCTCTTGACTAGTATTGTGAAGGACAGCAGTTTAAAACAGTGGGTTTGTTACTGTTCTAATCGCTTCTGGTTTGGGGTTCTTGTTTTGTTTCAGATCCCTGGTGCCCCTGATGATGAAGCTGTAAGAATATTTTTAGAGTTTGAACGGGTTGAATCTGCCATCAAAGGTAGAATCCTAAATTGTCTTCTGTAAACCTCAGAGTTACTGCCTTTTGTAGAGAGATTAAACAGTCTCACTGATTAGACTGTTTAGTTAAAGAGATGTTTACTTTATTGAATTGCTGCTTGCTGACCTGCTCTTGGTTTCAATTCCAGCTGTTGTGGATCTAAATGGAAGATACTTTGGAGGCAGAGTTGTGAAGGCTTGTTTCTACAACCTGGACAAGTTCAGAGTACTGGATCTGGCAGAGCAAGTTTGATTTTAAAAATCTAGCTCGAGGTGTCACTGTTTTGGCAATCATGTTTTCAGCAGTAGGCTGGGAATAAAGAAGAGAAGAATAGCTTTCCTAGCAGACTGGAAACAAGCCTCATTGAATGGATTTTTCACATTCGTTGTGACTTACATTTTTTTGTAATATAAAGCCCTTTGAAAGATTCACATCTGTGTGGTTTTCACTTGCACATTTCTGCTTATTGCTCTGGGGACCCTGGGTTTTTTTGAGCTTTCAGATGGCTTTGTTCTTTTGAAAACACACTGCCAAGGAGATGCTTTGTCTGTGTTCCTGCTTTCCTTGTTCAAGTGCTTCATCATGGAGTCCCTGGGCTGCATCCATGATAAGTGGGAATCTTTGGACAAGGACTGTGTGCTATGATGCTTCCCTTCCCTGATGGTATCTCTTAGAGGTAGAGCCTTGATCTCATAAGTCCTCCTCTCTGCACTCCAGTGACTGGGGGTCGATGGACAGTTGGCAGTTGGTTTGTTCTGACTCCAGGACGATACTTTCTATGCCAGAATGGAGATTAAAGCAACAAGGAACGAGTTTGTCAGTCTTCCCAGATCCAAAGGAAACCCGAATTTAAACAGAAGGAGGAAGGAATTTAATGGACTGTTAGCAGGAGCTCAGTGCTGTCAGGCAGTCTGTGCTGGACATTCCCAGGGATAACTGATTACAGGCCCTCAGTGAAATGCTGTAGGTAGAACTGAGGGAAACTCATTCCTGTATCCAGCCAGGCATCAGATCCTCACTTCCTCTAATGTCACACATAGGTAACTAACTTTGTTTAATCATTTCAAACCTGGCATTTGCTCTTTGTATATTTCTGTATCTGAGGTCAAATACCATCAGGGTTAGGCTTTTTTTATTTTTTTAAGGAGTGCCTGTGGAAGTTTTCAAAGTAGGAGGCCATGGAGGGAAGTTCTCATGTGGAAATCTGAAGAGTTGACAAACTAACCTACTAAACACTACAACTCCTTTATTTTCAACTCCATGTAAAATACTACACAGCCCTCTGCTCCTGGTTTTATGTTTGCTTTTAGTTTGGGAACAGCATGTGACAAAGAGTTGGCAGCAGGTGGCTCTGCAATGGTGACAGTTGTCTGTGTGCCCCATTGCACCCAGAATTGTGCAGATGCTGAAATGGTTGAGAGCTCTGAGGGCAATTTAGCTGTTTGAAAGCAGATGCTGTATGTCTTCTTCCTGTTACACACATGTATTGGGGGGAGGGGGTATAGACCTGTAGTTCAATGCTGTGAATATCTCCAGTTATTGCCCTTTTATGAAGTTTTGGCTGCAGATCTCTATGACAAACCTTTGGTCTTGTGTTTGGCTTATTTTGTCTGCACTTGTGTTCCACCAACCTCTGTACAAACATTTGCTTGTAAAACAGAGTTTTTTTTAAAAAAAACCTTGTATTTTACCTACTGTGTGTTGGCTTCCTTACTCTGCTCTCCTGCTGCACAAGGCCTTCCCACAGAGTCAAGCTTTAATCCACCCTGAGGAACACTCACTGAACAGGGGTGAGGAACAGGCCTGACTAACACCAGAACCACAGGACTTGGGGCAATAACATAACCTGGATTCTGTTCCTGCCTCTGCTCTTGGTTTTCTCTTTGACCTTGAGCCACACTTTAAGGCCTCTATTGCTGTGTAGTAAAACAAAGAGATTAACCTGATATGAATTAGCATAGATTTGCTTATAGGAGTAAAGTAATTCAAGTGGCTGCTGTAGAAAACTAAACACTTGTAACAGATTTAGTATGATCTGAACTTGGCTTGAAATATGACTTTGCTTTAAACAATGTGATTTATTTATGGCTCTTATTTCAGCAAATACCTCTGGGTGACTGGCTGTAAGCAGTTCCTGAGGTACACACGCTACTTCTTGTGTCTTTAACCAATTGTTCTGCTGTTTAATACCAGTCTGATAACTTGGAGGTTTTATATTTGCTGAGAATCACCTTATTGGCAACTTTGGAAGCATTTCATTCTAAAAATCCTAATTGTGGTTGAAGACAAGGGCAAAGTTTATTCATGAAAATACAGGGGAGAGGGTTTGTTCATTTAGTCTTTTGTGTAGGAGATTGGTGCTATAAATTAGGTACTTTTCTGTACCAAGGGGTCACGAGAATAGCACAAACAACCTTCTAAAGTGGCAGCAGAGCTACATCACCTGAGTTTCATCTCTGGTGGGTGCTGTACAAATACATAGCACTAGAGCCAGGTGGCCTTGTGGTGCTGTCACAGCCAATGCAAACATGTGCACAGGTCTGGAAACCTGCAAAGGTTCAGACACTGACTCTGCTCCTTGGTCAGACCTCACTTGTCACAGATAATCTGCTTGGCAGGAAGCATTTTCTTGCAAATGCACATTGTCCCTGTTCCTCAACACTGGATGTGCTGGCTAACACTTCCTCAGGAACAGCTGTATCTTGCATGCCTTAAAGAAATTGGTTCTGAATTTATTTCCATGATGAAGAATTAATCTCCTCTGGAATGTCATTACTGACTTCTATTTCTAGTAATTTCTCATATGACTTTTCATCTAACACCTCCAGCTCTTCCTGCTTACACACCCATTTTTCTCCACTGATTCATCAGTGCCCTTTCAAAAAGCTCAGCAGCACTTAATTTGGAGTTCTTTGTAGCTACCAAGTTTTACTTGATTGATTGTCTTTGCATCCTGGAAATTGTGCATCCACCCCTTTCTGTAAGGTATGTACTGGTGACTGGTCTGAAGCAGTAAGATTTTTGTTTCTCTTTTGTGTGGTGCCTTAGAAGGTTCTGATTTTCAGAAAACAAAGAGGGTGGTGGGCTGTTAACATTTGCCTTATTGGCAATGCAGGGTTGGTTATACTCTTTCAGCTGAAGCACTGGGTATTTTTCAGGTATGATTTACTAAAGTTAAGCTTTAATTCTGTGTTTTATGTACCTCTGTAGATGCTGTGATTCTCTAATGTGCTGAGTAACTGCATCTTCTCTCAGGCTGAGTATGAACTGTTCATTGCTTCTGGGAATCTGGATCAGTTGCCTACTTGGAGAGGTTTGACAGTGTCCTGAGGTGAACAGGAAGCTGAGAGGGACGTGCAGGACATGTCAGCCTGGGGCTGCATGAGGTGCCTGATGCATTAGCAACCCTGAGGTCTTAAAAGGAGGGATTTGCATCTTGCCATCACCATTTGCTGCCTTGTTCTCTTCCTAATTCTGAACACTGGCTGCTATTTTAACAGCAGGGATTTAGTGACTTCATTGCTTTCCTAATTGTTCCAACCCCACGCTCTTGTTCCTGAGTGGTAGCAGCTATTTCAGAGCCCACCATTAAGCACAGAGGTAAAGATTTACTTTCTTACGTGCTTAACCTATGTTGGATCTCTGTCAGTTTATCACTTTCCTTCTCCATGTCAGACTAAAATCCGATGAGATGGAACTCACAGGCAACATTTTTAATGCTACTATTGTCAAAATCTAAGCTTGCTTTGCCACTGTTACATGAAAGATAACGAGTTGTTGCTCCAAAGAACTTGCTGCCTGAATAGCCATCAAGGGGCGTACAGCAAATATCTTGCCCAAGGACATGCAGAAGGTGGTTTGGAGAGTTGGGATTACACCCTATACCTTGTACTTGCAACTGTGCAGCCAGAACCCACATTCCTTGTGGTGCCCTGAGCAAGACTTGGATCTTCTCATGTTACATTAAATGCCATGTTTGTCCCTGGGGTTGTTCCTCCCCAGGTACAGGAATTGGCACTTCTTATTATGTTCCATGATGTTCCTTCCAGCCCCTGTCCAACATCTCCAGGCACCTCTGGGTGGCAGCACGACCCTCTGGAGCATCTGCCACTCCTCCCAGGTTGGTGTGATCTGCAGACATGCTGAGGGTACACTCTGCCCCATCATTAATGAAGGTGTTAAACAGAACTGGACCCAGAGCAGACTCCTGGAGTTCCCCACTGGTTGCTGGCCTCCCACCAGACTGTGTCACTGATCACAGACATTCGGCCAGTTTTGTGTCTTCTCATCCAGCCCATACTTCAACAGCTTCTCTGTTAAAACAATCTTAGAGAAGAATGTTTGGAAGCCTTACAGAACTCCAGGTAGACCATATCTGCTCTCCCACTGTTTACCAGGCCATCATTTCATCCTAGAATTTTGTCAGGTTAGTCAAACACAACTTCCCCATGGTGAATCTGTGCTGGCTGCTACTGATGATTTTCTTCTTCATAAAAACAATGCCCAGGATTAGCTCCTTCAGAATTGCAGAAAACAAAATTGAAATTCTCTAGAAATTGCAGCTGAGGGCCATGTATGGTTGCATCTGGCATTGATAACCTGTTCCTGACTGGGTACAAGACTAATCTTGTTCCTTTTCCCAATAAAGCAGGAGCAGCTTGTGATCATGGTGTATTAACTGTGTTGCTTACAAGCACTTTCTGTACCAGCAACTGCAGTACAGAGTGGTAATGACTGAAAGGATTGAGTCCTCAGGAGAATTCCTGCCTTTAGGTGATGAGGCAGTTGGGATTGACTGTGTTGGCAGTGTGTGCTCTCTGTTAATTTGCTGTGGCTGAGTAATGAGAGAATACAGCCAGGAGATTTGGCTTTCTGCTGTGCTGATGTGTGGAGAGGTGGGTTTTCTTGGATGGGTTTGAGAGTGGTGCCTGGGCTTGGGCATTTTTTGATGTGTCCTCCAGATAGAACTTGTAATAAAGGACTTCCCTCTTACCCTGTGATGCTGTGATTTTATTCAAGCAGGAAGTTAAACAGCAATTCAGCAACTTTATCATCCCATCACTTTGGTTTATCCTCACACACCACCACTGACTTCTAGTTATGGCTGTAGAAGGGACTCCTGAAACCCACCTGGAGATGATCAGGCAGCTCCTGGTGAGACACATGACCCTTGACTGTGTGTTTAATATGTGAACCTCATCTCTGTCCCACTTTGCCCTAAAACTGTATTTCAGGCAGGTGTTTGTCACCTGTGATGTAGTTTAGTGCATAAATTCGCCTGCTTTGCCTTGTTCTGGATCATAAAATCACAGAATAGTTTGGGGTGAAGAGACATTAAACACCACCTCATTCCAGCCCCCTGCCATGAGCAGGGTCATCTTCCACTAGACCAGACTACTCAGAAATGAACCTTTTCCTCAAAGGGCTTTAGTGACATTTCCTGCCTCATAAAGGATGACGGGATTTTTTAAGGATGCTGGGATATGAGTTTCTCACAACATCAGCCAGTTCCAGAGCTGTTGGGTCCTACCTGGCATAATCATAGATTATAGATAATAAAAGTAATAGATAATCATGCCTCATGTCAGGAGCAACAAAGAAGTAGCTGCTCCTTTCTCCTTCTTGCTGAAGGACCTATGAACTCTGAAGCTTTCCTTAACTGAGTGCTCGCGTTAATAGGATTTTCTTTCTTTTTCACCAGATTATTGGGATAGATGTACCCACTTGCCTTGGATGTCCAGCATGATTTTATTTCCTATTTACTGCAAAAATACCTCTGGGTCACTTGAGATGCAAGTCAGCAAGTTAGTGGCAAGGAGAAAAAAATTACTGCAAAGTCTGCAGGACTTTTAAGTGCTAGGAAATAAAGGTGGGCAAACCTAAAGTCTTCTGCTTATGGTCCTCAAGGGAGAAAAATGGATGGCAAAATCCCTGTCTGTGTGGCCATGTTTGGTGACTTACCCACAATTGTGCAGTAGCTGACGAGAAATACAAATGTGATCCCATTGTGTGCTGTGCTCCTGTAAGCAAATTCCTACTTAAATGGGGGGAAATGGACACTGAGGTGGAAAAGCTGCACTGGAAGAACAGACATGAAATGCAAAGGAAACACTGCATTAGTTGGAGGAGAGATAGCATGTGTCCTTCTGCAAATGTTTCCTCTCATACCTGCTGTCTGATTTCTGATCCCTGCTGAGCTCATAATTGCAGCTTTGTGGCTTTTCCTCTTTCCCTTTTCTTTTTAGCATCAGGAAATGGGGGAATCCCAAAGCATGGGGATTTGTGCTGTGTTTAATTCTAGTTAGTATAGAGATATAAGAGCACAGCCTTATGTGTTACAGTGCTCTCAGCCCCGTAGCTGTGGGCAGCAGGGGACAGGGAGCAGTGTCCTGTTCCCACTGGGCTGTGTCTCCTGTGCAGGACACTGCACTGCCCTGCCTGGGCAGCCTGAAGGCTGGTGCTCCTCCCCATCTCCCCAGTGGTTGTAGCACATGCTTAAAGGCCAAGACACCTTCAGCTATATGGAAAACAAGATCCTTCCCAGGAAGATGCCTAACCCTTTCCTTTCTTCTCCCCTGCTTCTTATTCCTCCCCTAGGAAGAATGTGGGTGTTTTTTTCAAGCAGTTTTTAAGCATCTTTGCCCTTTCATAGCCCTTGAGTTGTTTTCCTTCTCCCTGTCTCTAAGGTGTGATCTCCAGCCTCCATTTGAGAGCTTGCAGCAAGTCAGCAGCTCAGGAATCCACGTGGTCCTGCCAAGACAAAAGTCTTCAAGTCCTCATGGATTTCTCCACCTTCTGCCGCAGGCAGAAAGCTGGGTAGCATTTTTGGACTTCGCTGCTTTGAACTTGTAAAACTTGTATAGCAACTGTGAAGCAAAACTCAAATGATACTCCAGCAAAACACACCAAGCTCCTCCAGCACCTGCTCCTCTTGGGAGGATGGGAAGGGAAAACTGAGGGGGTTTTGTGGTTTTCCACTTCAGGGAAGTGCTGGGTTTGTGCAGTTGTGGTGATGCAGAGTCATCACATATGAGCTGAAGCAATTCCCAGTAGCTTGTCTTCCCTCTTTGTAGGAGGGGGCGATGCACTTGCCCAGAAAAATTTAATGACTTAAAGCAAAATTTAAAACTGGGATTCAGGGATTCGCTTCAAGCACAAATTTCAGAGGAACAGCCAGGAGTGTGCAGCACATCTCTGCACATCCTCCCACAGAACAGTTGCATCCACAGATGCTGTCCCAAAAGTACCATGTTCACCAACAAGGGCTCAGCTCTTCCAAGGAAGTCAGGAATTTAGGGCTAATAGGGAAATCAAGGCAGTTTTGAGAATATTTTCAGCTGTCACAGTGCTAGTGATGTATTTCCTCCCCTTTTTTCTTCACTTGGATTTCTACCTGATCATTTAAAAGTGTTTTGCTTCATTTTATTTCTATCCAGCAGGTTGATTTATTCATGGGCAAAGCCTGATGGTCTTTGGGATTTTTTCTGTAGTGTTGGGAAATACAAAAGTTTGAAAACTTGAGGCTGCTATCAGCTTTTACATTAAAAAATAATGATGTTGGCATCAAAAAATCAATACATCCTTTTATTTCTTCTGATTAAAAAAAAAGGAGAGGGGGAGTTTAACTGCATGGCAAGAATTTACCTCAGGAAGCCTGGACTGTGTAATAGAATTGATTATTTGTCACTCTGGATGCATCAGAAGAAGGATGCAGATGTTTCTCCAAATGTGACATTTCTTCTTCAGTGCCAGGTTAGTGTGTGGTAGTAGTTCAAAGTCATGGAAATCAGTGGAGAAAGGAGAGTGAGATTCCTGCATGGGAAGAGCAAAATCACATATAAAACCTGCTGGAGCTGCAGCTGCACAAAAGCCAGGAAGGTTTTTGTGCCTGACAGCTGCGGTAATTACTGCTTGCAGATCCCTCCTGGGAAATGCTGTCCCCTTCTTTCTCTCTCTCCAAAACCCAAAAGCTGATAACTTTGCAAAACAGGAGCTGTGCAAGGCATCAAGAATGCCTGGTCACAGAATCAGAGAATTGTTTGGGCTGGATGGTGACCTTAAAGATCATCCCGTTCCAACCCCTTGCCATGGGCAGGGACACCTTCCCTCTAGACCAGGTTGCTCCAAGCCTTGTCCAGCCTGGCCTTGAACACTTCCAGGGATGAGACATCCACAGCTTCTCTGGGCAACCTGTGCCAGTGTCTCACCTTAGAATGAAGAATTTCTTCTTAATGTCTAATCTAACCTCGCCCTTTGCCAGTTTAAAGCCATTCCTCCTTGTCCTAAGTCTTTGACCTGTATCTTTCTAATCCAATCTTGTCTACACACCTTTATAGAGCACCTAATCTTTGTGATATGAAGATATCAGTGCTAATACCAGAGGTTAATAGAAGTAATCTCTCAAGGTCAGGCTGCTGTGTACAGGGGAGTTTGGCTGCAAAGTCTCCAAAAGCTTATTGTTCCCATTCCTGCTGCATCTTAAGCCCTGCTGACCTGGTTGTACTCCCAGCAGAAACAGCATTTCCATTGGTAGCTTTTCCTTCTCCTAAATTTGCATGTCTGAAGCCTCAGGCTGGTGATCAGCACGTGGGGAGAGCTTGCTGTGGGAAAGGGAGATGGGTACCACAAATAGAATCACCCAGAATTAACTAGTTTGGGAAACACCTCTGAGATCATAGAGTCCAACCTATGACCTAGCACCACCTTGTCAACCATGGCTGCTGGAGCAGGGGTAAAGGAGCAAATGCCTTGAAAATGTGGGCATGGGCTGAAAACAGAGGCATGATGGTCAGTGCCTGGTCACTGAAGTGCCACCTTGGAGACTGGCTTAAGTGTAAGAGCAACAGCTCAGCAAGGAAAGAGCTGAGCAGTGGGTAAAGGGGCCTGGTGCTGATGGGGAGAGTGGCACCTTCAAGGGATGTGTAACCCAGGGGAGGAGGCTGAGAGCCTCTCTGATCACTCAAACATCCTATAAAAGGGCAAAATAGGATTATGCAAGGTGGATCAATCAATGTAAGAGTGTCCCCTGACATACCCAGCACCAGGAATTATGAGCACCCTCATCTTTCTTGGGTTCGTGCCACACAAGCCATTCAAAATGTTATAAATATTTCAAAGGAGCTGTTTGCATTCTTATTTGCTTGTAGAGTTACTGAAGGAGATCCCTGTGACTGATTCTCCAGCTGAAATGACTGCTTGGCTCCAGCCCAGGAAAAGCACTGACATTCCTGTCTCCCAGACTGCCCCCACCCATTATCTCACTAACTGGAAAGGGAGGATGGTTCAATACTGATTTCCTGGATGGGCAGTCACTGATACAGAGATCAATTCCTCCCTGGATAGGTAAGGATGTCTCAGTTTCCTACGTGCAGAAATGCTGAGCAGCTGATTTCATCTCTGTGCCCCTTGATACAAAGCCTGGCTGTGCATCTCTATGGATCTGGGTGGGCAAGGCCAGTCCAATCTCCAACTCCATCTTGGCCAAGGAAGGTTTTCCTGGGGTTAAGGATGATGCTGAGGGCTGCAGTCACAGCATCTCAGCTGAAGCACCTCTGCTCTGGAGACAAGCTGAGAACCCTGCAAATGTTCAGCCTGGAGAAGAGAAGGCTTTAGGGGAGACTTTAGAAACCCAGTGCCTAAAGGGGCTGGAGAGGGACTTTGGACAAGGGCCTGGAGGGACAGGAGAAGGGGGAATAGCTTCAAACTGCCAGAGGACAGAGTTAGATGGGATGTTGGGGAGAAATTCCTGCCTGTGAAGCTGGTGAGTCCCTGGCACGGGTTGCCCAGAGAAGCTGTGGCTGCCCCATCCGTGGAAGTGTTCAGGGTCAGGTTGGACCAGGCTTGGAGCAACCTGGTCTAGTGGAAGGTGTCCCTGCCCACGGCAGGGGGTTTGGAATGAGATGGTCTTTAAGGTCCATTCCAACCCAAACCATTCTATGTTTCTATGAAATATGAGTTTTAAGCCTGGGAGAACAGGTTAAAGGACCCTTTGCTTCATCAGTTCTAACTAAACAACCCTCCCCAAAATATTAATTCTCTTTAAGTTATGCTTTTGTTTCTTTCAGAGACAGCTTCCTACAGGGCACGTGTGGGAAAGATGCTGGCAAACATCGAGTCTCTGAGTGCCTATCCCATGGAAACCAGCACTTGGGAAGATCTCAAGAATTATCTGGTCCATCCCTCAGCCCCAGGGCATGATCAGCACTGGCTGAGGCCATTCCCACCCTGTTTGCCCAACCTGTTCTGAAAACCTCAAGTGATGCTGAGCCACTGCCACCCTCTCTGTCTGTGCAGCCTGGCATTTGTGCTCTGCCAAGAGGAGATGTCCTGATTTCACTGTCCTGCACCATAGTTTGTTTAGTTCAGTCTCAACCATGTTTTGGGACCAGCCTGATTCTCAGCAATTTTTTAATTATCATTATTATTACTTTTATGTTATTCTTTTTAGATCCCAGACAGAAAAGCTTTTGAACAGTGAGTAAGGGGTGAAGGTTCCTCATCCACCAGAAGCACTGTTTGAAGTCTTCTGTTTATTTAAACTGCCTGGCACCACTGAGATGCCTGAGGTGCTTTCAGTGGGTGAAACACAGTAGTATCTAATATAGGGAAGGAGGCAACAAGCTGCTCTGATTCCTGTGATGGCCTTGCCTGGCACTTGGAAGCTGATTTCTGGAATTTTCCCACAGGGAAAAAGCTAAGCAGATGCGTGGACAACAAGGATGATCCCAGCTGAGATCTTTCCAGGCCAATGCAAAGAATGACTGGAGCAAATCCCAGGGCAGGGACCAAGTGACAGAAGCACCTTTATGGGGACCTGATCATCCTCTAATAAAGGACCTGGTCTCCCTTACAATGCTCTGAGATGCTCCCCCGGGAAGTTTTTGGAGCTGAAGTGACAGTGTCCAGGCAAGATCAGTGTTGTAGGGAAAAAAAACACCTGAGGAGTTAAACCCCTTCCAAGCTGTGCAGGCACTGAGCAGGATGTTACAGACAACAGACTTGGACATCAGCATCCAAACATGGATTTTGATGGACAAGACACTCAAGTTCATTTTTGGGTCTAACCCTGAGTATTTTGCACTGTTTCTTTTGCCAAGCCCTGGAATCATGTGCTGGAAACACTCTTCTGGAGATGAACTGCTAATCTGCATTTATCCTGGGTAATAAAACTGTAAAGATCTGGTTTAGTGTTTTATGGAGATTTGAAAGCTCATCACTCCAAGGAAGATCACTCATTTGCCAAAGCAGAGGACTGGGTTAGAGTTAGGGTGAATCAACAGAACTCCTGCCCTGCTCTTGAGCATGGCTGGGGTGTCCTTCCCTTTTGCCTGGATGTTGGGTCATATGAAGTGAAGAAGGACTTTCCTTTACCTTCTGGGCTGTGTACAAGCAGCATGTGGAAGTCCAACCCACCCGCCATAAATTTTCCCAGCCTGTGGTCATTTGAGGTTACTAAATGTCCTGCAAAGTTCATTTTTGGATGATTTTTCCCCAAGAAAATGGTTGTCTTCTCAATTTGCCTTGGCAGAGATGCAGCTCCAGCCTTGAGGACATTTTTTTGGAGTGCTTTTCCCTCCCTGGCTTAAACGAGTTTCTCCAGGGCAAGTTAAGCCAAATCTGGCTGACTCTGCACTGAAGAGGATGAAGAATGCTCACCTTGAGCACCGTGGTGCTCTGGATGAGGCTGGAGCCTGCAGAAGAGGGGCAGGGAAGCTTTAGAACACCAAAGGGATGGGCTGAGGGAAGTCTTGGTGACTCCAGGAGGGGAAAAACAGTCTTGCAGGGAGCAAAAACACAGTGCAGAGCTCGTGGTATCACTGTTAACCACCAAGATGAAAGGCTGGGGGCCAGTCAGAGGTAGTTCAAAGAGTTTCTCTTGAACCAACTCCAAGCCAATGCCTCTTTCTACCTACAGGAAGGGCAGTAAAGGAACTACAGTAAAAATAAACACCTGTCCCAGGTGATAAGACCTCCTCTTGGTGCTCCAAAACTCAAGGCTCAGCTCACAACTCATCCCAGCCTCATGATCCCAGGATAGGGAGGATTGCACATCCTCAGCATGGATATTGGCACACAGGAGATGCTAAACACGGGGATCTGAGTTTCTGGCCTCCTGGTTTTGTAAGCAGTTCAGTTTTCCCAGACTGTTTCAGTGCCACCACAAAGAAGGTGGGATCAGTGCTCTGCTGAGCTCAGAAACTGGCTGAAGTGATGCAGGAGCCTAAAATTCCATTATCCCGCTCACATCCACTACATTCAGTTCTGTATTGGTCCCACCAAGGAAAAATCCACCACACACCAACTCAAAGACCCGTTCCCGGCGCCTTCCATCCCTTTGTAAGGCCATTAGCTCTTTTTCCTACCCGCATTTACCTCTCTCCCACCCCTGCTGTCTCCGGGAAGCAAAAGGTTAAAAGCTCTGAAATTGCAAGAACTTCCTCCTTTCTGCAGTGCCACCCTCCGAGTGACGCTGCTTTCTGCCTGGCTTTGCCCAAGTATGTCCGTTTCCTTCTAAGAGAAGGAGGAGGAGGAAGAAAGAAAATACAAATACAGAGGAAATATATATATTTTTGAAATATATATATCTAAGAGAAGGCGTCCGCGGAACCCCGTCGTCCGAGCGCAGCCCTGCCTCCCCCCGCCCCATGCCGTTCCGCAAAGGTAGGGGATGGGTGGCTGGGTGAGCATCACCTCGGGATGCTTCCCCGGAGAGCCGGGAGGGCCAGGGAGGGATCCAGGGCTGGCTCTGGGGTCCGTGTCCCTGGCGGTGCCTCCCGGCAAGGATGGGACGTGGGAGCTTTGCCGCACCGCTGGCTCTGGTGGGAGGATGGGGACACCCCGCGATGCTCTGTGTGTGTAGGGCGGTGTTTCTGTGAACCCTGCAAAGGGCAACTGTCCCCTCTCCACCTTCCCTGAGCTGGGGGTGGTTTTCGTCTTGTCGGGATAAACTGGGTGGTACGAGGTGCTCTGGGGGGTACAAGGGCTGAGGACAGAAGGACGTGGGACGGTTCTGGGCAGGGGTTGCTGCAGAGGGCTGGTTGGGGCGATGCAGCCTGAGGACTGGCGAGCTGCGTGCATTTGTGTCCTTGGGTGATGCTCAGGGAGGAGGGACTGGTGAGGTAAATGGCTTTGAAGAAGGGTACCTCACCTCTTTCACACCCTGGCGCTCACCGAACTGCACTCCAAACCATCTCTTGCCCAAAACTCCATCCCAGCAGCTGGCAGAAATCTCCTCCTGGCTTGGCACTGCGGGCAAGAAGCACCCGATCATGAGCCTTAAAGCCCTGCTGGGTGTTCCTGTGCTGCCCCACGGGGCTATGGAGGAGTTTTACATCCTCTCCTGGCTTCTGTGAAGCAGAGAACCCTTAATGTCACCTCCTTCTCATCCCGGAGAGATGTGCGGGCATGGTGGGGCGCAGAGCGGGATGCTTGTGGTGGTCCCTTGTCCTAGCAGCTCTACTGGGAGGGGAAACGGAGGGGGAAAAGTCTTCTCCAGGAGAGAGAAAAGCCGGGGAAGCAGGGTTGAGCGGGGATGTGCAAGGACACAGGGAGAAGGTGCTGCTCAGTTCCTCCACGGGATCAATGTCCCCGGCCCGCTGGACAGCCAGTGCCCTGGCAGAGGGGACCACTGCAGAGATGTCACACCCTGAGGCTGGCACGACATCAAAAGGCAGCAGGGAGGGAACGAAAACTGCGGGCAGAGGGCTGGATTTGTTTTCTTCACCTCTGCCTGCTCTGGGGAGGATGTTTTTGGGGGTGCGGCAGTTTGCCCGCAGTGATGTTCACACAGGACCTGTATCTCGGGCGCGGAGATTTCTGCTGCCTTTTAGGGCTCAGCGAAGCGTGGTGTGGTTCACACCCTCCCATCCTGACAGCGCAGCAGACTGCAGGTTTTGATTTAATTTTAGGTGATAAACGGACTAATTTAGAGCAGAAGAAGAGATGCTGGAGGGTGGGCGGTGGGAGGAAAGCAGAGTGAATCAGGCTTTAAAAGCTCTGAGCCCTTGGTGGGGAGCACGGAGGGGTGGGGGGAGCTTCCCATGTTGGAGAGCTGGTCCCGTGGCCCCTCTGCAGCCTCAGCAGGGATCCCAGGGCTAGAAGTGACGGGCAAGTCTCCAGCAGTTGGGGACACACGGTGGGTTTGTGTTAATGATGCTTTTCCAATGCAGTCCTGCCCAGCACACCTGAATTGGGGAGGACTCGTTTGTTGAGGGGCCGTGCTGTGCCTGTCATCACTGCTGGACACCTGGGGCACAGCTCACCTGCAGGTCCTTGGCAATTCGGTTCTGCAGCTCTTGTGTCACCCTCACAGCCGTAGCGTGTCTGCAAACTTCCTCTAGAGGTCAACCTTGAAATGCCAGAGCAGCTGCAGGCAGGTCTGTGTGTTAACTTGCAGCTCCAGAAAGTCCAAGGAGGCAGAGAGGCCAGTGTGGATGGGTTTTGTTCATTGCTTGTGTATTTTAGGAAAAAAAAAATCACCACAAAGGTTGTCAAGCCCTGGAACTGACCGCCCAGGGCAGTGGTGGAGTCACCATCCCTGAAGGGATTTAAAAAGTGTGTAGATGTGGCCAAAAGGGAGATGATTTAATGGTGGGTTTGGCAGTGCTGGGTTAATGGCTGGACCGGATGATCTCAGAGGACTTTTCCAACCTAAGTGATTGTATGTGCACACTCAGCTCATGCTGGAGACCCTCCAAGCACCCTGCTTCTCACAGACTGAGGCTGTAAGACTCAGCCTAGAACAGCCCTGTGTGATCTGGGCCCTGGCAATGCTTGTAAAGGCTGGCTGTGACCTGGCTGCAGCCTATAACCCCAGCTCAGAGCATCCCGTTGGGCTGGTGGGACCCCATGTCACCAGCCCTGCCTAGAGAAGTGCTCAGGGGCTGCTGATGGGCAGCCTGGGCTTCCCGTGGGAACATCTGTAAACCTTCAGTTATGGGTTATGAAGAGCATGGACCTCTGGCTGCCCTTCAAAAGCTACCCAGAGCAAGCTGTGCACATCCTTAGTTTGTAGGAAAGTTGGGCATGAAGAGAGTTTCCTTGTAGTTCAACTCGGTGCATAAAAATCCCTATTGAAGGTGGTGGCCTCGGCTGGATTGGAGTCAGGCTGTGTGCCTGATCGTCCCAGAGGAAAACAGGACTCCAGCCAGCTTGGCAAGGAGGCTGAACCTTTCTTTTGGAAGCCTTTTGGGAACAGTGTTTCACCCCAGAATTTGTTCACTGCCACCCAGATCCAGGGTGCAAAGAGGATTCTCTGCCTGAGGGCTGCTGCTCTGCAAGCCCCAGGTAGCTTTGAGGCACAGGGAGACTTTGAGATGAGCATTTTGGAGGCCTTGAGCTGTCTTTGCACACCCCTGCTTGTGGAAATGGAGTATCCTCTGCAGAGTAAAATGCAAACTCCACCTCTATCTCTTGCTGGTTTCTCACCGCTTGCAGCTTTAGCATCACTTTCCCAGGTCTCCCTGACAAGTCTGTGGGAGATCCTGGTTGCCTTGGCTCTGTTGCCTCCTTTCTCCTCGGGCATCATAGCCAGTGGCACTGCCCCAGGAGCTGCACTTCATGTCTGTATAACACTTGCCATTTACCATTTGGCAGTTTCAGATATTCAAGAAAGGTATTTCTAGCAGGGATGCTCAAGGACAGCAGAAGGTAAGAGCTTAGGTCAGGAATTAATTTCTTCCAGCATCACTTAATCAGCTGGGAGCACTGGAGAAAGTCCTGATGCCCAAACAGTGCCATTACCCTGGGCAAAGGCCCATCTGAGGCTGCAGCTCTGCTGGCAGGAGGTGTTGGGAGCTTTCACCTGAAGTGCCCTTACTGAAAAATATGATTTAATTACTGCGGCTGACGCGAGGAAGCCTGGGAGTGTGCAGGTGATAAGCTGCCAGGATATTGCCAGCTAGTGGGACATTTGTCTTCTGTCAAAGGACAAATGAAACCCGGGTTTCATTGCTGACTGGGAAGGAGCTGGAGATAAGACTGAGAGCCAGGGAGCAGAGATTGAATGCATGATCATAGAAGCACAGAACAGTGTGGGTTGGAAAGGACATAGAAGATCACTTAGTTCCAAACTCCCTGCTAGGGCAAGGAGATCTTGTACTTGGTCAGGTCGCTCAAAGTCCAGTCCAACCTGGCCTTGAACACTTCCAGGAATGGGATATCCACCACCTCTCTGGGCAGCCTGTGCCAGGGACTCACCACCCTCACTGTAGCACTGGTCTTCCTTAAGTCTAATCTAAATCCATGCTCCTTCGCTTTGGAACCATCACCCTTGTCCTACTGCAACAGACCCTGATAAAAAATCTGTCCCTGTCTTTCTTGTAGGTTCCCTTTAGGCACTGGAAGGGGCTCTAAGGTCTCCCAGGAGTCTTCTCTTCTCCAGGCTGAACAACCCCTGGAGCCTGTCTCTATAGCAGAGGTGCACGAGCCCTCTGAGCATCTTTGTGGCCTCCTCTGGACTTGCTCCAGCAGCTCCACATCCTTCTTATGTTGGGGGCCCTAGAGCTGGACACAGTGCTGCAGGTGGGCTTTCATGAGTGTGGAGTGGAGGAGCAGAATCCCCCCCCCTTCCCTGACACTGTGAATGTATTACTTCTGGATATATGTAAAGTTGTAGGCTGTTGGATGGGGAACTCACCAGGCACTGTTTGGATCAGTGGTCATCAGGGCATGTCACTGCTGGAATTTTGTGAGCAAAGGATCCTGTGTGGTGTTGCATGGCTTGAACTGGGCAAGAGACAGGACTCAGGGCCCTGCTTGATGAGGTTCTGTAGTGGTTGGTGTTGATTTTGGCTGCTGGTGATCTTCTCTGGGGCCGTCAAGGAGGAGCATGCTGGTGGCAGAGGTGGACCCGGATGGATGAGGGCTGTAGTTTGGAGAGGGGATGGTGAACACTGTGTTTCTGCAAAGCAGCTGTGGCTGTGGTTGTGCAGCACTGGTACAACCAGAAGTAGAGTCAGCTTGGACAGCTACAGCCAACAGTGCTGAGCACGCTGTCTTTGCAAGGTAAATAATCAGGCAAGGTGGAGATTAGAAGAGTCTTGGGCATGCTGGACCTGGTCTGAGGTCCTGTACAGCATCTGGAGGAGCAGCCACAGCTTGCAGAGGCAAGAGAAGGAGGGATGTTGGAAAAAGCACAAGCAGAGGGTATTAAGGAGATCCTGAGGGGTCTGTGGATGAAACCTGCACTCTGTTCTTCCTCTGCTGGGCTGGCAGTGGAAAGCGAGTGGTGCCTCATGGTCACGGCACACCAGCAACAATGAGTTGAATTAAACATCTCTTCCCAAGCTGAGAACAATCTAGTGGGTGTCCTCCTGTATGCCACATGGGGTGAGCTGGATCTCACCTTCCTTAGCCCTCTGGAGTGAGGTGTACAGTGTGAGACAGTTCCACCAGGAGCCAATGTATGGGCAGAGGAGGCTGCTTTGATGACAGGTGGGCTCAGTGACCACACTGGCAACCTCTCCATGGCCACTGACCACAAGGAGAGCTGGACACTTGTTTCCAAGGTGGCAACATGGAGCTGAGATGAGCACAGCCTCAAGGCTGGCAAGGGGCTGGAGGAACTGAGAACACATGACCCAGAGAAGGGCAGCAGCTTTGAAAACCATCCCTAATTTTCCCAGGGTCCTTCCTGCCCACATTACACCTACCTCCACAAGGACTTACTCACTCAGCATAAAACGTTCTCATAAAAGAGCAGATGTGGCTGCTCCTTCCCTGGAAGTGTTCAGGGCCAGAACGGATGGGGCTTGGAGCAGCCTGGTCTAGTCAAAGGTGTCCCTCCCCATGGCAGGGGGTTGGAGTGGGATGATCTTTAAGTCCTCTTCCAACCCAAACCATTCTGTGATTTCCTGCAGGCAGCTCATATTCAAAGGTGGCAGAAGTTATTATACAGCAGGGAAACTCATAATGAGGATTGTTTTGGCAGGAGAAATGGCCTGGAGTGGGTTGACATTCCAGAGGTGATTTCTGCCACAAAGCACTATGATTTCCAGACACGTGGTGGGAGGAGCAGAAGGACAGGCTGGTCACTGTAACAATACTTCTCTTTATTAAGGCTTTTTACTTTCTGTTAGCAGAAGTTACAACATCTCCTGGTCTCACTTCTGCTTGCTGAGATCAAGGAGCCTCTTGTTAGCAGGAGCAGAGGTGCCTTTTTTTTTGTGAGCAGGAAGGGACAGGGCAGGACTGTGGCACATCCTGATGTTATTCCTGCTGCCTGTCCCCTTCTCTACCAAGCTCTGCCTTGCAGTGAGTCAGATTATAAACACACTCTGATGGGAAACTCTCTGCTGCTACAGAGTGGTTACAGCTACGGGAGGAGAATCGCCTTTCCACAGCTTTTTTTGGTGTTAAAAGGGACAATTTTTCCACTTTTGGGATGCTTTCTGGCTTGCTGGCAGTGCCCTGCAAACCCACACGCTGCTGCGTTTGCCGCTCGCGTCACTCCTCGCTGTCATGTTTTTCTGGCAGCACTGAACAACTTTTTATCCGGCATTTCCCGTCAGAGACACCAGGGAGGATTTGTGAGCACTGATGGGTGAAACACACGATGCAGAGAAGCCAAGTGGGGAGTCAGGAGCTGCCTGAGAGGGTCCTACCTGCTGCAGCTCCCCATGGGTGCTGTGCCAGTGACAGTGCCAGCGTGGGTGTCTGCTCAAAAGGGCAAGGAGGAAACGTGTGGCAGAACTGGCCCTGGCTCTCCTGACTCACCGGCTCGTGCCTGAGTCAAACTATCACCTTGTTTTCACTGAACACCTTTCCTGGAAGGCTGGAAATCCCCTCGTGTCCTGCTTTGCCCCCTGGCCAGTGTTTCTTGCCATGGTATTTTCCTTTTGGCTCTTGGTTTCATTTCATCCCCTTTCACCTCGTGGGCCTCTTGAGCCAAATAGGAATAAAGGACCCAAAGGAGAAGGTGTCTGTGTCCCCATCACACCCCTCCCAGCACCTCCCTGCTCCCTGCAGCTCCAAGAAAGCACTTGGTGAGCACAACCACTCCACTGCCTCTTGGCCATTACACTTTCCTTAGCTTTTCTGACCACTCATGGAGAGTTTTTAGTGGAGGATTTAAGGATTCACCATGCTCAGTGGTTGTGTTGCCCTTGGTGCTGATGGGGTTGTGGAGCCCACACGTCTCGTGGTGCTGGTGCAGGGGAGGATGTCCAGGCTCTGATGGGAAGGTGGGACAACCTGTGTTGCCACCAGCTGCGGATAGAACCACCACTTCTTTAGGAACTGTTGTAGGAGGTCCACTGGGGGTTCTGGGACCTGCTCTGCACTCTGATTGCTCCACAGAAACCATCTGGTGGGGAGATATGTGTTGTTCCCACCTCCCAGACTTCCTGAGTCTGGGAATCAAACCACATAGAGGTGCAGTCACTGATAGCATATCCTGATCTCCTAACCTGGAAGCAGGCAGACATGCCTACAACCTGCCCTGCCAGGACCAGCATCCCACAAAGCAACTCAAGATGCTGGAGAAACCCTCCTTTTGGTGTCCTGCCTCCTCCTGCAGGGATGGAGAAGGACTCTCCATTGCTGTATTTACATGGTGAACAGGCATTGGCTTGACCCTGATGCTTTCTATCCAGCTGAAAACCAGGCTCAGTGGACTTGTCATGTAGGAAAGACCCTCAGAGTGGGCTTGGGCTTCATACCAGTGCTGGGATTACACCACCAACACGCCCCAGGCCACTTTTCTACCTGGCATCCCACCCTCCCTTTGCCACCACGAGCCCATGGTGGCAGAGCAGCAGCCGAACCCTTCCCAAACACACCCTCCAGGATGGAGAAATTAATCTCAGCATAAAATGACTCCAAAGGCTTTAAATCAGATGACCACAGGTTTTTCATGGAGGGATGTGGGAGGATTTCCAAACCAGCAGGCAGCAAGGTGTGAGCGCTGTTTTCCTGGTGCGTGCATGCACACACGCACACAGAGGCACGCACGTCTCTGCAGGGCACCTGCTTTTTTGCCCCTGCAAGCCACATTTTAAGGCTGAAAACAAAACAAAACAAAAAAAGAGGATGGAGGATAGGCCCTGGTTGGGAATCAAGATCAAACCCACAAAAGCAGCTTCAGATTTCCCTTGTGTTTTTTCCTGGGGAATTCCTTGTCCTGGCAAGAGGTACCAGGTTTCCCCTAATATCTGGGTGATATTTCCTGACTGTACCTTAAATATTCCTTGCTAGAAGGAGCAGATATTAGTTTCTCCATTGCATACTTTCCCAGGCTGAAAGCTATTTCCCAGTTTTCTCCTTCCTGGAGCACAAAATCACTCTCATGTTGTGCTCTCCCATATATTCCATTCTGAAAACATCTTGGTATTGCCTGGCGTGTCCCATCCCACATTAAACCTCTTCCCAAAAGCACAGGGCCTGGAGTGAGATGTACCCTTCTTTGCTGCTGAGGAACCAGCACCATCTGGGCCAGAAAACCCCAACCTCCTGCGTTTGCTATACCACCATCCTGCTAAAACAACCCGGAACTGGGCTTTTCTTTTGGGCTTTTTTTCATTGTAATTATCATCATCATCCTCATTTTCTCCAGGGACACCATGCTGTTTGTTCAGACTTGGCTGCTGAGACTTTTTATTCCCCCTCTCCCCAGTCCTCAATGGATGATTTCCAGCTTTATCCCTCAAAGCAGGGGAAGCTGAGGCACAGGAGGATGCAGAGATAGGCTGAAGGCCATGGTGGCTGTGGGTTTAGCCACTCTTATCCACAGATGCTGCTCTTATCCACAGATCCAGCCCTCTCTGCACCAAACCTGGCTGTGCTGGAGCATCCTGAGGTGTGTGTTCCATGCAGGTGGGTTTTGGTGTGCATTGCTGGTCTGGACTTCATTCTAGTGCAACGTGGAGCTTCCAAATCAACCCACAGAGGAAGGAGCAGGGTGTCAAAGCCCCATCTGGAGTGTTGTTGATTTGGGTTGGAAATCAAGGAAAGCTTTGCTCAGCCCTGGAAAAGGTTATTTGAGGAGAAATGCGAGACAGACAAATGTGAAATGGTTTGGGGAGAAATTATGCTGCTTCGGGGCTGGGGAAACAGTGACGATAAATCCACTGGGAAAGGGAGGTGCTGGTGTGTCCTTGCACAGACCCAGCCCCACTTGGGGCTCCCTTTGTCCAGGGACACGGCAGGGCTGGTGTGAAATTGGCTTCATCCCTTCAGCCAACCTGATTTATTCCCCTCCCTGACCCCTTGGCTACGTCTGGAGTTTGTTTGTCCAACCTGACGCAGGGAGAGCCCTTTCCAGGGCAGCGAGGTGAACTTGTTTACCCATTTATTTATCATTTTATTGGCCATGCCAGGGCTGCTGGCACACTGGAGAGGGATGGGGACGCCGGGCTGCCGGAGCACGTGCCAGCTCTGGGAAGCCACACGGGCTGTCCATGCTCCATTCACATGCACACAGGGAGGAAACGCTGCTGGGCTCTGCTTTCCTGCCCTGGCTGTCACCCAGCACAGCCACGGTTCTCCCCAGCAGCTGCACCTCCTCCAAGACATGCGAAGGGAGCATGAGCAGCTTCAGGCAGTGCCAAGGTGCTGCTGGGCTTTCCAGCTATCTCCAGGATGCCTGGAGAACAGCTGAGCACGGTAAACAACAGGGATAACCTGCCAGGATGGGAGGTGTTTTTCTCCCAGTGGTGCGGGGAGAAAAATTGGACATCTTGTCTTCTGCTGCAGATCCAGCCACAAGAACCAAGGAGGGATCTGACTCCCCAGGGAGAGATGTGACACCCCAAGGAGGGATGTGACTCCCCAAGGAAGGATGTGACTTCCCAGTTTCACTGTCCCCTGAGCCAAAATGACCCAGCTGCTTCTGCTGGGGGATAAAGCAGGAGGGTGGGTTGCACAGAGTCTTGCTCATGGGCTTGAAGGTGGGGATTAAGCAACTGGTGGAGCTGCTGATTTCTGTGCTTGGGAGACCAAATTTTCTGCCCCTACAATGAGCACTGCCAGGTTACCCTGCACAAGTGGAGAATAAAGGCTTCTTAGTAATCAAAATAAGTTTATTTGGAGAACACTTGTGCTTTCATCCCAGGTATGACCCAGGCAAGCAGCCCATCTTGATGCCAATAGGAAATTCTAACATGCTGGTGCAGAAATGTGTGGGTTTGACTTGTTTTTTTCTTCTGCTGATTTTCCTAGAAATCCTCCATATTAGCAAAGGATTTCTAACAGGAATAGTAGGGTGCAGTTGAGGCTGTGATTTGGGTCTGGGCAGCCCGGTAAAGCCTCTCCACTCCCAGGAATGTGGGATGGCGTCCCTTTTGTGTCAACACCAGTTCCACAGGGATGGATCTGTGCTCAGGAAACACAGCTCTCTTTCAAATAATAATAAAAAAGCATGCTGCTTTGGATTTTTTTTTTCCAGCCTGAGTCCATTTCCCAGCTGGAGGGCTGGATCCCATTCACAACTGAGGATGAGGCTTTAGGGTGGTAAAAGGGACTCCAAAGTAGCTTTGCCACCAAAATCTCCATGTTTTTGAACCAACCTGCTGAGCAGGATGAGTTGAGACAGAAGAGGCACCTGCCAGCAGTGATTTTTCTGTTTATTTGTTTATTCAAGGTGGGTTTGCCAAAGGCAGGGAATGGATTTCCACCTCCTGCCAGCTGTGAAGAACATGTACATGGGGCAACACAATCAGCAAAGCCTTTCTTTCTCTTAAATATGCAATCATTTCGTTTGGCTGCCATGTTTCCCCTTTCCTTTTTTTGACTCTTCATAATTTTTGGGTGCAGCTGAGCTGCTCAGAAACTCACCAAGTCAAACACTATAAATAGAAGAACAAATTAATAAACATTAAATCATTTATGGTCATTGGAATGACCGCAATTAGATGGAAAACATGAGGGTGGGAAGAGTTCTTTGGATATGGCTTCGCTAGCCCAAATTTTGGAAGACCTATGGTTGCTTTTTCTGTCTTGGCTTTGGATGTCCTGTCATGCTGTGCTTGCAACAACGGGGTTGGGTGGCCTCAGCAGGTAGTGGCCTGGCTGCAAACAAGACAAGACAAAACAAGGCAACGTGGGATGAGGTTGGCATGTGCCAGCCCTGAGTCTTAGTCAGCCCGTTCTGTCGATGACTGACTCTGTCTGAATGCAAAAGGACCAGATTTTTGAGCAGCATCTGAAGGCAGTGGCAGCACAGGCTGCCAGGGATTGAGGTGGTTGCATGTGTTTCTGCACGTGTCCAAGGGAGCTGAGCTTGTTCAGCCTTGGAGGGCTGGACTGGGGTGGATTTGCCCCTGCACGAGATGGGTTTGCAGGGGTTTTTCAGCTGGTCGGCTCTGGATGAACAACAGTGTTGAAGGCAGGACAGAGAGGGGACACACAGCACATCCATGCTCAAAGCATGTCCTGCAGGGATGGTACTGCAGCTGCTGTGCCCTCTGGCCACCCCTGCCGTGCCCCCAAACCCATGCTGTTGGCATCCCCTTTAGCCACAGCTGCAGCAAGGCTGGTTTGGGAAACGCTCTGGGCTCTGCCATGCAAACCTCCCTGGGTTCAGACTGTAACTCCCCGTGGCTCAGCACACAGCTGGGAGACCCAAACCATCCATGTGACCCATGAGGCACCACAGGCACCTTCATCCAGCAGTGGGAGAAGGGTGATCATCATTAAATTAAGGTGCCTGGGACTATCCAAACCCGGGTAATACACAAGCACAACATGAAGCAAAGGAAGGTCATGCCTTGAGCCTGAGCCTGGCTGCCTTTACTGGGAAGTTGGCAGGAAAGCTTGCCTGGGAGTCAGGTGGCCATCAGATCTCCTGTTTACTCAGGCCACTCTCTAGCAGTTGTTTTCATTCACCCAAGTGCTGGGTAAACAGATGGGCTGGGAAATGTGAAACCCTCACTCTGGCCATGCTGTCACTGCAGGCGTCAGCCCCGGGAAGGGCAGGGAAGCAGGGACACCTGCAAAGCAGCAGGTGGGGATCAACACATGGGGGGAGCCCACGTCTCCTGCCGTCATCTGTTTGGTTTTCAAGCAGTGGGAAATAGAAGCGAAGCCCTATTTGTGGCACGGAGTTTGTGCTGGAACAGGCTGCCCAGAAGAGCTGGGGCTGCCCCATCCCTGGAAGTGTTCAAAGCCAGGCTGGGTGAGGTTCTGAGCAACCTGGGATAGTGGGAGATGTCCCTGCCCATGGCAGGGGGGTTGGAATGAGATGATCTTTATGGTCCCTTCAAACCCAAACCATTCTGGGATTCTGTGATTCCAATACTGAAGCAGACACAGTAAAAGGGGGTTTTCCCCTTTTCCATCATTCTTCAGTAGGGACAATTCATAGTCAAGGGCCAGCATGTGTTTCCAGCTGTGCCATCCCCTCCTGGTTCTGTCTCTCAGCTCAAATAACAGCAGTTTTGGGAGAAAAATTAGGTCCTCCCAAGTGCTCTGAAGCACAGCATCTTCCCTCATGATCCCTTCCAAACTGCCAGGCACCCAGACACTGGTTTGCTACTCCATATAAAACTCCAGGGCAGAAATCTAAACATTCCGCTCAATTTTCTCTTTTTTTTCTTTTCTTTTTTTTATTCCCAAGGAGCTGTTAACAGTTTGCCATTGTAGGCTGGAAATTACAAATGCATTTGAGAAAATATGTTGGCAGCAAGCTCCTCATAGTGTCTCAACTTGCCCCAAAATTCCAGAGAAATTCCCGTTAATATTTTTCATATCTCATTGGAAAATATTAGGGAAAGAAGACACAAATTTTGTAGATTTTTTTGGACAATTTTAGCCTTTTTTTTCCCAGCCAGGTCTCCATGGCATAGAAAAAAAAAAAAGGAATGCACAAATTAAAAACATTTTCCAGGAATTAAACGCATTAAAATCTTAGCTTTACAAGTGGAAAAATTTTAAGAAAACCCTGATGAGGAATTCTGATTATTTCACTTCTGCATTCCAGCAATCTGTGTGATCTGATTCCAGTGATTTGGGTACAAAAGTTTGTTAGGAGAGCTGTTAGGAAATTGGAGGCTACCTGGGAGAGGCTCTAAGTGCAAGAAGCTCCAGGAAAATATATGGAAACTCAACTGGACCTTACTATTCTAAATTTCAACTCACTGACCTCACAGTTTCCCTCTTAGTTGTCATTCACAGACCTCCTAAAAGCAGTGCCTGAAGGTCTCAAGTTTAAAAGCACATGGCAACCCTCTGGAAAAGTGGGACACTTAGACCTTGCCTCCTGATGCCTTGTGGTTTCCATCAGCTGAATGGAGAGGGGAACCCTTGGGGAGGCTGATCCAGGGAATGGCTCAACTCCAGGGCTGGTCTTGGTCCCCAAAAGTGGTTCTTCTTGGCCAGAGCTGAGTGTGTAGGGCACTATTGGGCAACCATTACCTGTATGATCCCAGCCCTGTGAGGAAGCAGGGACGGCAGGTTGTGGATATGGCAGACGTGCTCACGAGGGTGTGGGAGGGAAGATCCTCAGCATGTACACAGTTTCGAAATGCAACTCCTCATCAAAGATTATTTTATTTTTTTTAATGGGACTCTGAACAAGGAATTGAGTTTTGGGTCACCTTGTGCTGGAGAGCACTGAGATCTGCATTGAGTGGTTTTGGACACAGTACTGAGGTGCCCCTCTGTGCTCACAGGATACAAACTCCTCCAGGACACATCTCCTCCTGGGTTACAACCAATACCCCCAGCAGAGCAAGGGAATTGCTCTGACAGTGCCCATTTCTCTGTGCAGATGGCAGAAGTGGTCATAGGTGACCACCTTGTAGACACCCAAAATGACACAAATCCTTCCCGAGTACTACCCACAGCTTTGAGGTGGATGGAGGCAGAGCAGCAGGAACCGAGTGGGGCTTCAACGCCTCCTCCCTGTTCAGCATCCCTCAGGGAATCTTTCCATCGGAGCCTCCCAGGCAGTGCAGATCCTCCTGGATGCTGCTTCACAAGCCCCTGTATCAGGAGCCAAACAGATATCAGCGGGGGTTGAGAGCAGAGATAAAAAAATTACCCTTTTTCCTAGGCTATGATTAATCTGGTGCCCGCTGCTGCCTACAAGCACGTCCTCCTTGATCAGCAGGAATACAAACCACCACGTTTTCTCCCTCAGAGCTTCACGTTGTAGTTTTCTGCATTACTTTGAAGAGATTTCCCAGTATCTCTAGGATATCTGGCTTCACCACGCCGTTGCCTACAACTTTTTTAGGAGCTTCTCAGTCACCATGGCGATGCTGAGGTTGTCACTGGCCTGGGCTTGTTACATCATCAGGTGAGTCAGCCCCAGAAAGGCCACAGCCTTTGCCATTGTTTGATTTAATAACCTGCAATGATGAGATAACGATCCAGGCTCTTAATGAAAGGTGGGTGGTAATGAGATGTTAGGAAATAGTTCAATAGCAAAGTCCATGGGATAATGACAGGCTGTGATTTCCAGAGGGTGATCGTCTTCTACCCTAAATGGGTTGAACACACTCACCCATGGGGGGGTTTCACATCCATCACTGAGCCCCTGCAGGCAGGAGATCTGGAGAGCTGCACCCAGGTGTATCAGTGGGTTTGGGAACTAAGCTCTTCATGAACGCAACTACTTCAGCCATTGGCCACCTCCATGAAAATAATCCCTGCATCAATCTGTGCTTAGAGGAGAGCTGGAATTCTTTGCTTTTCCCATCAAATCTCCAACATTCTGCATCACTTTGCAGCACTGTGTTGGTTGGGGCTGGGATAGGTTAATTTTCTTCACAGTAGCTTCTATGGGACTGTGTTTGTGACTAAAACAGTGTTGATAATGTATAGATATTTTTGTTATTGCTGAGCAGATCTTGCACACTGTCAAGGCTTTTCTGCTTCTCACCTCACCCCACCAGTGGGTAGATTGGAGGGGACAAGGAGCTGGGAGGGGACAGAGCCTCGACAGCTGAATTCAGGGATATTCCAGATCAGATGTCATGGTTAGCACATAAAGCTGGGGGGGATAAGGAGGAAAGGGGGGATGCTCAAAGTGAAGACATTTGAATTCCCAAGTCACCATTACATGTTCCTAGAGATCACGACACCTGTGAGGAGTGGGGAATTAACTCCTTGCTTTGCTTGTGCACATGGCTTTCATTTTACCTATTCAGCTGTATCTGAACCCATGAGTTTTCTCATGAGTTTTACCTTCCAGTTCTCTCCCCCATCCCACTGCGGGGAGGGAGTGAGTGGCTGTGTGGGTCTGAGCTTCCAGACATGGTTAAAGCACGACAGCCCTAAATTAGGTCTGGTTCAGATGTGAGCACATGGCTGTATTTCTGCTGCTTTACCCAGAGGAGGCACTAAGGTAACACATGTCAAATTATGACGTGGAACATCTAATCTGGCAGCTGGGACAGGGCAATCCTGTAAACACACTGTTCTCTCAGACCAGCAGGATTTTTGTGCTGGATCAGTGCCTTGTCACAGGTGGTTGTCACTTCTTGATTGGGGATGAGGTAACCTAAAGTCAAGTTCGACATCCTGTTGATTTACACCCTAAATAAACCCCAGGACTTTCAGTGGGGAATTTCGCACCTTAAAAATCACAAGGCAAATAGGGAAGTGTTCCTTTCAGGAACAACCAGGAGGCACAACCCAGTGTCAGGCTTATGAGAATATTGCTTCTCAGAGGCTCTGATGGTGCCAAAACCTGAGTTTTGGCTCTGTGACTGAACTGCACCCTTTGACCTTTTCTGTTGAGACCAAGCCTGAAATTTTGCAGCCAGCTTTCAATTCAAGGAGTACCGGTATTAGATTCGTGAGACTAAAATATCCCAACGTCTTACTATCTGATTGCCATCTAACCACTTTTAAAATCCTGTACTTCATAGAATCACAGAATGCTTTGGGTTGGAAGGGATCTTAAAAATCATCTCATTCCAACCCTTTGTTATGGGCTGGGACACCTTCCACTATCCCAGGTTGCTCCAAGCCCTGTCCAACCTGGCCTTGGACACTTCCAGGGATGGGGCAGCCACGGCTTCTCTGGACAACCTGTGCCAGGGCCTCCCCACCCCCGCAATAAAGAATTTCTTTCTAATATCTAATCTAAATTTACCCTCTCTGCAACCTATGGAGTCCATTATCTTTATGATTTAGCCCATTTATGAGCTGAGTTTTGTTTTGCCCAAGTCTTGTAAGGTTGAGTACTTTCACAGGACATTGCTCAATCCTCCTGGACCCATTTCTGAGCATTGAGAAATGCCCCTGCACCAGTGGATATTGCAGCTTCAGAACGTTATTTCCAAATTGTATTTTTTTGAGAATTACAGAATATAATTCTTAAAACAATTACAGATGAAGCTCCTTTCCTAGGATTTTAAATATGCATGTCGATCTGGAAGGCTCTTTTTGGATCATCAGTCCTGATTCATTACACCCCCCCCCCATCTCTGACCTTGAGCTTTACTGGGTCTTCCACAGGAGCCTCAAAGAGCTGAGCACAGTTGGAGGCACTCACCACTTTCTGGGGACAATGGAGGGAACCTTGAATGATTTTGCTTTTAATTTGGTGAATTGAGGTTGAATCCAGGTTCTCATTCTTCCTTCTTCCCCATATTTGTCACAGCCAGGCAACACTTTTGCAACACTCCAGTTTCCTTTCCTATCTACTTTTTAACTCTGCTGATTATAACACAGACCCAACAATGCAAAAGAAACAAGGTTTGAACAATTGTCCTCTTGCTTGAAGGACTCTAAATTAAAAGAAATATTTTTTTAAGAAAAAGATTCGGTTTTATCAAGGCTGGTGTGGCATAGCATGACAAAGGTTGGCTTCAGGCAGAGTTTACTGCCCCTGAAAGACTATCTGTGGGGCACCGAGTGTGATGGCAACAACACCCGGGGAGCTCAATGCAGAGGGCTGAGCAAAACCAAGCAGGTCCCCTGGAACCGGTCGAATATAGCTGAGTTCTCCTTTCCTGCATCCCTTTCCTGGCTTTTCCTGGCTCTTGGCTGCCAGGAAAAGCAAGATCAGCTCTGGGCGCGATGTTTGAGCGGGGCTGATACCGTGGGGTGAGCAATGCCCTGCGCCTCTGCTGGGATTTCCCCCTCTGGGGCTCAGCATGTGTTTCTCAATGTGGGAGGCTGAACCCCGTCGGATTTTCCCCTTCCCTGCTCGTGGCTATTTTTAAGAAAAGCTGCACCCGCAGGCAGGAGAGTGGCAGCCTGAACCTTGCTCAGCTGGAATCTCAATACTTGGCTGTTGTCAGCAGTGAGCTGAATTTCGTACAGTCGGGGAGGGAAGGTGTTTCATGAGCAACAGCAGGTGAAATGAGAGAGTGCAATAGGATCAGAAACAGGACGGCTTGTCCCCAGCCAGAAGAACGGGTGTCTGCACTGCTGGGCCAAAGGAGGGACAAAGGGACAGCTTTAGGGCACCCCGAGCACACGATGTTCCCTGCCCTGCCCGGATCCTGCACCCCTTGCAGGGTCCAGCCCTGCCAGCTGCAGACCTAAGAGTTGTCAGCTGCGAGTTCCCCTCTGATTTCAGGGTAGGGGGGCAGTCAGTCCCGTGCTGAGCAGCATCCTGCAATCCCTGCAGGAAACCCAGTCTGCAAATTATACAGTGAAGAAATGTTTTTGCCTGATTTTTGTTCCCCTTTGCCCAGCAGCAGGGCTGATGCTGCAGGTTTGATGCCGCTGAGGAGGAAAAGGATTGGGAAACTGTAAGGGCAGGGGAGGGTGAAAGGTAAGAAATGAGGGAAGAAGACAGAGCTTGATAAGAGATGCTCTTTTCCATGGCAGAAACACCCCGATCCATTGCATGGACTAATGCAGGAGCTCATGGTGGTCCCCTCCTCCTGGGGCATTAGGACTTGAGTGGGATGAGGGACAGGGAGCGGTGATGTCCCGGTGATACAGGTACAGTTCGCACTTCGCTCCTTGTTTATTTGCTCCTGTAATTGAAATACCTGTGAAGGGCGAGGGAGGCGCTGAAACCTGCACCCCCAAAGGACCGTGAACTCCAGCTGCCTCGCCAAATCCAAACATTTTTATCAGCCTTTGCTGATAAAAATCAGCCATTTATCACCTTCCCCACCGGTAGCCTGACCCCCAGCAATTTTTTTCAAGTCCCTCCAAAGTAAGCGCCATCAGCAGTAAAACTGCTCAGTATCCAGCTGGTGAGAGAAGGGGGCAGCCACTTCGTTTCCTCCCTGGCATTTCTGAAAGTCTCCAATTTTATTTTTTTTATTATTTTTGCAAGCACAAAATATAGCATTTTTGGTTTGCTTTGCTTTTCTGAAAAACTGTCAGCCCAGAGGAATAAATTTCTCTGTTGTGAGAAAGTGTCATTAATGCACTAACAGGAATTTGGGCAGCTGCTGCCTGACTTTTGCAACCTCTCTTCCTGCCCAGGGAACATTTTGGAATGGCTTTAACCGGGATGAGAGTAGGTTTAGATTAGGAATAGATTTTTTACAGTGAGAGTTTTGAGGCCATGGCACAGGTTACCTGGAGAAGTTGTGGATATCCCATCCCTGGAAGTGTTCAGGTCCAAGTTAGGTGGGGTTTGGAGCAACCTGGGATAGTGGAAGGTGACCCTACCCATGGGCAGGGGTTTGGAATGGCATGATCTTTAAGTTCTCTTCAAACCCAAACCATTCTGTGGTTCTGTGCACTTTATGCCCATGTTCCAGGCTGCAAAACTGAGGCCCTCCCGTAAATTGCTGCGGATCCAGCTGCCCTGACATCAAAAGAGTACACGTAAGGCTCCATCCACACAGTGATGCACACGCAGCTCCCAGCCACCCCCTCCAAATTCTAAGCATGCAAAGGGTTCCTGGATGCAGGGTTGGACTGTGCAGCTTGGATCCCACTGAGCATCACACCTGCTGCACCCCCATGCCACGTCCTAGGGAGATGATGCGTGTTGCACTGAACGTAGGCAAGAATGTGACTTGTCCTTTCCTTCCAAGTTGCCTTTAGAAGGAATGAAAAAAAAAAAAAGACATTAAAAGAGGAGGATGAATCACGGCTTAGTCAGAGTTGGGGCTCGCCAGAGCAATTGCTGCTGGTACTGACATTTTGATGCCGGGGGGAGGGTGGCAGGGGAGGCTGGCTGGTGATCAGCACGTTCTTCCAAAGGGGATGTGGAATTGAGTCCAGCATTGTTCATTTGGGATGCACCCAGAGCCCAATTCCACTGTTCAGGATGAGTTGCTAGGTGAGCTTGATGTTAGAGAAACAGTGGAACAAAACAGGGAATAGAGGAAGTTTGGCTTTGGTGTTTAGGAGAAGTTTGCAGCCTGTAGACTCCATAAGGGATGGGTATCCCGTTCTCACAGAAATGGGGGTTTTCTCTCTTTTCTGCCAGGCTTCCCTTCTTTGTGCTGCCCTTGCCTCTCCCACTTCTCTGGACCTGCTGCCTTCACCCCTTGGACCCTCAAGGTCATTTTTCCCCACATCTACCACCAAGACTTTCAGATTTTGACTCCTAGCATTACATTTATAGCCCTGCGCCTTTGCATTTATTAAATCTCTGCCAGTGCCTGGGACGGGGTAGGTGAGGCAGCACCTGCAGCCGGTTCTGGCTGTTTTATTCTTCCCTCCACACACTCTGTCACTCTGCAAAGCAGAGGATGTGGGACAGCATCCCTGGCTGTCCCGTGGCACCCTGTGCCTGTGGTATCTCTCAGCGAGCTGACACACCTCTTACTGACAGCATTCCTCCCCCTCGGTGACTTGATTTCTCTAAAAATTCGCTGAGCCAAGCACTCCGTGGGCTCTTTTCACGGCAGCTGCGAGCAACAAGCTTTATTTACCGGTCCCGGTGCTATTTATAGGGAGCTTGGATTTTGCATGGCAAGACTTGAGAGGGGAAAAATAATCCTCTCAGTGCACCTAGTGAGCCATCCCGCTCCCCGCCCTCTCCCCGGGGTGAAAGTGCCTTATAAATAGTAATGGGGCTTCTTCCAGCTGACCTCCCTCGCAGCAGCTGGGCGCTCGTGCCTCTGAAATCCAGGCCACTTATTTAGGAGTTGAGGCTTTCCGCTCCAGTTATTTAGGAGTTTTTAAGCCAAGAGTCACTAGGTGGATCTAATTGGAAGTGACTGTGATTTTAATTCGGGCAGGGTTTCGCTATCGGGCTCCTTTTGATATTGTGGGGGTGGTGAGTCGTGAAGCCGCAGAGAGGAGAGTGAGCTGCTGGAGGAAGGGGGATGATGCCCAAATTCCTTGTCCTGTACCATCATGTGAATATTTGTCCTTCTTCTGAGTCATGTTTTAGCTGGGAACAGAGTTTCTCTTGCCCTCCATGTGAAAAGGATTTGGGGATTTCAGAAAAAAATAATCCTCCTGGCCTTTCCCAAGGATGGATTTTGTGCAGAGTGGTCCAGGGAGCACTAAAGTGCCTGATCCCCATCTCACTTTTGCCAGCTGGAGCACTCACTGCTCTCTCCCTTCTTTCTTCTCACATCCCAAATCTGGTTCTTTTCCAGCTCCCTCATAGTAGCTTTTTTAAAATTCTCCTCTTTTTTTCTCCTGTGAATATTTTTTTCCCGCGTAGGAGAGGGAAGGACTGCACTTTTTACTCAAACCATCTTGGTTCCATGTAAGGAATTAGCCAAAAATACCTTCTTTCTCGATGTGTTATAAAAATACAAACCTTTGCTTCCACAGGAGGAAAATGCCCTATATAATAAAAAAAGGTTATTGAGCATTTAAAGTATCTGAGATGCTCCTTATCAGGCTTTAAAGTTTCAAGCAAGATTTGCTTTATTAAACCCCATCAAAGCAGATGCTCCCACCTCTACAGCTCTTCCCACCTATAACATGTGGCATGTTCCCACCCAGCATCCTGCCAAACAGATCCCTCCTGGTGCCAGGTGGGATTATCCCCATCACTGAGGCAGTGTTGGGGTGCAGGAGGGGTTGAACATCCGTGCCTTTGGGACTTGGGTATTGCCGTAGGAATTTTCTGGGTGGCCCCTGGATGTGTCCCAATCCCTTCCTGCTGCAAACACAGGCTGTGTCGGGGTGGGAGTGTTGCTGGGGTGCTGTTTGCAGGGGTGTTTGTTTGTTTGTGGAAATGTGACTTGCAGGAAAGTGGCGAGGGGATTAAGGAGTTTAATAAACTAATAGAAGAATGAAAATAAAAAAAGATAATAATTAAATATTTATCATATGTGAACATAAGGTGACAAATAGGAAAATAGTAATAAAAACATTAAAGCATTAATAAAATATTATTAATGAAATAATANAACGCGCTGAGAGCGGAGAGGGGCGCGCCGGCTGAGCCCCCCGTTCCACCGCTGTGTGCTTGGGGCTCATCTATTTAATTATTTTATTATTTTATTTTTAAAGTTATTTCTATTTAATTTGTCTCGGGTTTCATTTTATTTCCATTTTTATTTTTATTTTACTCGCTTTTATTCAATTTTAATTATTTTTAATCTTAATTTTTATATTTTATCCCATTCTTATTTTCTATATTTTCAATTTATATTCCTTTTTTTTATCTTATTCCATTATTTTCTACTTTTCTTAGGGTTTATTTTTTTACTTTCCCCTCTTATTTCCTTTTTATTTCCTTAATTTTTATTTATTTTCCCCTTTTCATTTTNAAACCAGTTAAAGTAATACATAATACAGCGAGCTTAATAAATTTAAAAATAACAAGAAAACCAAAGGAATAGAAACCCTCTGAAGCACCCGTTTGGGAGCAAAGGTTCCCCGCGGAGCATCCCCGGCGCTCCATCCCCTTGCGGGGAGGGATGGAGGGATGCGGGGGGGTTCCCGAGTGCGGAGCGGGGCGCGGAGCGATGCGGAGCAGCCGCGGTGGCCGCGGGCGGAGGCGGAGCCGCCGCATCCCGGGCATCCTCTCCGGGGGAGGCGGCCCCGCACCGCATGTGCGACGTGAGGGACGTGCAGGAGCGCCGGCACCGGCATCCCCCGGCCCCCCGGGACCCCCCGAGCATCCCCCGAGCCCCCCCCGCATCCCCCCCGTCCCCCCGACCCGAACGCGCCGAGAGCGGAGAGGGGCGCGCCGGCTGAGCCCCCCGGTCCACCGCTGTGTGCTTGGGGCTCATCTATTTAATTATTTTATTATTTTATTATTTTATTTTTAAAGTTATTTCTATTTAATTTGTCTCGGGTTTCATTTTATTTCCATTTTTATTTTTATTTTACTCGCTTTTATTCAATTTTAATTATTTTTAATCTTAATTTTTATATTTTATCCCATTCTTATTTTCTATATTTTCAATTTATATTCCTTTTTTTTATCTTATTCCATTATTTTCTACTTTTCTTAGGGTTTATTTTTTTACTTTCCCCTCTTATTTCCTTTTTATTTCCTTAATTTTTATTTATTTTCCCCTTTTCATTTTTCCTTTTACCTCCTTTCAGTTTTTCTAAATTACTTCTTAAATTTTCATTTTAATCCCCCCTTTTATTTTATTTTTTTATTTTACCTTATTTCCTTTCCATCATTTTTACGATCTTACTATTGTTAATTTTTCAAGCACGCGACAGTTCATTCCGAACGCGGGAAAGTTTATTAACTATACATTTTTCAGCTTGGGGGGGGTGTCTCTTTCACCCTCCATCACCTCCCATCACGCCCTGTATCCCCCCCGGGTCTCGCCGTGGGGACGGATCGGGGGTCGCAGAACAAAGCGGGTCCTTTGTCCACTCTGCAGTTCCGGGGGCGGGCGGCAGAGGGCAGCACTGCCCGCGGAGCACCGCATCCCCCCCTGCATCCTCCTCCCCATCCCCATCATCATTCCCATCATCATCCGACTCCCCATCATCATCCTCCTTCCCATCCCATCCCCATCATCATCCTCGTCCCCATCCCCATTCCCATCATCATCCCCATCCCCATCCCCACCATCATCCCCGTCCCCGTCCCCATCCCCACCATCATCCGACTCCCCATCCTCCTCCCCACCCTCCTCCTCCTCCTTCCCCGCCTCCTCCGCGGCCCCGCAGCGCCCGCCCGTCCCCGCCCTGCCCTCCCCGCC